>WBMW01003511.1:118747-267437 GCA_013396635.1 Penelope pileata | reverse complement strand
TGCTTTCAGAGCAGCCCTCATATCAACTCAGTGGAAGAGGATTTTTGATATCAAAGAAAAATATGCATGATAACATTCAGAATTTGTCTCAGTAAGGAAGAGAAAAAATGCACAACGGCTCCAAGGAAATGATGTGAAGATGGAGATGCTAGCAGGATCATTCTGAAAAAATATAAAGTGATTTCAGAGCTAAAAGCTTGATGATTTTTACAGTACTGGGATACCCAAATAAAAATCATATATTAGAATCATAGAATCATAGAATGGTTCAGGTTGGAAGGGACCTTAGAGATCATCTTGTTCCAACCCCCCTGCCATGGGCAAGGACACCTCCCACCAGACCAGGTTGCCCAAAGCCCCATCCAGCCTGGCCTTGAATACTTCCAGGGAGGGGGCATCCATGACTTCTCTGGGCAACCTGTTCCAGTGTCTCACCACCCTCACAGGGAAGAATTTCCTCCTTATATCTAGTCTAAATCTCCCCTCTTCCAGTTTATAACCATTACCCCTTGTCCTGTCATTATCTATCCTTGTAAAAAGTCCCTCCCCAGGTTTCCTGTAGGCCCCCTTCAGGTACTGGAAATTTATCTGGATTATTCATCTTGTCTCCTTAAAGACAACATCACTTTCAAGAAGAATCTTCCAGGCAGATTCTCTGTATAGATGTAAAGGTACAGGTGTTTATCCTTCTAGCTATAAAGAAGTAGTATGAAATCTGACCATTCTGTGAAGTTAAAACTTAGCCATGCCCAGAGACTATACTGGGAAAAGTACACAAAATGATAGGGTTGATGGAAAAGCAATGACATTATGATCGTCAAACTGTATATTGCTACTGCATCTTTATTAACATCAGAGTATGAGATGGGGAATATACAGCTCTATTTTAGTATCCACTTGGAGAGACCACTTTCTAGTATGGAATGCAGACAACAATGCCTCTCAGAACTGCATGTTTGGCATATTTCATTCTGGTGCTTAGCAAAAAGATTTATTAAGAGGTAACTCCTCTTATGAAATACATAAAAGCACTGGCTTTGACAGCTCACATCAAGTTAAGCTGAGGAGTGCCTACTGAGATGATTTGTTGCAGACTTTTGACTGCCTGGAAAATGGGGAACAGCAGCACTATTTGTAGTGAATATACCACATACAGGGCTGAATTGCCTACCTAAATAGTGTAGACGGCTTAGTTCTTGCATCCCTGCTATAGCTGTAATACTGTCTGCTCAGTCTGTAAGCTGTAGGCCTCTGAAGTGCAAACAGGAGAACTTCTCAAACCAAGTGAGTGCCATTGGTTTGAGGAGAACTTAGTGAGTACAGAATCCATGTTGCAAGCAACATTTGTGAGCTCCTCTTCACCAGAGGTTTCTGTCTTGGTAACGTTAAGGTTGGTAAGGTTACTGGCTTATGCATTTCAGGAGGGACTTCCCCATTTCACAATAAGTGGATCTTCTACAGAATAACTACATCTGTGAGTGTTTTAGATAAAATACATTCTTTTTGACATACTCTGCATAAGCATGGAAAAAAATCTGCTGAAGTGCATCTACAGGCACGAGACACCCCATGCTCCAGATATCTGAAATACATTGTCACTGATATCCCTAGTGATCATGAAGTTCGTTAATTAAATTATCTCCAGCTTGGAGCATCTATTGAGGAAGAGCATTCTTTATCTAGATAATTATACTACTCCAGTTAACTATTTTTTATTTGGGTACCTTGAGACAAATGAGGCAAAATTAAGACTTGAATTGATATTGGATTTGATCACTTTACCAAGATAACTGGCTTGATGCAGCTTGCCACTGAGATACAAGTAGGTACAAATCTTTTCTGTCTCCTTCAATGAATTAATCTTCCAAGTCATTGAGGAACGCTCATAATCTTTAGGACAGATCAACAAACAACAGCCTTTACTGTCAGGAAAAATATTCCTAATAGGAATCTTCAGTGTTTTCTATAGATTAACTGTCTCTGTATATGAAGATACATATTGCAGGTTAAGAACTGAAGCAAGTCTTGAAAATCTCATAAGAAATTATAGAGGCTATATTCAAAATAGGATACAGAAAGACAATAGAGTTCTAATCCCTTCCCACTTAAAAAAAAAAAAAAAAAAAAGCATATATCTGTAATTAAAAAAAAATCCTCCACTATTCACAGATGCAGAAGAAAATGTCTTCCCTCCTCTTAGAATACTTAAGAAATCAGCTAAAATTCCTTCAAAGATTTTGGTGTGTTTTTGTTGTTGAATGCTTTCTTCTTGTGCAGGCAGGTATAAATAAGAACACAGTAGTGTACAGATTTTTTAATCTAATTAAAATTTGAAAAGTCATGATGCTTTAATCAGAAAAACACTACCTCTTGGATTCAGATTAGATTTACCCTGCTGATATTTTCAAAATAATAAGATGCATTTCTGTCAAATTTAAAACAAAACGATAAAAATTTTTCTGGGGAAGATTATGTCTGTAGCTGAAAAGTGTTAGCAACTCATATGTACTCCTGAAACTTTCACACCCTCTAAAGGGGATAAGACAAAGACGCTGATCTGTCAAGAATGTACCCCTGACATGATCTTCCATGGCAAAAATGAGGGGTCTTTAAAATAAAATCACTCAAGTCTTTTGAATTTTTCTTTCAAAAAGAAGAAAACTAACTATCAGAGAGAAACGTCCTTGCAAAATATCCAACTTACCTGGATATAAATAAACCCTTAAGCAGTGGAAAACTATGCACAAGATGCACCATTAAGACTGGTTAAGTTGAATAAATTCCTGTAGTTTTATAGTTTATGTAGTGCTGATACCCTAGCTCACTCTGAACTTCCCAAAACAAGGGCACAAGAACACCAAGAAGCCTTCACTAGTGGTGTTAAGTTTTAATCTCAGAGGCACTGACAAAATATTTGGTTCTGACAAAGATGCATGAAGAGACTGAGGGATAACAGAATGGTTCTGATGGGATGTGAAGTTAAGCTAATTTTTAGTGAGGCCGATGTTTTGCTTAAGCGTGTGATTATTCTGAAGAAAATAATGATTAAAAAAAATAACTGTGCGACATTCAAGAGAACACACAGCAAGCGATGCTGAAGGTAAAAAGCACACCCTATTCTAATAGAATATCAGTGCTTTAAAATGTTGACACGTCAAATAATGAAGAAATGTTTGCTTCTATGTTCTTTATATATATATCTCTATATTGCTACAAGGAGTTAGTATTAAAACTATTTCTTAGCTGTTTATTCAGATCTTTATACAACATTGCTACAATTTTCTGCCAGTAATATCTATGTAAAGTTAAAGATTACACAATGAAAAGTAAAGTGAGTGGGTCAATCTACCTAGTAGTTGGTTACAGGAAAAAGCTATTAACATTACTGCTGTTATTTATTTGGCACGATTACCTGAGGAGAGGAATTCAGGCACGTCCCAGCATAATCAAGAATCCTACCAGCTGAAAATTCAAATATTAAACAGGTACACTTTTTTTTTTTTTAACACTTCAGACAAAAGGAACTAAGGGAGCATGTAATGCAGATTATATCAGAGAAAGGCAGGCCTAGAGAAAGAATAAAACAACATTGAACGTAATACTGGTGAAGGAGAAAAAGTATGACAGGAGATGACTGCAGAAGAATATATTCTTGGAGACAGCATCCCCACAGAAGCTGGCTTGGTGAAGGCATGACAAAGGCTCTCTTACCATCCACTTGTAAGGGTAAAGTTGCACTATGTCACTCTCTTCCACTTCCCAGCCTGAGACTTCATCAAACGTGGCATGAAAACTTAAGACATTAAAAACACAACGGAAAGTTTGCGGACAATTTGAGTTTTCCTGGCACTCAGGATGGAAACAATCTGGTCAGTGCTGTTAGCGCCAATGGGATTGATAAAGCTGAAGTTGGACTGATGCTGAAGCTAAGGAAGACAACATATGTTTTTTAGAGCTACCATCTGGAAAGCTACAATAAATGCCTGGCTTTGGGAAGTTGCAAGTTCACATGCCACACTTGGAGGGAGTTAAGCAGCACAAGAGAGCAGGAACTACTAGGAAAGTGGCCTCGCATCAGTTTTACGTTGGATTGGAGCCTTATGCAAACTTCTGTCTAGGCTGGCACTGAGCACACTGGGTTGGCAACTGCCAGTTGTTGGCAACTGTAATTTCTAGGATGAAACCAGGCTCTTCTAGTCTATCTATACAGACTGTTTTGCACCTTAGATTTCTGATTCTCTCTCAATTGTGGTTTTTAGAAAAGGGGGTGGGTTACTTGTAGTGATCAGCTTCGATACAAAATATGCTTGAAAGGACAACACGAGAAACGAATGACTGAAAGCACGCTGCCACCCCAAAACTACCATCATACTCCATCCCAATTTCCACCAAATCCTTTCAATACTGTAAAGGAATTGATACATAATAACGTTCCACGTAAAAAGCACTTGGCTTGGAACTGAGTGTGCTGAGTCACCAAAGAGATGAGGGTGCTGTGCCCCTTAGAGCTAGGAGTTAGTCATGATAGAAAGCGAACAGCAATAGTAAGAAATGCTCTCAGTCAAAGAGTAAAGTATTGAGACACACGTGAAGCACAACAGTTCTCTCATCCAAGGCAAGGAGGTCACCTGTCACCTTGTGTGCTTGTCAAAAACAGAACTTGATCTTCACAAGCAATAAGGAATAAGAGGTAACATTTGAAGTTAGTCATAGTCACAGGCTGAACACACAAGGAATAACTAGGCCCTCGTTCTCGTATCTAATTACCATCACTGAAATTCTTTCCCCTTGTATCTCACTGGGACTTTGAAAATCAGAGTATTTTGCAACTTGTATCTGTTGGCTCTTGTCCTTTTACTGAAAAACTTTGAGAAGAATTTGGCTCCCTGCACCTTCCCATTAAACAGCCAAAAGATCACAGCAAGATTTCCCATGAGGCTTCTCTTGTCAGCCCTGAACATACTCAGTTCTCTCTGCCTCTTGTACGCCACGTGCTCCAGCAAACACCTAGTCATCTTGTCCTGCCTGCTGGACTCACTCCACTATCACAATGTCTTTCCTGCACTTGGAAGCCCCAAATTAGACACAGCCTTTCTGATACAGCATCATAAGTGCCAGGTAGAGGGAAAAAATCATGACCTGTTGGTTGTGCTTGTGCTAATACAGCCCTGTACACATTTGGACTTCTTCACAGCAATAGGATACTGCTGACTTGTCCAATTTGTCCTCAGCCACACCTCAGCCCTTCCCTACAAATCAGCCTTCTTGCCAGCTGGTCCTCAGCATGTACAGATGTGAGGGTTACTCAACCCCAGATGCAGAGCTTTGCACTTGCTTTTACTGAACTTCATGAGGTTTCTGTCAGCCCATTTCTCCAGCCTGACAAGGTCACCCTAAACGTCAGCCCTGCCTTTCAGCATATATTCCTTGTAACCACTCCCCCCAGTTTGCTATCATCCATGAAACTTTTCAGGGCACATCGCATCTCATCATCCACATCATTAAAAAAGCCATTAAATAGTGCCGATTCCCCTCTGAGCCAGTAATCTCATCACTGAAGGCAATCAGGTTGGTCAGGCATGATTTACCTTTGTAAAACCATCCTGGCTGTTCCCTATCACCTTCTTGTCCTTCAGCTGCTTGAACATGGCTTTCAGGAGGATCTGCTCCAAAAACAGGGATTGACATTACACTAGCTGGTCTACAATTCCTTGGACCCTTCTTCTCATCCTTCTTGAAAATGGGCGTGATGTTTGCCAGTCATCAGGAATGTTCCCTGACAGCCACGAGTTTTTGAAGATGACAGAAAGAGTCCTTGCAATGACATCAGCTGGCTCCCTCAGCAACCTTGTATGTATCTGATCTGATTCCATCAGCCTGCATATTTCTAATTTGCTTCAATGGTCCATAACTTGCTCTTCTACTTCTGTGGGTAATGCTTCACTCTGCAGACTCTGCCACTAAGCTCAGGGAGTTAGATCTGAAAGCAGTCATTAGCAGTAAAGTTATCAGTGAAAGAAGTTACTGAGCTCCTCATCCTGCCCAACTGAATTCTCTGTAACTTTTTTTTTCCTTCCTCAGTCCAGGGTCTGCTAAACCTTTTGGTAGTCAGTTATGGAAACATCTGTATCAAGACTAATCCAAACCACAAATTCACTATCTGTCCATATATCTACGTGGCTTTTAGAGTTTTGACAGAAATAAAAGTCTAGCCATTTTGGGGGAACACTTTTGCATAGAAGTTAGCCATTAAAGAAGAAAAAGAATGTTCAGATTTTATTCCTTTGACTAAATGTGATGTGACACATATGGGTTAGTCAAAATGTTTAATGTTGCATGAAGTTTGAATGATAATTTTGGTTGATCTTGATGACACGCTAGATAGTTGTTTAACTTTAAAATCAACATAAAAACTTGTTATAAAATGCATTCTAAATAATGCTGTACTTTGATTTTTCAAATAGTACGGTAAGAAGCTATGCTTTCAGTTATATCCAGAAAAAGAAAATTGTGAGAGAATTCTCTAATCTTAGAGCATTTGACTCAGAATTCCCAGTGCACTGACATACAAACATCCCCCCAGTGCCACATGCAGTCATGTTCTTTCTATGCTACCTCAGTTCTAAAGCTGCATGCTTTGTGAACGCATGTACTGAAAACAGAGCAATAACATAAAAAGAAAAATAGCTCATCAGTTAACTATTTAAATCAGGTAATAGGAAAGAAATCAGATCATACAAGACTGCAGAAAAGTGAGAATTCTGAGATGATGTACAGCTATGAATAATTGTGCTTTGTTAAGATGCAGTGAAATGAGTCAAGAAAAAAGGACCTTTGACAGAAAAGCCACGAATTCAACTTCAAATGGATAAATAAACCTCTGTTCCTAAAGTAAATTCTGAAGACTATGCCAGTGACCTATTTTAACAAAAAGCACAGTTCTATTTTGTGCTCTCATCACTACCTAGCCTTAACAACCAAAGTCTGACTGCTTCATTCTTGTTTCCCACTATCATCTTGTAGATGCTTTACTTCTTTTCCTCGTTCACAAAGAATGATCAACTCTCACCAATCAAAGAGTATTTTTTAATGTAAACAATCTCATCAAGCAATTGTTTATTTAAGTAGAATTAAAGGAAAAAGATTTTAAGCAGGAAGCAATCATTGGAGGCCGTTACTTCTAGAGATGAACAAGGAAATTTAAATGGAAACTCCTTTGAAAACAATACATCTGGCTCTGCTGGCCTAGAACTAACCACTGTTGACTCACATGCTTGACATTTTTACCACTTCCTGAGGTGGTAAATGAGACTCCACAACCTCTCTGGAAAACCTGTACCAATGCTCTGTCACCCACACAGTGAAAAAGTGATTCCTGAGGTCCAGATGGAATAAAGCATAAGTTTGCTACAGGAAAGATGGCTAACACTGCCCACATCTGATACTGCACCTATCGACTACACAAGCACACACTTAGATACCAAAAACAGAGGCAGAAACAAAGAATAGAATGCCTCACGCAAACAACAGGTTCAGCTCCATGTTCCGATTTCTGTTTCCAGAGTGGAAGCATCCTCCTTTCGTTACTAAATAGCATTCTGAATTTTCTGAAGTTGCTTTAACTTTCTATGAAATATTATCTATAATTTTCTTATAGAAGGATGCCATGTTTTAAATCTTTCTTTGGCTATTAGATGTGTAGCAGAAATTTAGGACTCCAGAAAAAGGAGTGAGATAGCCCCCTCAGATTTAGTATTTTGTTTTTACTTTGATTTTATAACACTGTCATATTTGTGCGTTGTTATATTGGCATTTAATTTTATATGGACTTCTATCTGGATCCATGCCACCAGCCTGCACTCATCTCCAAGCCACTTTGCCATGTGGAAACAAGGTTTACAGTATTTTTTATCACTTCCTATTGCATGAAATTGGTATAGAGAATCCAGAAAACTTTGGATTTCTATACGTTGCTATCTAATTTATAGTAAAAACATTGCTTAAAAGAACTGTAGCATATGACTTCATGCTATTTTTCTAATTTTTTTCATTGCTGACGCTAATGACACCAGAGTGGTGTTATTGGCTTTGTTACTCTCTGGAACTCAGCATCAGACAGTTCTCTATGTAAAGCTCTCATCAACAGAGACAGCTTAGGAAAAAATCCTTATGGAAAAGTGATTTAATCCCCATGCCTTCTAAGTCTATTTTATTTATTCTGAACCATTACAATAGCCACTTCAGGCTTCCAGAATTTTAAACAGTTAGTACATGTCACAACAGTAGTGATGATGTGGATTGCATTTTTATGTTCTGGTTCACTGAGTTTATCAACAGGAGAGAGATGATGAAAGCTGAATAGTCAGATCAGAAAACTCAGACATTTTGCACTGAGTGCAGTAAGCAAAGCTGTTCGAATGAGAGCAGATAACATTCAAAGTGTTTTCCTGAAGACAGACATACCTAATGTGGTTTTGCACGCATTCAGTTCTTTTTCAGGAGGACACATTTGCTTTGATGTCTGAAAAAAACTAACTGCTGTTACACCATTAAGAGACAAATAAAGTTGTAGCTTCCTATGTAGAATGTAACTTCATGGAATATCTATTTCTTCATTAAAAAAAAAAAAAAAACACCCAAACAAGATCCGAAAACCAGTCCCCTCTGTTGTTCGTTACGAATTCCAGCATAGGTGCAGGTATTGATAAAAGTCACATGGGCTGAAGCTGAAATACCTCTGATGTACTGCATAACATTTAGGACTTCATCAGCCAAATAAAGCACATCAAACTCCATTCATGGCAGCAACCAGCAAACACAGACTACCCAATGTAAGTAGCACACAAATAAAAGACACTAAGTATTTCAGATGAGAATGCTCACAGGGCAGAAAAGATTCCTGGCAGTTCTGTTCTTAGGGAACTTAAAAAAGAGGGTCATTCAAGGACAGTCCTTCTTCCACCAGCACTTACAAGTATGTGAGTACAACACACTGAATATGGAAGGTATTGATGGACAGCAGCATGATTAACTTCCAATCTTTTTCCAGTCTGTGGGAGGAAGGAAAACATGCAGCCAAGGCCACAGGCACAACGTCTGTGCCAAACCAAGGTCAGAACACCAACACAATTTAAAGGCGTCAGCAGCATCGCGCCATCGTGGGATTCCATTGACCACCACATTTTTCACAGTGTTAATCAGGAATAGAAAAGCCGGACGTTGGTCAATAACTCAGAACTTTAGTCACTAAAGCAGAGGCTTTCTGGGCAAAGGCACTGCTTGAGACAATTATAATCATTCCCTCATCAAGAGTCACGGATGCTTGCTACCAAACAGACTTTATCAGCAAAGACAAGAATTCAAAATGGTTTCTGAGCGTTTTAAAGGTAACTGGGGGCTATTAGATCATGCACTCTGAATTGTTAGATTACACAGGTCATAGAAATCCATTCCTAGCTACCCTTCTACTGAAATCCTGAATCTATGTTTAGCAACTGTTTTAAAAAGATAAGGTAAAAAAACGAGCCATGGCTACAAGACTCCAAAACAAGTCGTCTCTTGCTAGCTTCTGCAACACCACTGTAAGGTTTCAGACACAGATGCAATGAAAATAATCCAGCAATTGAGAAACTACATTGACTAGTGTTTTAAAGCAACTAGTTTTGCACTCGGTAACATGCATCAGAAAATAGCGATGAAGTTCAAGCATTTTTCTTCTTGCCATGACAGATGAAACCAAAGATATTTAAATTGTCTAGCTTTTTTCCCCCTCTTTCTTCCTAATGTACAACAACACTGATTTACAGTGGGTTTGATACAAAATCTTTCCTTCAAGTACAGATTTCTTTTAAACATGTATCCTTCCAACCCATCCTCCTACACAGACTTGACCAAATTGCTGACCTTTTATTTTGTAGATCGTGCAATTTGATGTGCAATCTGCTGTGAGATCTCAATTGTAGCTAAATAGACAACAGTGTGATAAAAACCCTTATTAAAAATGAATACTGACCTTGATGTGAGACTGAAGGAAGCAGCAAATCCAGGAAGGAGATGCGAAAGAAAAAGAGTTAGAGTTTGTGAAAACAGCGTCCAGAGATCAGGCAGTTCAAGAATACAGGACAAGACAAGCAGATCTAAACCAGGTAATGACACACAGAACACACAATCCTTCACAAACACAAAGAGGTGCATGTTTTATAGACATCTAATAAAAAGAAGAAAAAAAGATGAAAGGACACTTAGATTACACCATTTCACTTAGAGGCAACTTTCTGTAGAGAAAATAGTCTCTAATCCATAGCAGTTCTTGGAAAAGGAGAATAAACCAGCTGTAGAAAAGTCTGCATGCTCATCACATCACTAGCAAGTATCCTTCTTCCAGAATTCCTGCTAACTTTTCAAAAATTGCAGGTTGACTATTTGAGATGAGCCCTAAGTTGCTTCTTAATGCCATCTTCTTATAGGGGTTTATTTTCTCTTGATGAGCAAAACATATTTTTTCATTTTTCCTGCTGATGACCTAGATACGTCAAAAGGGAATAGAATGGGGAAAAAAATACAGTAAAGTCTCCGAGCCTGAAGTCACCNGAAAAAAAAAAAAAAAAAAGCACCTGCCTCTTCTTCCTACAGTGTTCAGTCTTAACTCTCCCACATACGGTGCAATCTAAAAAACAATAATGACCGAACAGGCCTATCTCTGACAGTTCTCTCCAACATTGTTCAATAGCAGGACAGACCAAAACAAAATGCTGGAGTTCCCTGTATAGCACGAGGACCCATAGGTTCATTATTGCTTCTTTTCATATACTTTCAGTATGTTTCGTAGGCACCTGCTGTCAATTTCACTGATAACAGCAATGTAAGTCAACAAAGAGCCACACACATCTTTTTATCTGATTTTAAATTTTATTCTTTTTCAATCAACAGGAGAGAGGAAAAGTAGATGTCCTGCTGCCTAAATGTCGATTTGGCTCCTACAACACATCATACTTCACCCATGGCAAGATTTCATTCTATAAAGGCCGAATGGTAGGTTATCATCGGGAGAAATTATTCCTATAGAACTAACTGCTGTATGCTTTCCTACTTCAGCATAAGGAACTAGGTAAACTAGATGTACAGCCCATACCTCTGGCATAAATTTTACAAACATCAGCACAGCATATTGAATTTGCACACGCAGCAGTTTCAAAGTGAGGTAGGGCTGAGAAGTGCATTGTTGGTCTAAAACACATAAACTATTGGACATTTCTTTGGCTTTTAAATTCATATTCTCAAATCAAGTTCTTCCAGCATTGCTGTTGTAAAGGCTTTGTTATTTGGGGAATTCAGGAAAGATGAGAATTGCAAAATGCCAAATGCCACATACTTGGTGTTTGATCTTGAAGTAGGCCATAATATTCCAAAAGCCTCAGTTAATTCATATAGAAAATGGTATAACTGTGACAATTCTGACTGAAATCCAAGATTATGTTCTCTAAGCTGAACTGCACAATTATGGCTGGTCAAACAAATTTAACAAAAGGGAACAAAAATGTGAAAAAAACGGCTTGGCAAGATGTGAGACTAAATAGGGAAGGAAAAAAGGTTTCTTTGTCTCTTTCTATAGCTGTTATTGAATCCAGATTATGAAAGCTTAAGAATTCTCATTTTGTGTTTCAGGGATCCTTTCTAGTCACTGTTTCCACTGTGATGACATTATGATATTGTTTCTCCATAATAACAGTGGAAAAAAGTGCAGGATAAAATTTAAGATAGCTCTACAGAATTTGAACGAGCCATACTGTTCTTTCAGCTGGCATTTAAAGGTAGTGTCTTTTGTTGGCATAAGATGAAGGCAAAACAGCATCTGAAAAGCTGTGCTGAGGTCACTTGCAATTTTCTCTATGGTACAGATATATTATTTAGCCAGCTGCACAGGATTTGAATGGAGAATAATTATTGCTATGTCTTCATTTTGCCATGGAATAAATTCTTTCTTACTAAGAAAAAATGCACTTTGTGTAATCACTAGTCCCTTTTTCATGTTCTTTTATAAAGGTTCAAAATATGAAATTTGGGATTTTAGGATGATGGCAATATTTATCCAAAGATAAATGAGGAACATGTCGGTTGCTTTTGAAAGCATATTACAATTAGAAACAAATCTGGAACTGTGCTGGCACTCAGAACGAGGCAGACAGCTGCAGATGTCAGCAATGTATTAGGAAAGCAAAGGGCGATCTGCTGCAGAGCAGATGCAGCAGCCCCCCATGCAGGGGCCGCATCAGTGAAATTGATCAGCACAGCAAGTGCCTGCCCCACAGAAGCGCCTGCCCCACGGAAGCAGCCCAAGCAAGCAGCACCCGAGGCAGAGTGGGCCACGTTCATGACACAGCAAAGGAACACTTTTGGGTTTGCACTATGTATCTTGGAGCAGGAACACACTCACAGCATTCCTTACAAGATCCAGCAGCAGCTCTTCTGCCCAGCCCCATTAACTGTGTACTCTGATGCAACCACCACACAGACAGACAGCACAGTTGTAACATCTAACAACAGTCTCAGAGAAATCCATTCTCTTTTAAGATGCTGGCTGATTAATTTTAAAGACGTAGCCAATTTAAATCTGATTTCTGGGCACAGATCAAAAGGTGGTAAGGTGTGAATACTTTAGTATTTTAATTAATACATATATTTGAAAAGCTGTTGATTATTCCAGCTACAATTTTTCCTCACGCTTGTATATTATAGAGAATGAGATAAACTTGCTATGTTAATCTCAGACACACTTAGAAAGATACTTATATAATGATTTCCAGTCCATCTTTGAAATCCACTTGTTTGGCAGTGAGTGATTGTTACACGTACTACTTTGCATTTCCTTTAAAGTAGTCTGACAGCAAAGAATATACACTTGATCTTCCTTGTGTCAGTTCGGAAACAGAAAGGCCCTGTATGTTTTCCACACCTTTTCTTGGTAAAGAAGAACAATGAATGGTCCATCCTTTCTTTTTAGCTGATATTTAGAAGGATGGGGAGGAGACAGAGAGAGAAGGTTTGTGTGTGGATCTGAGAGCACAAACATGACCTCGGGTGCCCACGGGACACTAACATTATTTCACCGACATCGTGGTGGTTACTGGATGTTCTTTTGGTTCTTACTGTACTCCAAGACAATGTGAGGGTCTGACATTTTTATTCTTACTGTAATGGCTGTACAAAAAAGATATATATATATATATTTACTATTTACATACTAGTATTGTGAGTATGGGTAACCCCATATTGCTTAAAGATGTTGACAGAACAATGCTAAAAGATAGTTTTTAAAGAGGCATAGCCAAGGCAGGGAGGTAGCAATGAAACCCCGATATGCAAATAAGGGTCATTATTTACATAATTTCCTTTCTCCTCTGATTTTATAATTATTTTAATTATATCATAGTTCTTACACTCCACTGATCTAGCAGTTGTGTTGGGAGATATTTACTAAATAAAACCCATCATTGGTCCAATGCAGGCAGAGTATAAATCATCAGATGACAACTCCTATATTCGTTACAGGTAACAGATTTGGGCAGGAGAGGGAATGCCTGATAACCATCTTGACTTAATGATAAAATCAAACAGGACTTCAATGCCACAGGAAAGCTGGCAGGAAAAGAAGCCAGCTCGCAATAGATGCTTCTCACTACTTATATTTCTCTAGCGTAGGGTCTTTCTTGGAGGATCCTTGATAAGATCCTTAGCCTAGGAAGAGCAGATAAACCAATGGTTTCAGCCCACTGCTGAAAGTAACAGAGGATACAGTCTGTACTTTGTTCTAAAGAGATTAATCACTCTGTTGGAAATCACTCCTGCCTGCTTGAGCATGGCAATAACACTTGGACAAGTGCTTGGTTTTAGGATATTCAATGATGGGGTACTGCAGCCAGCTGATTCAGCCACAGCCTGCACCAGCCCTGACTTCCCCATATGCCAAGGGCTGGACTATCTGGGGTGCTGTTACCATGTTTTTTAAACAGCTGTTTCTGCAATAACACAAGTTTTCAGTTTCTCCCAAAACAAAGGAATAGAGAGAGAACAGGAAATAAAGGATAGCTAAATAAAGAACAAGTGGAGAAAACAATATCTCATTATATGAAAAAGGTGAGGATGGACCGAGGAGTCCCCATAAAACCATTATGATGGTCTTTTTGTCTGACCCTCTCTACAGATGGATTTGCTGCTACTTGCAGTATGCCCCTCATCTTTTTCATAGAAGTAGGTGTCGGAAGTGATTAGTGTGTTTCAGCATTGATCTTCAGGCACCTTAACAAAGGTTGACTTTTGGAAGGCAAATGTCTGCCTTCTGAAAAACAGAATACTATCAAATGTCTGAAGTCGAATATCTATGAGTAAAGGTGTCTGTGACTTATATTCTTATCTGTTCAGAGCAGTTATGCAGATATAAAAGGAATTGCATTTTCCCTTTGAAACTCCACATGGGACTTCAGGCCTAAACCTTTACTTTCAACAGATTTGTATGCTCATTGATGGAGTTAGACTAATTATGGACCTAATCCCTTCTTTCCCTTACAGGACCTTGTTCTCTATTGCTTGCCAAATACTAACAAATTCTGCTGAAATTATCCACGGCAGGTGTCAATCACATCCTGTTTTTTGGAGGGACAATTTCAGCTTTGAACTTCACACACCAAAGGCAGCATTCTTGTGGAAAAAAATGCATTCATGTGAATAAAGATTGTTTCAATTTACTATGATGTAAACGTACCACTTTACTATGATGCTCACTAAAGAGGTGAATGAACATTACATGGCAATCTTCACTGAGACGTCCATTTCAAAAATGTCCCATACTTTGAGTGATTAAACTCAGAATCTTAATATTCACTTAATCTAGGGTTTTCTGCAGAGAAACTGATAAAAATCTTTGTATTTTGAAGGAGGTGGGGAAAAAAAGTAAAAAAAGTGAGAAAAAACCAGCAAGCATGCATATGCATGCACCTAAAAATATAGTTAAGAACAACAACAGCAAAATCTGTCTTGAATTCATAACGTGCAATTATGATGTAAAAATACTCAATTTGCTTTTATGATTTAAGGTATCAAAATGGATTAGAAAGTTTTAAAGTAATATTTAATTATTTCAGTTTTTTCTGTGTCTGAATCAGAGTTCACGTCGTTTTTGGAGGACTTTTATGAGTTAGACTCCATATAAAAATATGGAATTAAAGTTAACCAGTGATAATTATAACTTTATAAATACCTTTTTGTTCTTTAATTTGACAACATCCCTTTCACTTTAAATTACTTATATGCCCTGATGTGGTTTTTACTTATGAATTCTCTTTTAAAATTCTTTAAAAATGCGCAGAAACATCCAACTTCAAAACCAAGGAGAATTACTTCAAGATATGAACATTGGTTTGGAAATATGTGTTTCAACTTCAAATTGTTGGCTTGAGATAAGCTTAGGGCACAGTTTGCTAGTATAGTTTCCTTTATATAAGTCTAGAAAACCACAAAGCTGATGCACCATGCAGTTAATTTCTCTCCCCCTCTGCCTTCCACAGAATCCTACACAAGCACATCCTCATCTTATAGATAGCGTAAGATACTTCCTTCTACTGTCCACATTTCATCATGCCCCCTGGATCATCCTATACTTTTGAACACTTTAGTCTCTGTTGAGAAGAAATATACAAGGTGAGGAGTATCTTTTGGCAGTTACACATAAAAAGTTTAAAGGTTTAAAGGCATCCTTTAATTCTTTCTAGAAGAGCTTACCAAAATCTCTCCCTTAGAAGTCATCATCTCCAGCTGCCCTTAATGGGACTCCTGGTACTCTAGAATTAGGCACTGTCCTCCTTTCGTCCCCAGTCAAATTCAAGTTTCCTTCAGGAAAAAAAATGGTGTAGCCCTATGCACTTACAAGGAGTAATTATTGAATATAGTGAGCATGCCAAATCAAAATCAGTTTGAAGTCTGTAAATGGAATAAGGACTTTCATATATGCTCTCTCAGTGCTTATTTCTGGAACAACACAGAGATATATACATTTGCTGTCACCTCTCAAGTACATTCAGAGTCACTTCTTAGCTGTAGAACTGTATACACACACAAATACATGTGTGTAAACTACACAGCTGAAGGATGTGATGGCCACATCCCAGATGATTAGCACTATCTTTTTTACTTCTTTTTGTTTGTTTGTTTGTTCTCTCTACAGGACAGTAATTGCAATAAAACTTAAGAATGAGGCAATACTGACCTCTATCAATGACATATTTTAGAGCACTTGAGTTTTAGCTGGTTCTGGTAGAATTGATAGCAGAGATTAGAACCAAAGACAAAACACAGCAGAAAGTCAGACTGAAAAGCACCAGCCTCTGCAGAGTTTAAATTAGGGAGAAGAGCAGCAACTCTGCTTTGGCCTGTAGTCATAACCACCATGGCAGGACTTGAACGCAGAGACTGTTAGAGCTTGTACTTGACATAACTAGTTCCTGTTTAATTTAAAGAAAAAAAGCGTAATTGCAGCAGCCCCAAACAGCAGCAGCAGCAGCAGCCAGCAGTGACATTCCACCCCGTACAAACAGTAGCCTTACAGAGCACTCACTTTCCCAGGAAGTCCCACACAAACCCCCCTACGTGTTGCGGTGCGGGGACCGACACCTGGCAGGGAGGGTGCAATTTGCGGGAGGCGTGCTTTCTGAGAAAAGGCATAGTCAAAAAAACCCCACACGTACAAAACAAAACAACTCATGGAACCAGGACGTGACAGTATAAATGGAAAGAAAAAGTGAGGAAGGAAACAAGACACAAAATGAAAAGTTACGGAGAGACGGGAGATTATGGAATGGCAATACAAAAAGCAAACAGTTAATTAGAAAGAAAGTGAATAACCAGACAGCTACAAAACCTCTACACCACCACAACTGGGACAAAAACAAAACTTTTAGGGCTGTTCACCCATAGAAGAAACGGGAATTTATGGCCCACCTCCCCATAAAAAAAGCAAAATCCTGCCCACAGAGACCATAAATGAATGAGCTTGCACTCTAAATCTGATGTTGACTCCAGAGTGTTTTTCAAACTTTTGCATAGCATGCACCACATTTAATATACTATTTTTGGAAATCTTTCCTTCCATTCACAGTTGAAAAACAATGTCCCCCACCCACTAATTGCAACAGTTACTAAAGAGGGGAAGCATTTCCCTCTTTTTTTTTTTTTTTTTTTTCAAATCTAAACTAGAGGGAGATTGATAAGGTTTACAATGAGTCTTCTGCTTCCCTTCTCATCTTACTCTCCTCCTATCTTTTCTCCTGTTTCACTGTACACACTTCCTAATAGGTGAGACTCATTAGTTTTCTATGGACAAAACCATTTTACTACTTATTTCTCTTCTCCTCCTACTCCAGTTGTCATATATAACTAGCATGAAGAAAAACTCCATGGAGAGACACTTTCCTTTGAAAAATCCCATTTTCATTAGGACAGTTTTTCTCTGAATGCATTTCTTCTTATTTTGCTTTACGTGGTATAATAACAGTTCCTAACAGACAAAGCTATATTCATTTTTGCTTGCTGACAAATGCTTCCGCAAGCACTAAAGTTCTTTTTCACACAGAAGAGTTTGAACAGCTGTAGAAGCATTAGAAGTCAAGATGATTTCTAGCTTACTCTGCAGGAATCGCAGTTTAGGAAGGGCTCTTACAAGGCAACATCATCTATTCTTTTCAAGAAACCAAGACTGTAGCTATTGAACATGCCTGGATAGATCTGGTTTGCATGAAAGAATGCTTTATAAACAAGAAAGGTAAATAAAACTAGGATCGACCTAAACATTTAATAGGCACGTTAAAATCTCTGCTTTGTGTGAAAAAGTCACAAGGGGAAAGCAAGCTTTCAGAGAACAGGGGTGTGTGGGAACAGTGGAAAAAAAACCAAAAAACCCTACAGCCAAGTAGAAAGTTCAGCAATCAATCATTCAGAAAATGAGAAGTCACTACAAAGTATCTGAAATCTTGAATTGTTTTCCCACTGTTATGATTATATTGCAGTTTCACCTGAAAAACAATTTCAGGTATTGTTATTTTGCTAACTCACCATACTATGTAACCTTGAGTCTCAAGATCTGAGGACCTTTTCCATTCCCTCCAACAGCTGCTAAAGAACATGATTATTCTTGGATTTTTTTTATTTACATGGCTGCAGTTAATCACACAATATCAGAAGTAGTCTCCTCTTTGACATAGCTGAAATACCTATTTGAATTACTAGAAACAAAAGAAATATTCTATTCTCTCTCAGTCTCAGCAGAAAAGAAAATAAGCTAAAAAGAGAGACATTCTTCATGCCATTTTCTTTCATAAGAACAAAGATCAGTTGGATGGAAGGAATGGGTAGTACTGAATAGTCAAAGTATTCCAACAAGTTGTTAGGGATTGATTTCCAGTTTTATGCTTTCATTGACAAAGTTTGGTCTGTGACTGGTAAACAAGAAACTACCACTGTAAAACAGCAAACTCAATAACTGCTTTGCTGATCTCCAGAATTTCAACTTTTCAAAGAATAAGTTCCTTTCTAACTTTCTGAAGACTGGAAGCCAGTGATTTTTATCTGTTAAGGAGAAAAAACTCCAGCTTAATCTCTCTTCTTCTTTAATTTTTTTTTTTTTGCAGACTATAATCTCTTTTGGTGATAGCCCATTTATATGTGTCCAGTGTTAAACACTGCAAGTCTCGATCTCAATCAGAATTTCTGAATGCTAATGTATTTTTTTTTTTTAAAGAAATCACACATAAAAATTGTGCACAAGAAAATTTTCTTCCTGCCATTCCATTCTCCCATTGGAATGAACGATTAATGTTTCTGACTTGCTTTACCTACACAGTGATTTCTTCACAAGAAACTAAGGACATCTCTCTTCTATTAGAAGTTTGTTGGTTTTTCTCTTAGTTGCCTTGCCCTAGCATGATGATATGGTGAACTCCATGTCTGAGATGGGCATCTGTAAGGGACTGCAAAATTCTACAGAAAAATACGACTCAGAGCTACTGTTTAGCTTTCTTCAAGTTTATACTTGATGCGTCTTCTCTATCAATCTATTGCCTAAATGCTCTGTTGAATACATGATGTATGCTATGTGATGAAAGTTACATCACTCAGAAAAAAGGTAAGATTTTTAGAGAGGCCATTATGTTCACTTTTGGGTGTTCAAGCTTATATGACAGGTGTAGAGAATTTTGATTAAACAAAATAACTACTTAAAACCAAAAGGATGCTGTTTACAACCACAAAGAGAGAAGAAACCTAGCTGACAACTTGAACTGTTCTGTCACCTTCAAGAAAACAAGAATTAATTCTACCAAAAGATATGGCTGAGTAAAGCCACTCAGTCCAGCAGTTTCATCATGGTACAAGTAATTTCTAAGAGGTTTTAGTCAGCAAATTCAGAGAATCTCCTTTCCATAGAATTTATCATTGGGATTTTCTTGCACATGATGCTGGGAGAAAAATGAAGGAATGCAGCAGATGCTGCAGAAATTAGAAGAGGTATCTGGACTTCCCTACTAATTCTTCTGTCATTGAGTCAATGAACAAACACCATTGTCACCATGAAAAATCTGAAATGTCCTCTACTCAATTCCCCTCATCTCTCTGATACAAAATTCAGAGCAGTTAAACAGCGATAGAATAAAAATTAGAAAGCCTATTCTTGCACAAGGCAAATGGGAATAATCAAATTTCCATTTTGCTGTTCTAAGTAAGCGATTCTTTAACAGAGTGGTAGAGTAAACAAAAAAATAATACAGGTATTTCTGCTTAGAAACTCCCTCTTGGACCACAATGAGGTGACAAAATGGCAGAGGACAGAATCTATTTCAAGTCTTTCCCAAGATCTTTGGATTGTGATAGAAATGATGTGGAATTGCAATACAATACCATTTTTGTTCGGGACATTAAAGTCTAGAAAAATATCTGAACACCCTGGCTGCAACAGAAAGACGGAAAATGTTGAATCTCATTTGGCTGAAAAAAAGGCAAATCTATTCATTCAGTTTTACATTAGCCAAAGTTTACCTCTGTAAACTTTACCACTACTAAGAATTTCAATGCCACTTATCAGAAGAACCTGAGTCACTAGTATCAAAAGGTCTTAAAAGTAATTTTTTGTGTTTGATTTTTTGGGGATAAATACACCTGAGGAATTTACTAAACAAAAAGAAAAAATTGTTCTCCAAACAGTGTTGGCAACTTCTACCATCTCCATTCTCTTACAGCTCTTTCTAATCCTCAAGTTCTTTCTGTATCAGCTCTGCTTTTGAGCAGCCAGGTAAAGCAGACTATAAAACAATTTTTCACTTATATTCTACTAAAATTAAGTGCTGAAGCAGAAAAACACTAAACAAACTTTCCCCAAACAGACATTTCAAGGTTTCTAAGACAAGAAAAAGGGAATACATTATCTCTAACTTCAGGCAGCACTTTTGCAGCTCTAGTAACTTTATACCATTCTTACCTCTCCAGTTCTGCAATTTTCTTATCCTTATCATTCTTCTCGTTTTCCATCTCTTTCAAGATTTCCAGAAGACGATCCACTTCAGCTTGAGCCTTGCTAGACTCTTCTCGATACCGTGTTACCTCCCGTTCCAGCTGCTGCATACGATCACTCAGCTCCGGGCTGGCCCTCGCCTCAAGTGTTGCCTCATGAGCCTGTAAGAAAAAGGGTCAGGAAGGACATTTCATTCACACACATACATTTTACAGACACTATAATGACTGCAAAATTATATTTACAACACAATAGCAAGATTAACTATTAAAGAGAAAATAACATACTTTGCATGTGATACTTTCAGTATGGTGAAAAGAGAAAAACTCATGAATGTTTAAAAAAATTATTTCAATCTAAAAATTTTTTAAGTGATTTTAAAAAAAAACCGAAACAGAACTGAAGAGAGAAAAAAGTAAAAATATGAAACAAGTTAAATCTCTTTGAAATGAAGGAAAAAGAAAAGTGTGAGAGCACATGAAAAATTCTAAAAAAAAACAACCACACTTCTAAAACAGTAATGTAACTGTAGAATTAGGTATCTGAGATTTTTAACCTGGATAATCTAGAGAACCAAATCACGGGCTAATAGCCTTCAATAAATAAATCAGTATGTGAAGTGTCAGACAGATTTGAGCAGACAGGGCTTTTGGCTGAAGTCCTTGCTAGTTATCTCAGCTACACACACTAGGGCTAATACGAATGTGGCTACATACTGAAATCATCTTTGACTACTTATTTAGGAAATATCTTTTAAAATCAAGCTGAAGGGACAAGAGGCATCAGAGGACTGAGAACAAAATGACTCCAGCAAATACACTTCCAATTAATTAATTTATTTTAAATGGCCTGGTTTGTTGTAAAAAACGGTGATTTATTAGTAAATGAATTCAGTGGTTCCCATGCATAGCAAAGGCGAACAAAAGGCAGTATTTATGCTGAAGTTTAAACCAGCAGAACGGGGACTATATTTTCAGGGTCCAAAGGGTAGTTGTCAGCTTGCAACAGCAGAAATGGGCAAACCTTCTCTTCATAAGACATTCTCCCCTTTTTCCTGTGACTATAAATCTTGAATTGCTATTTGTTTTTGCTCAACTTCAGTGATGGACCTATTCTGCCAATCAAAATTGCCTGTGGACTCAAGGCCTTTTTCTCTGGCACAAACCTACAACAGAATGCAAAACTATTGTCCTTTTTTCACCCTTCTGCAGCTGTGGAAAGTTTTTTTTTTATTTTTTTTTAATTTTTTTAATTTTTTTTTCGAGCTGCCAACATTCTGCTCCAAGACACAGTACCACTAAGTCCGATAATACAGAACTTTGTTATTTTTAAAGGTAATTGGACAGACCTGCAGTAACATAAACTTCTGGGTTAGAAACTGCTGCTTCCAAAGAACCAAACAACAGCAAAGACACTTGGAGAAAATAGCTTAGTTATTTAGCAATATAAAACTGGAGGAAAATACCACAACATTTTTACTTTGGAATCTCCTGTTTTTAACTAACTCTGTTAAAGCTAAGGCCTTGTTCTAGGGATATTCTACAGAATCTCAGACAAGAACGTTCTAGGACTGAAGGATGCCCAGATACCTTTCTTTACTGGGAGTGTGACAGTGAGATGGATCTGGGTTGACCAAATATACTTCATGTTCCAAAGCCTCAGCCCTGCAGCAGCCTGCCTGAGGGTCTACGCTACACAGTTTTGGTTGTTTATTTGAAGCAGTAGTTCCAAAGAGCTCGATAACCTGCACAAGATTTTATCCTGGAACAAAATGGATGATGCCCACCAGGTCTCCTGGGCAGCTCTCTCTGTAGGAGTGCCCAACAACTGCGCATCCCAGGAGCGCAGAGCCCCTTCTGGAGGCTATGTGTTTAGGCTCTCACTTCTGACTTTCACATTAAAACTCCCACAAAAGCTCTGTCTCTGAGCTCTAAGTCTGAAAATCCTGCTTCTGAGCTGCTGATCCAGCTCCAAGTGCATCCCTGGTGAGCCAGAGAACATCAGGAAGCCTTTTGGTGTTTGGGCCACCTACGTTCCCACATTCCTTACTGCCAAATAAACACTGAATTAGAGAGCCCATTCCAAGGGTTTAAAAGGCAAGTGGAAGTCTAAATAACATGCTGGCAACACAATATTGATGCTGGGAGGACGTTGCAGCAATGAGATGGACAAGTGCATTGGTCCCACCAAACAGCCGTGGACACCAGGGAACACACTTTGCTTTCAAAATGCCTTATCAGAATATCCAGCCTGCAGGAAATCTCAAGTATTTGATTTCATTCCCTTTTCAACTGTATCAAAAATTCAAACAAAATCTCCATCCTTCCCTATCCACTTTCTGTTTTGCAGGAACTAGGAATACTGTTTTCAGGGGCATCCATAAATCAATCGGAGGTATCTATTTTCTCCTAAGAGACACTATGTACAAAGTTAAGTCTGCTTTTTCACCAGAGATACAGCCTGAATTCTTCTGTACTGGATTTGGGTATGTTTCCAACATCTCAAATTGTTTGTTTTAACAAATACTCCTCCAGGCTCTTATAAGTCATCCAAAATATATAAGCAGATACTCAAGGAACTTTTTTTTAAATAAAAAAGCAAATCTAGGCTCTTAGCCTGGATTACCGAGAGCTCTAATTCCAAGTTACAAGACCTAATGTAATTTTACAGTCAGGACAGTTCTGATGTATACTACTCTGTGCTAATAAAAGCATCTCCACAACAACCCAAGAGACACTACTGAGAAGAAGGAATCAATTTGATTTTTTAGAAAATTAGCCAACAACTGTGTCTGGTTCTCATAGAACAAAAGGGCTATTTACACAACATCAATTATTAGTTAAGACACGGAACACATGTTATTTGTATATAATGCACAGAACTATGGATACTTTCACCTCACACAAAGAGAAGGTTATGTGATATGGTGTAAACTGGAGACCACTTCCTGAGTTGTGAATTACTGACTGAGTGACTTTGGTCTATTTTGTGGGTTATATACAAAATACGTGTTACATGATCATATCTAAAATCCTATTGGATTCATTCATTGTATAGGAGAGAAAACCAATGCATTTAGAGTTTTCCCACAAACTCACATCGAGATCTGAAACAGATGACATTGGCTACCTTCCCAATGTAACATTGCGCGAAATAATTCAGCAGTATTTAAAAAAAAAATAGAAAAAAAAAGACTGAACACAAATAATGAAATTCTATATTCATAGTAAAAACCACCAGCCCTCTCCACAAAACTTCCTCTGCCCACCAAAGGTACAAATATTCCAAAAGAAGCCATTTTGAAAACAGAATGGACATGTAAAGTGGCAAATGAACTCAGACATTCGGCTGTATTAAGAGACCACAAGAAGTACATTTTGATAGCTTCTGCTTTCAGGTCTGGCTGGGACTTACTCCTAAATCTACAACCTCTTACTATAGTTACAAGCAAGTATGAAAATATATAAATATACAATAAAATTTTAAATAAACCAAAAAAGCAACTTGCTTAGGGTGAAGGGAACATTATATGTCCTCCTCTGACAGATAATGTATATAACAGAAGGTATGTCTACACAGGCCATTGAGCTTACCTGATTACAGGCTGTGTTAAGCCTCTTAATTGTTAACTATTAGTACTGACTCTGTCATTAGCTTTTCACTGCTGCTTCAGTACAGAGTCAAATAAATGAACTCAAGCTACTTTCAAGAGTGTTTTAAACTTTCATGTTTCATTCTGCACTGATCTGCATGAGAAACACGCACTCACATTTTAGCCAGAAAGCAGCATCTTCCTAAACTATGTTTTGATTAACAAAACTCATCTGAGCAGTTTTCACCTCTTCCAACGTAAATTCAATTTCAAATTCAAAGTAGTTCAGGACTGAGAATAGTTAAGTTTAACACTGGATTTGCTCTCAAAGTTCTTAAGAGCGACTATAAACTAAGAGGAAGTTTAACAGCTTTCTGCTTTTCTGCTCCTGGTCATCATTTCCCATCTGGAATGTGGTAAGTGATGGGGTGAGCACTTCAGGTACCTACAGAATAAAAGAAAGAGCGATTGTTCCTCAAATAAATGTACTATAGCTTCTACTGCTTCCACAGAAAATGAGCTGACAAAGCCAACTTCTACAGCTCCAGCAAAGATGAACAATGTTTCACAGAAATAACCACTATTTACAGATGGAGAGGAAGGCCAAACGCATTGAAAATAATTTTGTAAGCTAGTATTTCTCATGCCAAAAAGCTCTTTACAAAGAGGAAAGGTGATCTTACACAGCTTAAACTATGTCACAGGCAAGGAAGAAAACAATAGCTCAGATCTAATTTAAAAGTTCTAAAACGTAAATAAAAATTCCAAACATTATGACTAAGATTCTAAATCAATATTCCTAGAAGATTAACTAAATCAAACAGCAAATAACTCACAGCAAACACTTTCTACTTTTACCTATGAATAGAGACAGTAAATTAAGTTTAACATTTCATGTACAAATGTTGCCAAGAACTTTTGGTCAAAAAGTAGAAGTTCCCAAGAATATGAAATCACTTTTTAATCCACCCTCCTACCTCCATGTGTACCTCACATCTCCTAAAAACAGTAAATGCACACACAAACTTGGAAATATATCATTATTAGTTATTGCAAAAGACAAACACATATAACTTTTATTTTTTCCTGTTGTGAAGGCAGCATGTTCAACGATAAAACATTTGCACCACCTTCTATCATGTCTTTATCAGTTTCAACAAAATTATATATTCTGAAAACAACCTGACTTGCTCCTCCTTTAGCTCCAGTGCTCTAAACAACATGCGCGTGACAACTTTTCAAAAGAGTTGTGCTGGAAGTAAAAGGCTCAGTGAACTCTCTGATATACTTTACTTTGTACCAGAAAAACTTGAGTCTGTCACAAGGAGCTGTTTGTTATCTTATTATTAACAAAATCTTTTAAAATCCCTTTCAGGAAACGTGTAATCTTTGTTAATGTGACTGTAAATTTTTGACACTGAAAAAGCAACTATTTGGTTGGAATCGTTTAATAAAGAAGGCTGAAAGTCTAAATGAGAGGAAGATCTCTGGGGAGAACCAATTATTCAAAAAAAAAAAATAATGACTATGGGAACTCATATCTTTTTGAAGAGATACTTAGTGCTTTTGTATCTCTCTGAAGAGGTCAGAAAGATACAAGTTCCCACAGTTGCTATTAAACATTAACAATTTGCTCTCTTTGGAAATTCCGCCACCATGAAAAACGTACAAAGACAGAAAGGAAATGCACAGATTCTGGCCATCCTTGCAAGCATACTTCAGCACCGTTACTCTTGCCGCTTCTGAATCAGGCCAAAACATGACCAAACACGACCAAACACTAGTATTTTTAGAAGCAGTGCTTCATTCATATTCAAATTCCACTTTAGAAAAATGTATTTCCCTAATTTTCTACTATGCTAATCATGACTGTAGACTAATTCATTGCAAACAGTCACTAACTTCACTTAACACCATTGGCAAGAAGTAAGGATGCATTCTTATACCTATTGTGCAGGTGAAAAACTGATTCAAAAATGTTAAGTATTTGATTGTTCACTTAATCCCTTCTTACTTTAAAAAAAATAATAATTTATTGCTTGTTTTTTTTTTCCTAGATGATAATCTTCCTTATATACCTCTAGCTCATTCTTCAATCATTTTTCATGCCATACTGAAGACTGCAAGAGTCTGGTAGGCAATAATTTAGTCATGAAATACTCTAATGAGTACCTCACAATGAAAAATGAGGAAGGCCACACAATGTTGCCCTTCTAGCTTTTGGTCTAATTTTTCAAAATCAATGTTATCTTAAGAAGGCTTTGGGAAGGGTGGGATAGAGATAGTAAGCTTAACTTCCTAGGTTGAGAATATCATATATGGAGAAAAACCCCCCAACTTCCAATTACATGAGATGATGTTAACATTATCATGAACCACCAATAAGACTTGAACTTTAAAAACCACCATACAGCCTCTGCCAATTCTCTTAAGGGAATGCAGCACCTTAGCCTCTTTATTGACTATATCATACTGGGAATTAAATATATAGTTTGTTCCCACATTTTATGTTTCCTGACTTCAGAGTAATGGGGACACTCATAAATCTTGTATTTTACTGAGGATTTCATAGAGAATATCATCTCCTGAGCATAAATTCTCCTTCATATTTACGACAAGTACAATCCTTAGGCAGTATAACTCACTTCCCCAACATCTTGTCAACGTTATTTAGCCAGGTTCAAATTCCACTCCCCTTACACAGGCAGATTCCACTAATCTATCAGATGTCCTCATCCTTCTCCTTCCACTTTTCTGGGGGGGTGGCTGGGGACTTTTTTTGCATCGTCAGTTCAATCCACCAACAGCTGCAGCCCCCTGTCTTGGAACCAGTAAGGTATTTGGTGAAGAGTCTCCACAGTATTGTTGCTGTCTACTCAAACGACCAGACCTTGAATGCGCTGTGGCAATGGAGAGAGAAAACACTAAGTCCTTTCTCCCTCTTTAGGCTGGGGTATAATCACCGTAAGTAGAATATTTGGGAAGCTATATTGCTAAATCTGTATCTCTACTGAGTATGTGAAAATGAACAATGCAATTAACTGTTAGCCACAGAGGGGATCTCAAACACCTGTGCAAGGATCACAGCTTTTGATTAAAAAATTTAATAGCCTAAGACATAAAGATTAAAAAACAATATATTTACATATTTTGTTCTTGAAAACGCTGACCTGTTATGGCTGAGAGATTCAAGATACAAAAATGAACAAAATCTCACACCGAATCAAATGACATAAGAAATTTCACCTAAAAGATTTTACAAAACTAGGTTTTAAAAAAACATACAAAAAAATAACACCAGTACCTATTTAAAATGATGCATTAAATGAATTTAGTAATAGATTGCATCAATATCCTAACCTATAGGAGAGGAAGGTAGCAAGTTATTTGAAAGAGGAAAAGTGTATCAATGTACCACAGAAGTCCTGAGCATCTGCTTTACATACCTGAACAGACAATACTTTCAGGGAAAAAAATATTCTCTGTCATGAAATATTGAACAATGAAATCCCTCAAATGCCTTATACACTAATCTTATATCCCTTAAAAAAATGGATGTTACTCTTTTTCTAATCTTTGTGCATCAAATACCTTAGAATACTTATCTATGATTTTTTATATGTAAAAAAAATTTCAAAATGTAACATAGAAGTTTTTATCCCCTACTTGACTCTTCATTGTTATTTCTGAGATTCCTAATAAAATACTTAATGCTGTTGCACACACAATTGTTTTTCCAAATCTGGTCACATGGTAGAATCCCTTTCAATAAAAGAATTTTTAATATAGAATATCACAGAAACTGAAAAATGAAAAGCATCAGGAATTTTCCAACCTTCAGACAATTACTGTCAGGATAAACAGCTACATTTATGCTGAACATTGTCAGAAGTAACACAGATACCAACTTTCTGAAAGTTTTGTAACACAATTTCTTATGCAAGCAGTCACAAAAGAAATCTCTGATGAAAACCACCTTGGATTACATAATTTATAGTGCCAAGATATTATTATACAAACACTCCCTGAAAAGAGTGCTCTTTGATGTCAAACAGAAGGTTGGTAATATGACCCAAAATTAAACTGACATAGTACCAGGGAGCTTATTAATGGTTACACAAGTTTTTGAGCAATCTTTTACTTGATCTAACTTAATTATTTTTTCTAATGTGCTGCTGTACATGGTGTTACAGAATACTTTCACACAATGAGCTTGATTTGCATGGAAATTCTACTACACTCCTGTTCTAAAAATGCGCTGACAATGGAGATGAAAGAAAAGCTACAGGACGTCTCAAGCAGCAAAGGGAAACAAAAACACTGGTACAACATTAAGCTGTCCAAACAAAAATGAAGTTACTAACACAGCCAACAAGTAAAAGCATCTAAGAAGGTTTTTCTGAAGGTGACTAGCACTAGTCAGAGGTACCACTGCACTTTGTATACATACCCACTACACTAAAGTAATTCAACAATATACTCTGTGTTAGCCCAGAAACGAAAGCACAGATGAATACACATGCAACAGACAAAAAGTTAAATGGGTTTGGCAATGGCCTCTAATTTTGCCAGGTAACTTACTGGCTTGGATGGATGGCTCAATAAAACTTCAGGGTGCTAAAGGGGGAATGAGGATAGGAAAAGATGGGGGGGAATTGGGGATAGGAGACAGGAGTGTGAGAGAGAAAAAGAAAAGACGCAACAAGAAAAGAATTTAAAAAATTGCTACAACTTGTATTTACTAAGAGGACAATCTAAATTTGTCAGTTAGCATGTATTATTAAGCAGCTTTTGAAATAGGGAAATGCAGAAAGTTACCCTCATACAAGTTCTAAACTTGATCTTGATTTCTTATTGTAAGAGTTTTGTCCAGTCCTCAAATATTGTAGTCCTCTGTTCGGGTTTTACATTTTTACAGGTAACGGGACTTCAATTTCTAGTGCTTCACTTGTACCAGTCACAAGACCACTAAGTAGTTAGAAAAATACTTCAATAATTAATAATACTGACACTATTTGAATGCTGAAACCAGTTGCTGGGTTTTTATTTTTATTTTTAATAGACATCCTGATCTCCCTGGTAGCCTTTTTCTTTCCAGTTTGCTACACAGAAAATACATTTATTATCCTTAAAAAAAAATAAAATAAAATAAATCATAACCAGCTGTGAACACGTGAACAAAATACAGCATTTCTAGCCCATCTACTAATGTATCAGTAATATTTTCAGTTGTAACAGGAAATCCTTATTCACAGAAATAAAAGAACACAAGAGCCTGTATGAGACTAACCAAGCCAAATCTTCAGAAACATTTGGGTCAACACTTTATTCAGTCACTTTTTCCTGTCTTTTAAAAGATATTATCCTCAACTTGAAAGAAGAACACCAACAACAGAAAAAAAAAAAAAATCCCTACAAGTGAGCCTGTTGAATCTAGAGGTATTTTCTTGGCAAGGAATCACTGTTAACATTTCTTTGATGAAAAGTCTCCAGAACTGCACCAAGGGGAAGTTGGTTAACATATGGCTTGGGATTCTTTCTTTTCTCTAACCTTGATCCTTTTCATATGAGTAAAATATCTAGAGGGAGAAAAACTATTCACAGGAAACAAAGAGAGACAAAGACCTGCTCATCTTTGCTGGAACAAATTCTAATGTTAGTACGTCTCTTCCAGATTAGAAAAACAAAATGAAACAAAATATACTGGCTGAGAAAGATGAGACAAAAAATGCTAGGAAAGGATTATCCTGAAGACAACATAACTAGAAGAAAACATTTTCACTAGAAAAACATTAACACCACACTTCACAGAAAAAACATCTTACAGAGAAATTCTTGGAGAGAACTTTCTGTGTGATTTCCCTCTAATGATTCCATCTCAGCATAAAAAACTATTTAAGGTATGACACCAGACACATAAACTCAACAAGGAATTATGGCTTGCTTTCAGCATTCAATATCTCCTGGTGGTAGGTTGACAACTGTGCACATAAGCAGTGACAGTAGAATAATTAGAACATTTAGCACACAGATTCGCATAAACATATTATTATTATTAAAAAAACAAACACCAACACCAATCCCCTCCATGCGCTCCAGCAGTATGAAAAGCACTGAAGTTCTATTAGCTACAAAATAGGTATTAGTAAGAAAAAGAACAGTAACAATGAGAACTGGACAGTCAGAATCAGGAACTGGAGACTGCTTACATGGAAAGAAAAACAACATCAGGGACTTTTCAGAGCCCCTACACTCCACTTGGTTAATATTTCATTTTAGTGTAATGCTAAATGTCTTTTACAGAAAAAGTGGAAGTTTGCACTGTTCATAATTTCTCAAAGATTCACTCTTTACAGATTAGCAAGAGTTTTTTTCCCCCAAAGACCCTTATTATTTAATTATCTAGTGGTTTAATAGGGCTCCAGTTCAGTCCCTTCTGAACTTCTAAGGCTAAGATAACTGAAAGTAATCAAATTGTTCAGTACAAGTAAGAGGCAAAGGAAACAAGATTGATGTGTGAAGTTAAGTACATCACTATTCAAACTTCAAGGGCAAGAACCTAGAAGGAAAAGCTTCCCATTCTTTGCTGTTAAGAACTACACAAGAGAGTACTTCCTTCCTGTGTCTTATGCAAAAAAAACCCAACCAACCAACCAACAAAAACCACTAAGATAATGCAATAAAACTTAATGTAATAAAATTCTCCCGATCACTTTTAATTCAGCTTTAAACCAAATGCTTTTATGTAGCCATTAGTTTTAAAGATAATTATGACAGTTATTTGCAATGCTTAACAATGCAGATATGTAAAACTTGGTTTTTAAAAGCTTTAAATTGGAGCTGGATTATCCATCGTATAATTGTTTCGAGGATGACAAGGAACTAATCCACCTTGAAAACGTCACACTGCCTGAATAGCAATGCATTTAAAGAGAGAAATCCTTTAAAAAAGATTTTTCTACTTTTCCGCAAATGACAAAAAAAAAAAAAAAAAATTGGCAAATTAAAAACAGATGGGAAAAAGTTATTAAAGAAATACCTAAAGTTACTCATAACTATAAAATATATTCAAGTGGTTGTTAACTCTATGTTCCTCAGTAACAAAGATAAACTGTGAGGGTTCTAGGAAGCAGGGTGGTTCAGCGGTAGAAGTGGGATGTTTTGCAGAACATGAGGAAAACAAGTGATAGTCAGCTCCATGAAAGCACACAGGGTCCTACACCTGTAATTTCTTCTAAGAAGCCAGTCGGGACTGACTTATTACCACCAAAAAAATATTTCCTTTGAATTTGAATTTTCCCTTGAATAAGAAGGACGCAGTAGCCCAACATGACAGAATATTTTAAAAAAAGGAACAAGGTATTGATGATTTTGTCTCAGTAGGACTTCAGAGAGTACTTTAGGCTCTCTGTGTAGGAAATAATTGCCTGAATGTCCCAGTAAGCAATAATGCCTGAAGCAGAGATGTCCAGAGCATTACAGAATGGCTTTGGACAGAACATAGGTAATGGTAGGTTATGAATTTTCTTTGCTTGTAGAATTGAAACCATCCTGACTGAATGAGATTAGGTATTTTTCGTAGGACGTGAAAATGAGAATGTATTTATGTTTACAATACAATGAATGTATATTCATTATTTTACTCAGAACAAAATAAAGAATGCAATTGTTTGTGCCACAGCTGTCCTGCATAGTTAAGAGTGCTCTTTACATTTGAGCTATTTTCCTATTTTAAGCCTCAGGAAAAGGATCACCAGAGAATACTTCATCTTCCTAATTATTTCCTGAAACAAAAATAATAGATTATAAAAAGATATGTTTTCATGAACTGGCTCAGTGTCCTTACTTAATGTTCCTGGATATCAGTCATTTAGCAAAATCTCCTCTAAAATGGAACGAGGAGAAGCAGACCTAAAGGAATTATAATGAAAAGCTGTCAGTGCAGCATAAATTAAGTGCATGTTCATCTTCTACCCAGCAGTGCTTCACCAGATTTTGCTCACACTCCACACCCGCTTATGCTACTGAGATGCTTAGCATATATAGTAAGAAAGTGATCTCTGGGGAAGCAGTGAAAAGCATTACACTCACAAATGCTCAATATAAAATCACATTCCCTAAATAATTGAATTTCCACAATTGTTTTTCCATAACGTCATTATGTACTCTCGCAGTTAGTACTATACACATATATATTTTTAAGTAATTAAGCATGTGTGTATCTACAAATTATTACTATTATCCAGCTGCTACAACAAACTCCAGTAAATCTTAGCTACAATATATATTCCTCAATGCATTATTAGTAACACGCTGACAAGGGGTGAAACTGCAATTCAAATGAAAGAGTCCTTCAGGACTTTTGAAATACAAATCCATTCACGTTGAAAATAACCTGGAAGATTGATCAAATGTGCACAACTATTTAGTCTTGCTATTACACTTTGCTGAACAACGGAACTGTTTATTTTGTGTAACAGAATTAAAAAGAAGGGAAAATATGGGTTTAGAAATGTATATATGAAGTTTCACTCACAGAGAATTCTCAAGTGCGTTAATATCTACACAACAGAACTGCTGAACAGCTCCAAACTGTTGCCTCTAAATTTAATCTCATATTCATGTGAGGAACTAGGACAGAGTTTCAGAGCAGGGAGAGCACAGACACCTCATTTTCCTGTCTAGATGTAAAGAAATAGCTAGGATGACATAATACAAGACTTAAATTTCTTTAAAATGCTGTCTTATTCTAATTTTATAAATAAAAATGTTATCAATAATTCAGCTAATGTGTTTTCTGCTCTTCCAAGTTAAAATCAAAGTAACATTCTTCCAAAGATTCAATATATGGGCTACTCCCATCTGAGCTACAGAAAGCTTGCAGGATTCTGTTCAAGTAAATTAGCTTGCCTGTACGAGTTTACCACTCTGCTAAACTGCACACTCCAAAAACTTATCAGCTCTGACTTGCAGTGAAATTAAAAGACCAGACGCTTCACTGGTGACAAATTCATTTGTTTTCACACGTTCCCATGTGCCAATCACACACCGGCATTTATCACATTAACACCTACATGCATTGATAATTTATATGTGAAATGTTTGGCAGTTAAATTCTAGCTGTTACATCAGTTTAATGGCACAATTACCAGTGGGAACTGTATTGAAGCAGACTTTCTAATTTCTAGTACCTGTTAAAACATACAAAGTCAATAGCACTGTCATTGCATGTAAATGAAGTCCATAATTAGCACCAGTGTCTGAAAGTTACTTTCTGATAGGCTTGGATTGTAATATTGTTTGCATGGACACAACTTCATAGTACTTATTGAAAAGCAGTTCACAAACCCAAATTTTTCTGTGTAAACATGTCCAGTTTGTCTAAAACCAGATGTTTACCTTGCATATATAAGTACGAAGTAAGATTACCTTCTTCAATTGAGTTTCCATCTTCAAACATTCTTCCTTTTTCTGTTCCAGTGCAATTTCCAGTGTCTTGAGCCTTGAATCTTTCTTCAGTCCTGACGACGCTAAGGATGAAGCGTGTTCCTTCAGATCCAGTAAGGATGACTAAAATAAAAGATGTAAAATAACTAACAATTAAATCCTCCATATGCACAGTAGCTAGTTTCTTTTTTGTCTTCATTTTCTTCCTATCCCTTCACATGATGCTGAGGATCCAACTCAGAACAACGTATTTAGTTGGGATGTTCACTGGATGCTCATAGAGCTGACTTAAGACAGCTTGATTTAATTCAGGTTCTGAGGGTCAAAATGAAACATTGTCTAAATTCATTTCAAAATCATTTTTAAAGATTGAAGATTCTGTAAACTAGAACTAGTTGTTCAGTGATAGTCATATTTAAGAAAAAATGTTCTTAATAAAACCATATTTAAAAATCACACGCATTTAGCAGATTTAGTCACTGCATCTAAAACAGTCTGCTCAAAACTTTTTCCCATAGAGCTGCTATGATGTGAAACTGATTCGCACAACTCATTGCCAAAAGATGTTTCAACTTGTTTTCTGAACCATTTTTACGCTGTAGTTTTTTTTTCTGACAAATTTTGCCTTCCATGCAGACAAAAATCTTAGTGCTTCCTAGGTGCACTTTTGAGTCATTTTAATTTGATTGAGTTTTGAAATGAGTCTGTAAGTAGATTTGAATGTTACAATTCCAAGAGAGGGACAGGGAACTTTCATATTTCTCTGATATAATTAGGATAACTTCTCCATCCAGTTGGTTCTCTAATGACAATCAACTTAATTACAAATGGACTCTTGAGAGTGAAAAGAGCTAGTTATATTGTTTACACAAAGGCATGAACACTATGTGTATGCTTTCTGCACTCTCAGCTTTGATCTACCTCTGTTCATTCCTTCCTATATTTAGACAGGAACAAGCTTGTTCTCATCTTCTATAAGCACTGCTCCAATAAATGCTATCATTGACCATTGGTATTCACTGGTAATATGATCAACTGCTGCTAATAATGGGAGCGTGCTATCCATTAAAAGATGGTTCTGAAATATTTATGCTTTGAAAAATTCTCAAACAATGTATTTTACTAGATAAACTTGTTGAAGGACACGTACAACAAACAACTTGTAATAAAGCAGATTTATTCTGCTGGCCAACCTCTTTCTCTGTGAGATCTCCCTGTAAAATGCCAACTTTCTCTTTCAGGTCCTTAATGTCTTTTTTGTAGTTGTCAATCTCTTCCTGTTTTTCTCGTTCATCTCTGTCCCGTTGCTCCTTTAGGCGCTCAATGGTCCTTTCCTGACAAAAGAAAGTACTCTGTGAGGAAAATCCCGCATGGTCATTCAGCTTCTGAGGCTTCTTACACACTGTAGAGGAGGATGTGTGCAGGACATTGCCATTTTCTTCTCTTTACTGTCGTACAACAGATCCTCAAGAAGGAAACCATTTGTCTTGGAAAATCTATGCATTCATTGCTAAGAAATATCAGGCTTTCTGTATCTTTGAAAGTTCACGTTACTGTTACAGTGCAACACAATGTATCTGGTTCTGATAACCAAAATTAACCTAGACCAGGATACATTATATATTGCTTCCTTACTTATTTAAATCTTATTTTTTGAAGCATAGACGCCCTTCAGAGAAAAAGGGTGTAGTGCATGTATGAGACCAGGATCAATGTGTGGTAAGAAAAGGCAATAAAACAACTTTTCTGTATATGAGATATCAATAGAATCTTGGTTATCCTGGAAGCTGAAGGGGTGCAAGTGAACTCCCCAGCCTCAGATGAAGCTTTACACTGATAGAATCTGACAGACTAAAGGCACCATAAGCCTGGTTCTCTGAGAATCAAGAAAAAATGTAAGAATTTTTAAAAAGTTACCCCACCAGAACTGAATAGACAAAGTTGCTCCCTCAGTTGGGCTATCTATCTCCTGAAAACTGAGCAAGCATAAAAAAAAATACAGTAAGAATGATAAAGCTGCAAATAAAGTGAGACTGAAGTGTAGCCACATTACAATAACTATTCATTTTGATTCAATACTGGGAACTAATTTCACACAGCAAAACTTTAAAAATAAATTTATTATTAGAATATCTGAGAAAAGAACACGAAACGAAATTAGATATTGGCCAGACATAATAATTACAATAACAAAAAGAAAAAAAGCAGAGAATCTACAGCTTGAATACAGACATCCCACAGTAGTATCAAAGATGTGCCATGCAAATAGACAGCAGCATGAGCAGGACCCTGGCAGACTGAGACAGTACAAAGAACACAGTTTTGTTTCTCTCACAATTATGGCAAGTAGTTAAAGGCTATGCAGCACCAGCTTCTGGCTCAGCTCTACCCTCCAGCTTTCCTGGAGCACTCGACTCCCCAGGCTGCTGCTCAGAATATCCTACAGTGCCCTCTAGTGAGGGACGCCTCTCAGCAGCAGCATCACGCTGATGCCTCAGCTCTCACAGACAAAGGACTTGGTGCTGCATAAAAGATTTCTTTTACGCAGGTCCAATCAGCACACGGAGAAGTCGACTGTAGAGAGGTTATGAGTAGAAGGGCCTTCAGCACGAAGGGACTGGGGCTTGTCATACTCACTTTTTCTGCAAGTGCTTCTTCCAGCGTGGTCAAGGCAGTGTCAGTGTTGGTGGTGTCAGCCTGCAAGGATTTCACTCGATCCTTTAAACTGCTCATTTGCTTTTCCTTGTCTCTTAACTGTTCTTGAAGATTTTCAATCTTAAGAAAAGCAAATTTTAAGAAAATAGCGATTAAATTCATTAAAATCATCTTAGAAGTGCATGACATTCTTTAAAATGTTCTTAAAGCAAAGAAAGTAGGTGAGGGTACCATTCCTACAATCCTGCATGGAAACATGAAGCAATGCAATCAAAATCATCAAATATTAACAAAGAATCAGCAACCTTTTCCTTAACTGGGAAAGAACTCAAGAGCCAGAAGGTCTAAATATTTACCAAGAAAAACAAACAAATAAAGGGTATTATTCCTGATTTCTGAAGATGTTGGGCACTGTCCCATTGAAAGAAATAATTAGGTTTGATATTTAAGAAAAAACGTTGGTGTAATAACAATACGAAAGGATAAAAGCTGAGAAAAACATTACTGCAGATATAAACAAAGACCCTTGACAACTGACAAGTTCAAAAGAAGTGTTCTCCTAAGTATTTCCCTTGCTACTAACAGATTCTCTCCACAGTTGCTTTTTCATCTTACATAGTCTTTTGCTACACGGTGTACTAACAAAATGCATCATTCTTTGCGTAGAAAATATATTGGGTTTGTTTTCTGCAGTTGTAGAACTCAATCTACTAAAGAGCAGACAGACCAAGAAGACCCAGCACTAAACTCATATCATGCATGCACATATCTCACAAGGAACAGACACATTAGCACATTGTGGTCATCTGTCAAAAACAAATTTATCAGCACAGTATTTAACTGGGTATAAATTTTTCCTTCCGTTGTTGTCGCTGACATGTTTGTCTTGTAGCATCGTACATCATACACTGGAGAATGACATGCATGTAAGGTACTTATTTTTTGAACACTTCTTTCAAAGCAACTTATGCAACACAACAACCTCAAGGGCTATCTAGTCCAGTATTTAGCAAACTTTTTGAAAGCCTTTTTGCTTCACCTGTCTAACAGCAATTAGAGGTCCTCAAATATCCCCACATCTTACTCTTCAACCCTAGAAGGACTGAGCTGCCATGATTACAGAGCAAATGGCTATTTAGAGACATCAGCTACTACTTAGCTCTATTATAATCACATCTGGGCCATAGTTTTAGAAAATAGTCTAGATCAGTAATGATACGTTTAAAATATTTTGCAGAAGGCTGAACATCTTGTCACAAAAAATGGTAGATGTGTTATAGGTGGAAGTTAGAAGGAAGAACCACCTACTAATTCAGGGAAACCCTTGCTAATGGTCCCCATGGCCACTGAAGGAGTCTTCCGGTAGAAGATTCTCCATATCATGTTGGCGCTTTCTATTTCTCTTAAGAAAGCACATGTAAACTTATGGTGCAGCTCTGTAAACAATCTATATATTATTGATAGCAGCTGAACTATATATAAATGTGTATATACATATATATTCATTTCAATTTTTAAGGAATGGACTAACATTGGTTTTGGTTTATCTTCCTAATTATTTTCTGTTAAAATATTAGGCCTCCAAATTATGCTCAAAATTTAAAACTGAGCACAATGCAAATGACACCATAAAACAAATTTTGAAGAGCACCAAAAAAGCAGACTCAGAATTAAATCTAACAACTGAAAATTCCTGCTTCTTTTTAAACATATCTATTACTTCATGCCCCATTAGCATGTGCTTGGAGCACATGGAGTTGCAGAGAGAACTCAGTAGTTCTGAATGAGAAGCTCTCCTGGCACCCACACAAGCAAGCATCAATGAGATAACATCCCTGAGTGCTGCCTACATGGCTGCGTTCGACCTTAGGAGCTTTCATTGTCGTCAGCTGTCTAGACAGACTGGCTGTTTAGACAGCCAGCCATGAAAATACACCACAAAGACGTGTGAGCTATTCTTAGACTTGTGTTTACTTCTGGAGGTGAAACACTCCAGCAAAGGCTCCAAGTGACTGGAGCAGGGAGAGTGCAAAGTGGCTTTCTGTTGAGAGCAAACTGCACACAAGAGACAACTAAATAATTCAGAGCCAGCACAGGAAAGATGCTTGCCAAGGCAGCGCGAGCATTTGCACAAGCACAGCAAGCACTTACGTGTTTCAGTAACCCTATTTACTGACAGCTACATATCAGTGCTAAGGAAGCATCTTCCCACCACAACAGCACCCTCTTGTACACAAAAAAATGCTATGTGTAAGAAGGGTAAATTTGTCTATTCTTTTATGCTTTGCAGTCTGGAGTAATTAATGTTTTCTTTCTTTATCCGCCAGGAAATGGCAGATACACTAAAATGTTCCAAGTCATACTAATGTCCAGTAACTATCAAAAAAACAAACAACAAAAAAAATCAAACAACAAACAAAAAAACAACAAAGTTAACAAATGAAAAAACAAAGCTACTTATAATTGCGCTTCTTGCAAATGCAAAGAAGAAAAAAAGCTCAGGGAATTAAATGACACACATCTAGTTTAATACATATAAAGACCATTAGATTTCCGGATTCCTCTAGTCATAGGTTATTAGGAGATCCTTCATGCCACACTTCAGCCAAGAAAATCTGCTGTAGAATCAGCATAAGTACTATGATGTGTGTAAATAGAACATTTGAGAAGGTGATTTCTAATGTACCAGTGACTTCCATATCAGAATAAATACAGTGAGTCTGTGAACTGGTCATTCACTTTTTTTTCTTCCTTTCTGTTACTGGAAAACAATTTCTTCCTCCTTCAAAATATGTTACAACTTTTTTCATCACCTGGAACACAATTAGCTGTATTTATGTTTCATTTCCAACTTGCAATTTTCTCTTTGCTATTTTGTCTTCTAAAAGGAAAAAAGTGATGAAATTAAAAAAAAAAAAACGTGCTAAAAGCTTTTTAATTTAGTTCATTCTTTTGCATTCTAAGACAATAAGAAAAAAAAAGTGAAACAATCCCCTTAGAAATATGAAGGTCCAATAAGATTTGGAAATATCTTAACAACAAAAAGCGCTAACTTCTAAATTCAAAATCCTTTTCAGTCCTGAGAAACTTCATTGCATATTCTGTTTGTATTTCCTATATTGAATACCTAGCTATATTGTTCATCCACAGACAAATCTTTCACTAAACATTTTGTATAAACAGGTGAAAATGCTTATATTCTGCATTTAACTTCCCCATCAAGGCTCCACAAAGCGATTGTTTTCATCCATAACATGACGTCTTCATCTTAATATACACTGAACACCTAAAAGACCATTACTATAATACAGGATAATATTCCTTCATTGTATTACAAGAGTAGATGTACAAAAGGACATCCCACAAGACTGCTATGCCTCCCACTTTTTCAATCCTAGGTTTCGTCCAGTGGGAGCATTACTGTAAAAAGAATGTAAATAAACAGATGGCTTTAGAGGTTTCCTGATCTATTCTATGTAATACCTGTCCAGATAAATAAAAACTTTACAAAAGGTGTAAATTTTCCAAACAGTTCTTTCATAATTTTGTAACGGCACTGTTGGCCATCAGCTTCAAGGCCAATGACTACAAGATGGCATAATCTCACCAATCACAGGCAGAGGTGAGTCTGTCCATGTCAGAAAAAAAAAACATGGAAGATAAAAAAAAAAAAAATCTTAGTGTGGGAGAGAGCTGGCAAGTAAGCAGGTATGTGATGACAGAACAGCCATCATTCTTTCTAGTTGGTGAGACACCACTCCTTTCAATGTAAGAATACCAATACAGTGATAAAAAGTTTATAGCCTGCAGTCATACTCTATTTTGCACAATCTCATGATATTTGAGAAGCTGAGAAGGGCAGGACTGAGTCAGAATCAGGATGAGAATACAAAAGCTACAAGTGACAAGATCACATCATTGTATCTGACATAAGCAAAAAAAAAAAAAGTTCCTTCAGAAGAAGGGAGTGGGGCATTTACGCTAGAAAATTGAGAGGGAACCAAATTCAAGAAATGTTCTTAAAATGTATTAATGAGAAGTCACCTTAAATCCTGAGAGATTGCTCAAGAAAAACTGTACTACTAGATTTATAAATACTACTATGTTTCTGAAATTAATTTTTTGGAGACTATAATGACGATCTGTAAGTGAAGATTCGTGGTCAGTTTTATAAGATTAAGCTCTAGTTCTATAAACGACACTAAAAATCTCATCATCATGATTGTCTTTCTACTACAGCTCTTTCAAAAATTCTACTACAACAGTTCTGCATGAATTGCAAAAATCTACAATTAGTTTAGCACTAACACAAATTCCCAGGAGAAAAGTATAGCTTACCACTGCATGAATGGAAGTAAATATGGAGACACAAAATTTGATCTTTTCTATGTGTATTGGCTCTGTTTCAACCTCCAAGATAAGGTGTTGCTTTTTAAGTCCCAAGAGAAATATGGTATGTCACATGCATGAACATCATATCACCAAGTTCTATCACTTAAGACTGAAAGTAATGCTCTTGCTATTAATTTTCATAGTTAAAATTCTAAATATTAGTAAGAATGTGCTACACTGATGCTTCAGGCATACCGCGTCTTGTTCCAAGTGTGAGATTTTTAACCTGTTTTGAAGTTCAGCACAGATCAAAAGAATTTCTCTGTTTTCACTAACGTTTTGGCAAACACAACTGAGAATTCCTTCCAAAGTTCGTCTGCATTCAATATGATCTTTTTACTTTATGATTCAAGCAAAGGACATAACTATGTTTAAAGTGTTGTCAAGGTATTTATTTGGAGATTCTTGTTCTTGAATGATAGCTAAAAATGATTCTCAAACAGTTTGTGTATCAGTTCATTTTCCAAAGTTTGTGAAGCATACAGTCATTTAAAGACACTACAAAATGCAGAAAAGCATTGGTGTTCTCTCTCTTCAGTTTTCTCAAAGAACTTCAAATTGTGGAGATCCAGTCAACACTTCAGTGTATATTTGATCTGCTCACTTAAGTGATAAACCTGTTTGTTCTATTCGCATCAATTTTGCTACACCTTGACCACTTTTTATTTTGCCTCACTTGTAAGGCACTGTTGCACTTCAGCATTTACCTGGAACATTTCTGTCTTTGCAACATCACATCAGAACATCACTGCACTTTGGAAATGCCCTAGTGTTGCTGAATCTAACATACTAGGGTTCTGTAACGTATGAGTACAAAGAGACTCTATAACACTCGATTTGTATTGGCTTAAGAAAGATAAACAGGCTAAAAGGAGTGAGGAGAGCATGGAGGAAGACAATTGAAAGAGATTCCGAGATTGTGAAATTCCAGCGTAGTAATATATCATACACAGTACATTCTTATTGACTGTTACCTAAGTCCAGTTACAGTTCAGAATAGATTCCAAGGGAGCTTTTTTTCTAATTAAAAAAAAAAAAAAAAAAAACAAAAAAGCTTCCTTTTTCAGAAGATGAAAACTTCTTGCATTTTTGTTGTCAAGACCTTCAATCTGAGGAAAATCCTTTGAAATTAGCAAGTTCTTGAAGTGTCTAGTTTTACAAATAAAATATTTTGTGGCTATGCAGCTTAGAAAGCAGAAAGAATGTATTACTATGATTTCTATTTAAACAAACAACTCAATGTCAAATAAATGCATGGACTACAAACAGGCCCATTGCTTCAGGTTCAAAAGGAATAAAGGGTTACAGAGTGGAAAAAAAAAAAAAACAACAAACTTTAAAAATCAACAGGTTATTCTTAACCTAAATTTGCATTCACATTTATGCAGGAAGGTTGACTTCAGGAAAAAAAAAAAATGTTATGGAGAAAGAAGTGCCACTACAACAAATCTTGACTTAATAATTTGTAGAGACAGATAATTATTTTGTACCTATAGTGAAGGAGCCACAAACAATAGACACTGATCCAAAAGACAATTCTCTTTTCAGTGTTTTTTCACAAAAAGGTGCTTTGCAAGTAGATTTAGATCAACGAGAAAAATAGTGCAGCTATGTTTACAGAAAGAATCTCTAAGGACATTTCCATCCCTTTGTTTTCTTCTGTCCTCCTTTCCTTTGCATATTTAATCAACCTCTGGTAGCACCAGTTTGCTGACAAACTGCAAAAGAGAACTAACAATTGTCACCATAAGCTGAACTACAATTCCAATATCTTTTGAATAGTATTTTTCCTGCACTGCTGCACTCCCTACAAACAGCATTTAAACCAGATGTTTCAAATCATATTCTCAGAAGATTACTATAGTGTTTTCAGTCTCTCTGTCCTGCTAGTAAACAGCTTGAATTTCCTTCAAACATTCTAAATCAATTCTGTCACTGAAGATTTTAATTTCTGAAAGCTGATGCTGAGAACCATTTTCCTTACAAGCTTCTAAGGATAATCTCGCACAGTTTAAGCCGGATGGGGCAGGACAACGACAAAAAACAAACAAAAAAAACAAACAACAACAAAAAAAAAAAAAAAAAAAAAAAAAAAAAAAAAAAAAAAAAAAAAAAAAGAGGACCCACAAACTGATTCTCAAGTTTGCAAATGGCCTGAAATTCACATTTTCAGGGAGCCAATGTACACATCCTTAAACACTGTTCCAGTTCCAAAGCATTTGCCTAGGAAAAATTACCCATTAGCAGTGAGTCACATCCTTAGACAGCTGTAAAACAGTTAAGTTTAGCTAAGAAATTACTTCATTCTGAGGAGGTTTAATAATATCAATAGCCCAACCTAGTTAAAAGCAGAGTCATTGTATTGTAAAAATCCTATCATGAATATTGGCCAATACAAGGGAGGTTTTTGAAGAGAGGGGTGCAGGAGGAGGCATTCTTTCTAACCCACAGATATTGGTTATGTGGCAAAGCATACAGGTTTTAATATGAATGGACAATACCTTATGTAAAATACAAATTAAAATAATGAAAGCATAAAAGCTTACTGTAGATTTGTTTCGGAAATATCTGAGCCAATTGGTTAATTACATATGGTTAATTGTATAATCCATAAAAAAACATCTCTAGTACTGGTTTATCTTAAAGTTTTACTGAGTGATGCCTTGTTTTTGCCAGTATTTATCAGCTAAGAGAATGTACCCATTATCCATCAACATCAAGACTTCAAACCGGGTTGTTTTTTAAGACGATTTGTTGGTTCTGACTTCAGGGCAATACTTTCATTCACCCAAGTAATTTAAAATGGAATACTGCTATCACAAGCAGCAAAACAAATTCATTTAGACTCTGCTTCTCTTCCTGTTCAATGAAACACTAAGTTTATATATTACTTATTTATTTCATATGAGCTAAAATGTCACTTATACTGAAAACCATAACGAAAATAATCTGGTAACTTATTTCATGATCTAATCACAGATAACATCCATTTGGTTGAAATCTCGGCCTAATCATGCAGATAGTATCATGCCAATCCTCATTTCAGCTGTGTCCTGACATTAAGAAGCAATCTGCGACTCTGCTTAAGTTTTCCTCCTAAGAGCTGTAATGTATTGAAAAGAAAAAAAGAACAACCATCACCAACCAACCAAACAAAAAAAGACAACCCACAACCAATTGTTTTGGAGGCCCTTGCTCACTTCTGTACCAAGTCCTAAATAGGATTTCACTGATATATGTGTACAGATTTGATTTGGGAAAGTTCATTACAGAAAAAATACAAATGCTATAATTAGGAGTACTTTTATATTGATGGTACTCAAATGTTCAAAATAAGGAAAACTAAAACTACTTCTCCCTCTCTTACAAAAGACTGATAAAGCATGAAAACTTGGAACCAGTAAATGTTAGCTTAGATCTGATATTCTGTTCTGTAAGAAGCAGAGTAAAACTAAGAAGTTGCGACATTCCTTTTGGGGTAGGTCAAGCCTTACAAAACTACATAATGTTTAAAACATGTCAAGTGAAAAACTTATTAAATCATGAATTAAAGTTCTTCACTTGGCTAAACCCCATGTACAGTATTTCATTGATTATTATTGTCAAATACTCTTCATACTATGGCAATTTGATCTCCTACTCGGGAATACTGAAGTTATTTTCCTGTCTTGCTTAGGTTCTGATTTTCATTTCACACAGAGTAAGGATACCATAACTAGTGACATACTTCTACTCAGCAGTACAGTGCTACAAATTACATGCTCGTAACAGAAAAAAAGGTGATGAGAAAAGACATGAAGAATGGAAAGGCTTAAACAGTCCCAGCACTACAATAGCAAAGAATGGAAATCAGGGAGCAGAGAAGACCAAACATGGAGGCAGGCCAATGGACAGGATGGGAACATGGGATTTAACATTGACTAAAAGGAAATCCTCACAGCAAACTAAACTTCATTTTCATTTAAATTATCATTTAGGATCACTCAAGCAGGACAGCTGTACAGCCTGAACAAAGATTGCAAACGAGATTTAGATTCAGACACTCAATTACATTGTCCAAATCACTGATTTATTAAAATGATCAAAGAAATAACGTAAGGTAAAGTTGCCCAAAACCAGAGGGGACTGCCTCAGAAAGATGTTTTTAATCTCAACATAAAACACATCAAATCAACTCATTGTCCTGTTTCATCCTCCTTGAAAGGAGGACGAATGATGAATAGGAAGGGAGGAGTACGGTATTACTGTAAATACTAAACTCAAGAGTGTACATATATATTCTTGAGTATTTAGCTATTATTTCTTTTACAGAATTACTTCAGAACACATACAGTGATAGCTGACAAAAATATCAAGCTTCCAGATAAAATCCTTTATGGCCCATGCTCCGAAAAACGTATGAGCCTAAAAACCCAATATACTCAATTTAATCAAATCTCTCCAATTTCATACCATCAATTGCTTTAGGCAAACCACCACTTCAAACTCTACTGCACGTAGGTCTGGAAGAGTGGTCTTGTGTTGAAAAACATCCTCCACTCTTCTTTGTCTGAAGGCATGTAAACTCTTTGTTATGCTAAGGAGCATCCTAATTAACAAACTCATCCTTTTCTAGGACAAGGAAATCTTAGTTGCTTCTGGTGACCCTACTCCATACTGGCCACATACTGGAATGAAATTTCCTTACCCTTTGCATAAGTGAGATAACAGGCTTGAAAGCTATTCATATACTTGAGCCTTACAACAGTTCTAGTGACCGCATAAATACTGAGCACAAACCCACTGTAGAAGATTCCCTAGCCTAGCAGATTCAAAACCCGCTCTTGAAAACAGGAAAATATTGATTTATATTGAAAAATGACTCCTTCCTTGTTCTAGTGAAGATCGCTAAGCTCACTAGCTCTATCAGTAATGTCTGTTCCAGACACAGCTCAGACGGTCCCCTGAGGAGCAGAAAAAGCCTGGACAGCAATTTAGTGGCAACCAAAGTGTTGGAAATTGTGAAGTCTTGCAACCCAGAGAGCAATGAAAAGCCACGTGAGGAAGACTGATGTAAGCAACCTCAGAACAGGCATACACCCTTGCTTTTCCTGCCTCTTCAATCATACGGAACTTTGTATTTGTCTAGCATGACAGTGAACACACCAACAAAGCTTATTAGCTTTATCTTGCCAGAAAAACAACATGTTTAATTTATAATCAAACCAAGAGGCCCCAAAGTTGGCTGTTTTCCCAGATCCCTTCAAGAACCAGAATTTGTCAGTCCCCCTACCTATGAGTAATGTTCTGTCTTGCCAATCAAGAGGTTATCTCAAGGCACAAGAAGGACATAATATTAAAACGACTGTTCCTCTTTGAGGGATACTCAAAAAAAGATTCCTTCCATACATGACAGATCTGCTGACTTGTGGTTTCAGTTTCTTGGAACAGCACAGATAATACCAGAAACTCCATGGAGTTTTCTTGCAACTTTGCTGGTGCCATCAATCTTATGTAACACTATTATGACAACACATATCTGTTGAATAACCCTACATTAGCCAGCTACAACAGCTGAACTGCAGAACTGAAATCATTAACCCTACAGTCCTGTTTCCCTTCTCAGTTGAAATAACTTATCTAAAATGAGTGGATGTGAATATTCATTTAAAAAAAAAATTAAATCAAGTGCTCTAATTACTAAAGACAACAGTCAAGATTCTTCAATAGCATCAGTATAAATTAAAAGAACATTCAATACATTACTAGATCTCAAAACAAGAAACTGACTTGCTGTCTTTTCCACGCATCACAACCGCACCTGATTTTTGAAAAGAATATTATCATTCATCTGAGACTACAGATACGTCTGCTACATATGATCCAGATGTTCCTATTTTTACTGTGGCAAAAGAAGGTGCATACAAAAAAGAGGGGGTTATATAAAAAAAAAACTACATATGTTCCAATTAGAAATTCCAATTTATAAAATATTGAGGTGTAACATTTATTTTGAACCCAGTAGGCTCTCCTAATGAATGGGCTGCATTGATAACCGTATCTATACAATGTAATAACAAAATTGTTTTAAAATCAATGGTGCAAATTTTAATTTTGCTTTTTTCACTCGGTCACATACTCTGCATAATTCACTAATCAATCTCTGAAGTGCATGTTAGACAGATACAAATAAACTCTCTTACAGATTTCACTGCAATGAAGTTCAATAAAAGTGAGTTTTATGCTACCTTGAGATTTTTTTTAAAAAATATGCATTTAAAAAACACTTCTTTTTGAAGCTATTTTTCAAATCCATGCAGTATATATTTGGGATTCTCCATGCATCTTAAATTTGAGGTGACTAGTAATGACAGTTATTTAGATGGTAGTGACAATGTTTTTCTGAATGATTGCACAACGCATCAGAAAAAGAACAGAAGATGTAATCCATGCGGCCAACATATCAAACACTGTGGCCCCTGCTGGTATACAACCATGTTTAATACTTTTAAAGAATGACCGGCCACATTATTATTAGCTCTTATTAAGAAATTCTAATCAGTCAAAGAAGTCAAAAGGTGGCAAATAACTCGATTAATGATTATAGAGTTAGGGTGATCCTACTACAGCCACTACCTTTACAAAAGGATAATTCCATGGAAAACAGTAGTAAATGCATGCACTCAGTTCAAATGAGAAAAGCTAAATCTAACTAAATGAAGAGAGAACTATTTGTATAATCTTATATAAATAGAAACTGCCCTTTTATTCTTCAAAAAATTCCACTAGAAGCTTAGGTGTTCCTGAATAATTATTTGATATCCAAATATAATATTTCTGGTATGTTGCAGAATCAGAGAATATTTCATTCTAACTGATGTGAAGAAAAGAAAACAGAATGAAAATATATTTAATACATAGAGCCTAGAAATTGTATTTGAAAGACTCCTGAGGCTACAGAAATAATATTCAAAAAGGAAACTGAATATGCTCCAGGTTTCTCCCACTTTCCTGCGTGATAAATTCATGATCTGCACACTGACGAAACATGCAACTAGATGCTAGCGACTCAAGGAGTAGATGCACAAGGATCCCAGATAAAATTTATCTCCCAAGTAGAAGAGGAAACCAGAGACCGCAGGGATTCTAGGAAGAACAGATAAATTCTGCAGAACGCAGTCTGCTACCTCGAGGACATAGTGCAGAAAGTCAGAAGTACAGCAAGAAGGATACCGGGGCTACTCCGAAAGTAATGCTTCCCATTGTATTGTTGGCAGGATGGCAGTAGAGGCTGAACCTTCCCGCCAATATTCCATTCCATTTTGTTGCCACATGACAGACGGCAGCAGAGGGCAGTCTGACTGAATGATGTCTGACACGGAAGTGTGTGTGAAGCAAAGGTGTGGAATTGAATTCCTTCATGCAGAGAAAATGGAACCCACTGACATTCATTGACACTTGCTGAATGTTTCTGCAGACCAATCAGTGGATGTGAGCACAGTGAGGCAGTGGATGGTGCATTTCATCAGTGGTGACAGTGGGTCATGTCTGCTGGTGCAGATTTTTTTGAGCGTGGCATGCAGGCTCTTGTTCATCACTAGCGAAAATGCATAGCTAATGGTGGTGACTATGCTGTAAAACAGTGCTTTATAGCTGAGAATTTGCTCTATCAAACAGTGTTGTTGTGCTCTTTGTATCTGTTGTAGTTTCCATGGAAATAAGTAGGAGGCATTTCTTTCACAGCATCTTACATCTGTTGAAACATTGACTTAGAAGCACAGTCAGCCAATGTGCCTTGTGCCATCCTGTTGGTTAAAAAGGCCTTTCTTACAAGAGAAATGTAAGAAATGTGTTTTGTTGACAAAGCTACTAACACTCATGCAATGTGATACAACATGGCAAGGTGCCAGAGCGTGCTAGGGATTTTTGTAGGTCTGGAAGAGGAAGCAAGTAGCTGGACTTGATGACAACATACCAAGGCAATCCTTCCATTACAAGTAAACCATGTTTAGATCATTAACACTTTTTCTAATCAAAATTCCTAGAGCAAGAAATGACAAGAAAAGGGACAAAGGAGGAGTGCTCCTGGCAGGTCAAGCAAGGTGACACTTCCCTCTACTTAGCATTGGTAAGGCCATACAAGGTGTACTGTTGCCCATGTCAACTTAGCTGTGAAACATCTGCTCTTTGAAAGCCATAAACTGGGAGAATGCTGGAGTGTACCTCAAGCTACAACAAAGCATCTGCCGTGACTAATCTGGATTAGCTAAAAAGATCAAAAGTATATTCCTTGGATGAGTCCCTGAAGAATACATTGTCATCTCTACCAGAACCTGTAAACTAAGGATATCTGCCACTGAAAAGACTGAAGCTAAGCTTTTGGATCTGTTAGGACCAAAGGTGTTGTGTGGCTCAGAATTGATCAAAAAGATCAAATCTCGTGGGCTAAAGCCTTTCCTGAGAGGGAAATGATCTTGCTGACACTGAATCTGAAGTTGCTGTAATAAACTCCAAGATCTGTTTGGCAATCAGTCACCTTTAAGTTTAACTAACAAAGGGTTGAAAAGTAGTGTGAAGAAACTGACTCCTACCCTAAAAACCTCATACTAGCTGTATTTTTAGAGGGAAAAAAAACACATTTGAGCTGGGCTGCAATTGCTGTAGAAGTCTCAACAGATTCTCAGAGAAGTAGGGAGTCAAAGCAGAAGGGTAAGGGATCATATTTTCAAAGTGCTCATGGCTCACTGTAAAATGAAAATAAATTGTGTGTTGAGTCCTCATTTCCCATGTGGTAATTAAACAACTAATTTCCTTACTGAATGGCAGTAATGAAGAAAACCCACAGGATCACCATGCTGAATTGGAATTCATATAATGAAGACTCTGCAGTTGTCTTAGGCATTTTCACTGCTACTACAATATTTTACCTAATGAAATTTTGATGGAGATGAAGGACTAAAAGCTTGTCTCATTTTTCCTTTTACTACCCTAATAGAAGATAATTCCATCCCACGTGGTAAAGCACTTCTTAGAGGATGTTCCTGCTTTTCTGTGATGCATTAAAAAGACTATGGCCAGCACGTTGGGAGAGGTTATCCTCCCTCTCTACTCTGCCCTTGACAGACCACATTTGGAGTACTGCATCCAGTTTTGGGCTCCTCAATTCAGGAAAGACAGGGAACTGCTGGAGAGAGTCCAGCAGACAGCTACGAAGATGATGAGGGGTCTGAAGCATCTCCCTTACAAGGAAAGGCTGAGATACCTGGGACTGCTCAGCCTGGAGAAGAGAAGACTGAGGGAGGGAGGAAGACCTTACCACTACTTATAAATATCTAATGGATGAGAGTCAAGTGAATGGGGCCAGGCTCTCCTCAATAGTGCCCAGGGACAGAACAAGGGGCGATATGCACAAACTGGAACACAGGAAGTTCTATACAAACAAGAGGAAAAACTTCTTTACAGTGAGAGTGACAGAGCACTGGAACAGGCTGCCCAGAGAGGCTGTGGAGTCTCCTTCTCTGGAGGTATTCAAAACTCATCTGGATACCTTCTGGCATAAGCTACTCTAGGGAACCTGCTTCAGCAGGGGGTTGGACTGGATGATATTCAGACGTCTTGTCCAATCCCCTGCAATTCTGTGATTCCTGAAAAGAAAAGGGACTGTATCATTCTTGAGACACAGGGTGGCAACTTGAACAAAATAGCTTCTGGAAATTTCCATAAGACATACATTCAACTTCGTATTTGTCATGCTCAGTGGTAATCAGCCAGCCTGTAACAGAAAGGTTAGAATGAAGGAAAAGGCAGCAGCAGCGGTCTGATTTCCCTTCAGGGACATGAAGGGACAGGTCCCCCAAGACTCTCCAGGACATATCTTTGAGGTCATGTCTGTCAGTTTCAATAAAGAAGCTGGCACAAGCCTGTAGAGTCTTCATAGCTTTTTTGCAGTGTTTGAAATCTCTAAATTGGGTTTGAAATCAGTTTAGTGGCGTGCATTGAGTCCTAGCGCAAAATGAGTTGAAGAACACTTTTTTCTGACAATTTACAGGAATATTATTAACCCCCACTTACTAAGGCACATGACTCTGGAAGAAAAGTAGCTATTTCATCAATCCTAACTGAGAAGAGAACTCAACAAATATCTTTCTCCATGTTGAAGCTGATTAGCAGTCTAACATGACCATGGAACAACGTAGAGTGCTTCTCCTTCAATGCTCATGATTAAATCATACAAAAAGCAGAGAATAAGCTTGCCCACAAGTATATTACCAAGGCAAAAGATTATCCAGTCTTAATGAGAGGGAATATGCTTACCCACTCTGTAAATAAACATCTTTGATGGGACATTCTCACTTTGTTCTTTTCTGTATGATTTGCAGAATCTGAGACTCAGACACACGCTGCAGGTTTGAACAAATCATCACGTACAGTGTAACTAACGCAGGATTTTTAAGCCTTAATTGTAAACTTAGAGTCTCAAAAGGGATATCTAAAATTCCTATCTGCATTTTATTAAATCTTAGAAAACCATACATTCATTCATTTGGTAGGCAATGTGAAGGCTACACTAGGGAAAATGAAACTACTATAAACTGAGTTAAAGTTTGAAAATGCAGATCCTTCGTGAAATCACAGAATGGCTTGCACTGGAATGGGCCTTAAAGCCCACCCAGTTCCAACCCCCCCTGCCATGGGCAGTGCCACCCACCAGATCAGGCTGCCTAAGCCCAATCCAACCTGGCCTTGAGCAGCTCCAGGGATGGGGCACCCACAGTTCTCTGGGCAGCTGTGCCAGTGCCTTGTACCCTTTTCTATGTTCTCTCTCGTCAGAGTTGTAACAGAAGAGCTGCCTGAGGAGACAAATCTACTTCATGGATGAGGGCATGGAAACAAAACCACCCTTAAAATACGAAGAGTGAACTTTAACAGTTATGAATACTAAATCAACTCTTTAATCTCTTGCAGTAACTGTGACCACTACTGATTTTACACAGTTGAGTTAAAAATTCAATTTGCAATCCCTCTCGCCTGCTACACAATGTTACTTATCATTAAGCATAAATATTCATTTTGATTTCTAAGCTTTTTCAAAAGTAAAGGGCATTTATTTTCTTTCTGTAGAAAGAAGAAACAAATAACAGCACAGCCACAAAAATAAATCTGTGTTTCTCCTCTACTTTATTACAAGTCAATTATCACACTGCATGCGGGAAGCTGCCAAAAAAACCACCCCTATGTTCTGATACTAAAACTTGCATTTTATTTGCCTGCAGCTGCATTGCACAATGAAGGGTGTGTCAACCACACCCTCAAAGACAAAATATGACCCCACCATGCAATAGGTGAACGCTTCACTGCCTTTTTTTTTTTTTTTTCCTTCTTGTTATTTTCCTGCTTTTTTCTTTCAGGGTAGCTGCTAACTACATTTTGTCCCAAATATTTCTCTAAAATGCTTTGATTACAAAGCACTGATTATATTTTGTTCTTTTTTTTTTCTTCTTATTCCTTTCCATCCTGGTCTACCAGCACAGACAGACGGATGTGGCACAGAGAACAATGAGGAACAATTTAATCTTTTCCAGCCTCAGAATTCAGACTTGTCCAGCATGCTCCTTATTTTATTTGCTGACATTCTTCCCTTATCCAAGGTTCTAACGTTTTATGCTATGATCAATTAATTAAAAAAAAAACTATAACTCTATAAAACTAAGTTTTTCCATAAAAATTACAGACATAACACTAAAGGCAATTTCTGTAGTCTCCACATCTCTAGCATTTGCTCTATATCTGTTGTTTCAAATAAGGTGCTACCAAGCAGCTTCACTGTAGAAGCTTAGAACCAGAAAGATTCCAGAATTTAAAATGTGAAGTATGTGGTTTCCTCAGTATTTTGGTGCCTATTGGGTATCAGCAGTGATGTCAACTGTTACATTACTTTTACAGATCTTTATTGCTCATCTTCTTCCATGTCTTTCATTTGATCTTTAATCGACCGGTAAGCATTTGCCAAAAAAAAAAAAAATAGCAAAAACAGAACCTTCAGCACAACTTATAAACGAACCATCAAAAAAACATTCTAAAGAGTTAAGTAGAGCATATAAGAAAACATGAAAAAAACAATGTAAGAGTCAATGGAAGTAAAACAACCTCACTGACATTTAACATTTACATAAAGGTCAGATTCCCTTCTTTTTGGTTAAGTATTCAGCTGGGATCTCAATCAATGTTTCAAGCGTGCATGACCAATTTTGCAAACAAAGCAAAAGCACAGTACAAAAATTAGAAGTCTGTAAGTGTTCCTAAAAAGATGACACAAAGTCAAAAAGCGACACCGTTAAGACTGGGAATAAGATTGTTCTAGAAACATTAATTACTGGCTTATGGCTAAACTCCATGGCTGAACTTCCATTCCCATACGAACTTTGCTGTAATGGAAATGAACATGACCTAAACTCTCATGATTTATAGCTACATACCAGAAGAAAAGGCATTGGCCAGGCATGAGAAATTAATGAATATTCACAACTACTAAAATGAAAGTAATTTCACAGAATTACTAAAGAGTTTAGGGAAAAAAGAGAAAAAATAAAGCATATTTGCAGTCTAATACATAGAACACAAGATCGAAGAGCAGTTTCTGTTAAAGCACAGAAAAACAGTATTTCGTAAATTAAAAAAAATAATAGCAGCTGTTTGGGAAATACTGTGTGCAACTTGCAAATGATCATCCATAATGACATTCATTGCCCTGGGATTCCATGTCCTTTGGAGAACCTCTCCAGTTTCTGACAGTCTACATTTTCTAATTCAGACCTCCCTCATCTCAGTGACAAGGTCTAAATTTTCTTATCCAGTGAGAGAGGCAGGTTGGTCTGAACTCTGATTAGCCTTTTCCAATAGTTCTCGAGAAAAAATAAGTACGATAAAACAGCATTTCTAATGAAAGTTATACTTCCTGAATTCTTGAACTTTTCTCAGAAAGTTACAGAGGAATAATCCTATTTGCTTCTACTGATACAATTCCTCATTAATTTATTTACATACTGATGTCAGTCACCCAGTGCTAAGTGCTTCAAATCTGTGTGGCTTTAAGGTGGTTGGTGTGAAAGGATTGATTTTTCATAAAAAGTGCCCTCCCACAATTACTTCAGTCATTGTTAATAGTGAAGTGGAACCAGAAACAGAAACTGCAATGCTGCAAGGCAACACTTCCTTTGAAATTTTTCTATATTTTTATTCAAAATTTTAAACTGATATTCATCATTCGCCATCTTCCCATGACATGAACAGACCGAATCACAAACATCTTACCTTCTTCTGAAGAACGTTAACTTTGCGTTCCTTCACCTCTAGCATGTCCTTGAGGTCATGGATCTCTCCTGCTTGAGTGCCTTTCTCCTCTGCCATCTCCTGAATCTGCTTTGTCTTCTTATTTAGCATAGTCTCCTTCTCCTCCAGACGTAAGCGTAATGCATCCACCTAGATTGAGATATGCACAAATAGTTTGTTTAGCACTGAAGGAGAGAACTTTTAAAAAGATAAACTGCGCTCCCACAAGGAAGCATATGCTTTCAAATTACAAATAGATTCTGAAAACTAACCATTTCTTTGAGACTACAGCGTATATCAGTTTGCCATAGTTGTTACAAGTGGTAGGAGACCAGATGATGAAAATAATCAGATGTTTTATTCCCAAATTATATCTCAAACCATACTTCTGACATTGTTCAGTCTTTTCAAGTTACAAGCTCAGTATTTTTCCCCTCAAAGCAGAAGCCAGCACAATACTTTTCTTCTAAGCAGCAGAGGTTCTCTCGTATGTGGGAAAATTGACCTTTCTATTTGAAACATTAATGTTCAGAGATTTAAATGTTGATTACTAGTACCCTACAGTCACTTAATATTCTAGATTTAGTCAGAGTATTAGCTCAACCTGGAGACAATGAAAGCACAGATCTATGCAGCCACTTTAGATTAAAACATGGAAAGTGGGTTGCTTTACAAGGGCTAAGAACACTCTGGTTTAAATAGTTACAAAATAGTTTAACTATAAGATTTTTTTTTCTGCAGGTTGCAGCTTTGTATTAAAGATGAAATGGAACAAACAACACACAAAAGGATATTGGTGCAATTTGGACACAAACACACTTAGAACTCCCATGGTCTCAACAAGCTTAGAAAAACTTTCTGAGAATTCTGTGGTATCCTCACACTTCAAAATTGCACGTTGGGAAGCTTTCACTTTTCCTTCTACATTTCTCTTGCACAAATGAAGCACAGAGCTCACAAGACAAAAGAAATGGGAGAAGGAATCAGAGCTATCTGAATATAAATTTGATGAGAAGGAAAAGGTCACCACAGAGCACAGACTAATCTCAAAGACCATTGTGGAACACGAAATCCAACACCAGCAACCTACTCGAGATTCCAAAAGAAACTCACTGACCCCTATCCGCTCAACATTCAGACAGAGCTCAACCCTGCCAGTTTGGCTGCTAATCTTATTTGGCAGTACTAGATTTGGTTCCTGTTAGCTGAAGCCATTACAGGACATCAGTCACACAGAGTAAACAAGGTGATCACTGAATTTCTTAGTCCTTCTGTACAGCGGAGGCATAAAGTGAAAAGATGACATGGAAAACTCCAGCTAGGGAAAGAGTTTAGATAGTCACTTCGCTCAGAGCGTTTTGAGCAACATTTAGTCTTAATGTGGTATTCTAATTCCACTTTCTGTCAATTAGCTAATGGAAAAGTTGCCTCTGAGGCTCTTCATTTACAGTATGTTATGCCCACAAAAGCCGCTGTTGTTTTGTCTGATTCCTCTTACACAGAGCAACAAGCCCTTGCCGCAGGGGAAAAGGGCCGCCCTGTTCTTCCGAGCAGCACCGCGGTCCTGCTGCCACCTCCATGTCTGGAGCCTTCTCACTTACACATACATTACTGAAAGCACATTCCTAATCTCTCACCCAGCAAGTAGTGCGTGGAGTACATTTTGTAATGATATTACAATACCGAGTACTACCCAAAAATGATACATAGAATTGACAGTGTTCGTAATGAGAAGTTTAGCAGGTGGAGCAGGCTTGTCTTCTTTTGAGAAACCTAGATTTAGAGATTGATTAGGTGTGTCCTTCTCTGCATACACCTGATACTAAAGTTAATAGTCATTTTCATCCATACTCGCAGGGAAACTGAAAATCTCTCTCACAGGCAAATCCACATAGCCTCAACATTTGTGTTACAAAATATTCAAGACACTCCAGATGCCTACGGTATTAAGAGAACACAGAACATCTACAAACAGAAATTTATCCACAAAAGCTTTCCATTTTCTGATTGATTATTCTCTTTGAACTCTATATTAGCTTACGGTTTGGGGTAAATTGCATTCCTGGTTTTACTTGTGTGAGGTCCCTGCCTAGGAAACCACAGAAAACACTTTCAGGAATATTTTCAAAGGCTGGCAGGACACACAGTCATCACCTTAACACTATTCCTGGCAGAACACTGCACTTGTTTGTTCATGTCAACTCAGTTTATGTATGGCATCCTCCCACAGTGACAAGAATTGAGGGCTGCGGGAGTCAGGTGATGCCAACTTCAACAAAGTCAGCTTAAGATTTTCTCTGCACATGGAAACAACTGGGCAAACAGCTACTGAGGTGCTGACGCCCCTTCTCCTGACTTCTGTGTCCTGGATGGTGTTGTCTTTACTCTGTGTTAACCTAATTGCTTTCACAGTAATAGTGTGCCATGTCTTTAATTATGCATGGCAAGTAAATCTTACAGCACAGCGCAGGCAACTGCTGGTTCCTTCATAAAACAATGTGCTTGCTAACTTTGCCTACACATAGCACCTAATTTCTCATGAATCTTTAGTAAAACGAGCACATTTTTCGCCACATTCAACACGACGGCCTTCCTAGGTACAACAGGTAGCTCTTTTCATCCGGGTACCACACCTAAGATTTTTCAATCTCTTCGCTGTAAGAAACACGTATGAAAAGCTGTGTTATGTACCACTGATCTGTCTTCACAGTATTTTCCAGTAGCAGTAAATCATACTTTATGATTGTTCATAATATATAGTCATACATACAGCATGTAGAATTCTGAATTCCCAAGAAGAAATAGAAAATTAGCTACTCTGAAGACTATCAGAATTAACACAAGAAATGACATAATATTTAAACTAAATTTATTTTTAAGCCCTTTTAAAAAAGTAAAAAAATCTGCATTCTGTAATTAAAGTCTTAACTTTAAGAACATTACCATTTTATAGCTTAGGGATATTAAAATTTTCAAAAGGTCCACAGTGAGTTTCAGAAGTCACTGATGAGCTTGATACAACAGGGCTTAGGTCCCACAAGCCATCTGATGGCCCATTTTAGCCATCATCTCCAGTGTACAGTAGCACTCAAGCTATTATTACGATGCTGATAATTCGCATTAGGATTTATGAAGATGTCAGTAATGTCTGGAAAAAACAACACTTTCTTCTATTCCCAAGTCTGAGTGATTCTTCCAAACTAACTTCTTGAGCCATCTGCTCAAAGCATGGCTGAGCAATTCATTTAGATCTGTGAACAAGGCCATGCTCCATTCAGTCAAATCAGAAGGTACAATCTCCCAAACATTTTACCCAGAGCCTGATTTCTCTCTAGTGGCAACATTCAAAACGTTTATTCTCTATTGCTGTTACTACTTTATGGGCAGCAAAAGGAGCAGACAGAACATCAACTGTGAAACGTGCGAAGAGCTTGCTATGACTTCTAACAAGAGCCAGCTACTTTTTAAGACAGATACCCTATCTATGTTAGGACGCAGAAAACAAAGATAATTGAGAAATGCACAAAGGAAGACATAACACTATATTCGGTGTGTGTGGTGAAATGTTACTTTTATGCTCCTGCAGATATTGCTACGTGAAGTATTGAAAACCTGAAATGAAAAACTACGTTTTAAAAAGGGTCACTTCTGTGACATTCTATTACTATCTTTCAAACAAATCATAAACACAAAATGAGTTGTTTCCTTACAACTTAAAAGCTATGTTTACTGTCTGATTTTGAATACTGTGGCAGTTCCCAGGATTTGATTCTCAATTTTTACATTGATCTTTCTTATTAATTATGTTAGAGTTGGCTTTTCACCTTGCTATACAAATGACAAAAATATCCACTCAGGCCTGTAGAAGAACTGAGAGCAAATTCTTTATGAACTTACAGCTCCCATTTATCTGGGCAAGTTAGATCACGCAAGTACCTCACGGAACTGAGGCTTTGTACAGAGGCTGCTTGGTTTCTTACTAGGCCTATAAGCTCAATACAGGACAGATGTACTACTTGCAGGGCCTGCTCAGGTCAGAAAATAGTGAAACTCTTTTTCCATAATTTCTAGTGCATGGTATTAGAGACTTAAACACAGTGAACTCAGTTTTGTGAACTGAGAATGTTTGCAGGTGTAGCACAGGTCTTAACATGGCCTTTGCTAACAAGTCTTGAGACACTCAGTCCCCACTAATACGTTCCTCATTAAATGTGATACACTCTCTAATTCCCACTGGTTTGGAAGAGTCTACTATTGTTCCTAAATGCCAGTAAAAGCCCCAGGAAACAAGGAGCTATTGAGAATTCTATGTTCTACTAAGACATTCAGAGTAAATAATATACTTCCTGAGGAATTAATTTATTTTTCTACTGAATATACATACGAATTTACCATATAGAATAGACCAATTACAGTACCATGCCAGCTTGGGCAGTATACAAAACAAAAAGTTCTCACTGATTAATCCAACCTCCCATTGCTCGCATACCTACCAGCACTGAACTAAGTTGAAGAGCTCACTGGGGCATAATACAAACTTTATGTGGATAAACTCCAAAATAAATGTTTTTGTTGTTTTATTTACAAAAGAATTGTACACATTTAGAACTATTTTTCAAGTTTCCCTCACAAACTGAAAAGTTAACCACAATAACCTCTCCACCTCATAGTCCTCAAGATAAACACCCCACAAATAGAACACTGCTCTTTGTAGTTCTAGTAATGGCAGCTGTCAGATCCATTCTGGGGACATTATACCAAACAAGGTAGGCATTTCCACACCTACCTGCAGTTTTCTTTAATAAAAGACGAAAAGGTTCAAGAAAGTATGCACTTTTGCCTCAAAATGTTTATTTAAATATGACTTTAAAATACCCCTCCCTTATGAAGATTTCTGCCAATACGTAGCAGAAAATGCACGTCTCTTCTTCCTCACAAATTCCTCTGGGTTTCTAGAGAGAAGCTCTGGAGATATTTTAACACCAGTCAGTGTTGTCAAGAATTCAGCAAGGCCAAGCAGGAGCTAATGTTCCTACTCTATTTCCAGTCGAAATTACTTTATAGAAAGATAACCTTTCCTTTGAGAAAGAGTTGTCTAACAGGATGCAACAAACATCTCAACAGCCTATTTTATCCATATGTTTCAACCTTACACTTGAGAAGATCACTTGTGAAGACATTAGAAAGGTAACTGTGTATGATGATTTAATTGTCAAGCTTTCTGTCAAGTACATCAGCAAGGATGAAAAAGATGTTGTTATCTTTCAAAAAGCATAAATATCTTCATGGATTTACATAAAAATCCTCAGGTACATAAATAGATAATTCTAAATATTCAACTTACTCTCATACAATGAAGTTGTATGCTGCTGAGTAATCAACAGCATGTTGTATGTGTTTAATTTATACCAGGTTGCTACATTTTACTATGGAAAGGGCATTAGACTCTATTTGAACTTTTATTCCAGAGAAAAGACATCATTCACAACTCCATTATCCATTTAAATCTGCCATAGAATCATCATGCTGAAACAGTTTTGTTAATGTTCTAATTCCACAGCAACTACTTACTGAAAGACAAAGATAGGAAGACAGAAATCATCTTTCCTTGTTAGTGCAGTTGTTATGCTTCAGTTATAATACCTGGAAGGAAACTATGTGAATAACCTAGAAGTAAAAAGTAGAAAAGCTCTCTTTCTCCTTTCAGGCACTTTTTATTATTAAAAGAGAGCTCTCACGTTTCAGAAAAAGAGTGAGAATTGGTTTTGCATTGCAGTGCTATATGATGATCTCATTTGGAAGAAAACAGTGAAGAACAAATATTTTCAATGATTATTTAGTGATATTACAAGTCAGAGAACAGAATACGATGATTTTCCACATTAAAAAAGAACTACTGTGACTTCAGCTAAAGCAAGATCAAAACATTTTTGAATAACTATCAAGAGTATCTATCAAGGGTATATAACAACATCTTTTTGTTTTAAAATATTTTGTTTACGCAATGGGTTTCTAATGTTGTTTGTCACAATACTTAGTGTTTTAACATTTCTTTATTACTTTCAACAAATATAATGGATGGAAAGCTTCAGTTTTTATTTTTAATTGCTTATTTACCTAATATCTACTTCCATGTTCAGTCATCCCAAATTATTTACCAATCTCAAATTGTCTATTAACGCAATCAAGTTTAAACACAGAGCTTTCGTTTACAACTTGTGCTTAAGCTTTAATATTGCTGCCTTTGCTTGTGATCTGGAGACAAACTTGTGGGCCCCTTCTGCATTTTGTTCCCTACCTCACTTAAGTTTAATATCTAAAGATCTTCTCTCTCTGTATGACTAGCTTCAGTTAGTCTTTCACTGTTACGTCTACAACACTACTGCATTAAAGGAAATGCCATTTCAGCCTCTACATAAATTTAAGAATAATCAGAAAAGCCATCTTAGAATATCAAAAGATATACTCTGTGTAATCTGATTTCTGCATGTGGCTATGGCCATGTGCACACTTACAGCCAATGAACACGGCTAAAAGCAAGCTGCACAAGGGTAAAAGGTTCAAATTCTCTCACACTTTAGTAATGTGGAATCTTTCTACTAGCGTTAGCCACAAATTTTTCGCATGCTTATTTCATAGCTTGGCTTTTTGCTGTTTTAGCTGTAACTACTCAAAGACTTTTTGATGCATGACCGCCATCTTTTGGGCTTTTCCTAACACTACAGTTTTCCATGGAGAGGATTAAAATGCGTCTTCAAGACACAACCCGGCAAATGTGTTTTTCAAGAATGTCCAGAAGCAATAAATGTATATGGCATAGTTATTTTGTCCATTTGATATTCAAAAATGCTGTTGTGTCTTGTATAAGATGGGAATTTATCAAGCATTTATTATAATAGTTTCAAAAACAATTTTTCTTTATCTTGGAACATGCAACAGAAACAGGAAAGCCCACATTTCAGATGTAAGCACAGAATTACACCTGAATTCTTGCACCAATATGCAGGAATTCTTGTGCATGTTGAAAGTAAAGCCAGAGCAGGTTGCATTATTTCCTTTCTTTGCTCTTCTTTAGCTACAAGGTCATTGAAAATAAATCCCCCTAGATCAAGCATTGCAACTTCCAATTTAGCTGTGCCTAGGAACAATAATATTACTGGATCATGTTGGACAAATGTGCACTCATCCCCAGGAACACGCGTGCACTCACACACACACACATGCACGTTTCTTTACCTTCAGTTCCCTGGCCAAGTGAAACCAAGCATATAAGCAAAGAAACAATGTGGTCAGAACAAGCAATATTGAATCATTATGGGACTGTATAACCTAAGCAAGAAGCTTCTCATCTCTTGCTGTATGAAAAGTCAGTAAGTGCAGAATTGCCCATTTCACCTCTGTCTGCAGAATGGCAGCTCTTTGCTCTTTCGCTGTAAGAGACTCCTTCAGAACTTCAATGTGCTGCTTGCTGTCAGAGAACTGATTTGTGAGGGTCTCCAGCTTTGTCTGCAAGGCTAACAACTCCGTGTCTTTGCGTGACAGCTCCTGTTTCACCTGACCAATCTGAAAAAGAAAGAAAAGATGGAGAAGGGGAAAAATAATCACCAATTATACCTTTGCTACAAAAGTAAGGATAAATTCACCTAAGTACCAACAAACCGTATGATATCCTAAACTTGTCCCAGAATTTTAAAGCCTTCAGTTACCTTGAATGGAAGGCCAACAAAAATTTATGTCATGAGCTGAAGGAACAAGGAAAAAAAGAGCAATAACATTAACTATTAAGAAGGGTTATTTTTAACAGAGTCAATCTGTTCTTAGCCATCTTTCAAAGGACTGACCAAAACCAATCATTTAGCAGGAAAAAGATTTTAATGAAGATGAAGCAAAACTCTAATAGGAATGTACGCCTACCTGTAGTATCCTGCCTGTAGTATTCCTACCCTGTAGTATCAGAAAAAATGAGATACCTAGAGTTTTCTCTTGCATATTTTATAGCAAAGATGGACACCTCTCTAAAAACTAAGCAGTTTTTTTTTTTTAAAACTTGTACAACTTTGTGACACTAAAAAGAATTCATTAATCCTGAAAGCACTAATCTTCAACGACTTAAAACAGAATTTAAAAGGACATCAGAAACTAAAAGGAACAGCCCAGGTAATCTTCCACTTTTGGGAATATGTCAAGAACAAAATTAAATTGATAACTATAAACTGTATTTTAAATCAGAATAACTGAAAGTCTTGGGTAAATGTGCTTTTATCTTGACAACACCGTACCAGTAATTGGCAAAATTCTTTACCAAAAAGTAATAAAATAGCATCAAAAGATTTCATCTTGTGTTCCATTGTGAAATGACATATGGAAGAAGGTAAGAGGTAGAAGGAAAATACATATCTCTATTAAGAAAAAAAAAGACAAACAAAACACCACAATCTCATTCTTTAAAATACTGTGAAGGAATAAGGAGAATTTAGTTTAGAGAATTACCAAGTAGATCATTTTTCACTTAATTCAGACACAATAGGATGTTTTTTCGTACTTTTTACTAAAAGCAAATATGTCCAAAGAATGATTTCACCATCCATTTAAACAAGATACAAAAATATTGATGGTAGCAGGACAATTTCCACTGTCAGCTACTGATCAACACAACCAAGGCATATTACTGCTTGGCGCAGCAGAATAACTGGGATGATGTAAAGTGTTCACTGCTAGTTATGTTTTCTGCTGTACCTAAATGGAAAAATCTCCTTAAAAACTTTAGACGACAAACTTTTTCAGCTACTAGGTAGCACAAATCTTTCCCAAGCCAATTTGCTCCTGCTTAAAAAAAATAATTATTTTTTTTTGGGGGGGGCCATCTTAGAAGAGATGTTTACTCTAATTACTAGAGTTTTGACGAAATTTCCTCGCCTGAACAGAACTATGTTCCTTTACGTTAAAATTCCCAAGTAGCACCCCAAGGCAATTCCCTTTAGAAATCCATTTCAGAGAAGTGAGCTCACACTACCAATGTGCTGAAGCTCTTTAGGAAGAATGCAGTGCAAACCATTTCAAGTTGCAAAGGAAGTTAAGGCAGCATTAAGGGCTCCCATCTCTCTACTCAGAGAGACACTGTGATCACGCGGCAAATGCACTACCTTCACAGCAAAATTAGTGCAAAAGTAAATTCATGCTGCTAAAATGAAACAATCAGTTTTTAGAAATGTTCAGCATCTGCCTTCAATTTTCTTGTGGAATAATGTTAAGAGGGTTCACCACATGATTTTGAAAAGTTATCAAATTACTTTTATTCTACTAGGGAAAGTAAGTCTCTTTGAAAGTTTAAGCCCCAGAATGGGTGCTGAGTACTTTTGAAAATCTGCTTAAAAAGAGAAGAATATCTTACTGCTAAGAATGAATCATACCATTAAAAATACAAGTAAGAAAACAAATATAAATGTTCAATTGAAGAGTGATGTTATGGACACCAAAACCATGTGAACCAAAGGCAGCTACAGGGCTGAGCAGGCTGTTAGTTCTATGGTTTTAAAAAGTTGTAAAGAAGGTGAGAGAAGAAAAGTTACCCCAAAAGCAAGTGAGCTAGAAAGCCCCAGTGCATGGCCACTGCACACAAAAGATAAATCTTACGGCAGAGACCTCGGCCTGGAGACCAGCCACTCTTTTTTTCAGGTCCTCCCCTTGAACCTCTTTGGCACTTAGCTCTTCCTTCAGTTGCTCTACCTGTCACGACATTGTTATTTTTTTAAATATTTAACATTTGCCATCTTCTGCTTAGCCTGTTCCAACCAAATAACTAAAAGTGACAAAGAACTGAATAGAAGGATCAACATTGGTCACGCATTTTCTCCCCCATTCTTTGTTAAGTCAAGTCTTCTCAAATGTTGTCTACTTCTGTGATTTCATATAGGCTGCCAGACAAATATTTGATTATGAAACAAAGATGTATAGTTACAGTTACGTTCACGTATGTCAAATATGGGCCGCTTCACCCAACAGTTTTGAAACTGGAATTCATGAGGAAACTAGGACAGGCAAAGGGAGATCTTGCACAGTGGAGGAGAAAAAAAGGTTAATTGTCAATATATGGCCATGGTTGGCCGCACAATACAATATTGAAAAACAGAAAACAAAACAAAACAACAAAAAAATTTGCATATTTACAAAACAGAGCAGGACAGCAAGATACAAAGAATGGAGCTGGCGATGACTCCAGAGTGAAGAGTTATCAAAAAGGAAAAGATTCTCTGTATGAAAAGAAATGAGCAGACACAGAAGAGACCCAGGAGTAGCTGAACAGATATATAGGAACACAGATGGAGAGGAGAGGTAGAAACAGAAGTGTTGCTAATAAGGGAAGAAGGAAAGAAGGAAGGAAGGAAGGAAGGAAAGAAAGAAGAAAGAAGGGAAAAAAGGATAGAAAAAAGAAAATTGTTTCTCCATTCCCAGTTTGGAACTAGGTATCCTTCCGTTCCTAGAGGCAACACAGTGGGACAAAGGAGCAAAGTATAAAACAGCAGATGTGGTTACGTTTAAATAAACCAGTGAGCTGGAGTGAAGGAAGTAGGAGGAACACAGACTTACTACACATTTCCGCTTTAGGTCAAGTAATAATTTTCCAGGAAACTTTCTCCAACATTCTTTTTTTTTTTTAAGACAAATAACTTTAAGCAGGATAAATGCAGTAGGTTAGAAGTGTTCAGTAGTTTTCAACCTCTCTTACACAGATTTGTGCACTGCTTTTAAGGAGTATGCACAAGTTAACTAAGAAAAGCAGGACTGCTCGCAACATACCTATGTTTACTGTACAAGGTGGCCTGAATCTCCATTAGAAAATGTTAGGGTCCACTGACTACAAGACTGAGAAATACTTCTTTGAAAGAAGCAGAGAAGCAACTGATATCTGTCTATAGTACAAGTTCAGTTACACACCAAGAATACAGTAGTCTGTGTTCATCTTTATGCCTGAGGACCAACATACCTCACTGCTGTTTTTGTCCTGAGGCACAAATAATCCCAAGTGTATAAATTAATGTTGGCATGACCACTGTTTTATAATCTACTCTCACTCTGACTCCACTAGTGGAAAGAAAATGTAATGGAAAGCAATTCTACTGACTGCGTTCTTTTTAGCCTTTGCACAATAAAACCTAATATATTCAACAGGTCACAAGAAGAAAAACTTTTTTTTTCCCAAAAGACTACATTTGCAAAGACTGCAGACAAAACCTATAATGGATTATCAATATTCTACAGATGAACGCAAAATACTTCTGAAATAAAAGAAAGTTATGAACGTGGCCGTAAAAGTAGAATCTGGGCCATTGATTCTACTGAACCACTATCTTCAAATTTGAATTTAAAATTCTCTTTAATATTTAAAGTTATTTTAGTGGCTCCGGGGCAACATACAAATAAACTCTATTTGCCAGCACTTGAGTGGGAATGCAGATCCTAAGCACTTTCCTTAACTGAGTATGAAGATTTATTTCATCTGTTCGCTAAGGCTCATTTTATCGTACTACTGTCATTGTTTTCTCAATACCTTATTTTTCATGAATTTGGAATGACTACGGTACACCTCCATTTGCTTCATTTCTTCTTCACGCTCCTCTGTGCTCAGAGCTCCATTTGACTTCAACATCTGAATCTCCTCTTCCAAATCCCGGAGGCCACGCTCCATGGAAGAAATTTTTGAATCCTGAAAAGGATTAGAAGAGACAGATAGTGATACACAGCTAGATGATTTGGTAATATACCATACGAGTAAAAAATGAAATAGTTTGTTGGACATATATCCACCCTTGAAATTTTCTCAAGTTCTTACAGAAATCAATCTATATCTCTTTGCATAGCACCTGGACTGGTGTTCAAATACTAATTTTTCATTTTTTTTTTAATACCTTTCAAGGAAAGCAAGTGTTTAGTACTGAAAGGAAACATGGCTAGGGGCAGGGACACAGTATACAAAGAACAAATAAGGACTACAAAAAAAGGTTGCCTTGTAATGCTAAACCCAGCGTAAAACAAAGAAATTTAATTCTAACTGAATGAGCAGCAGAATGTGATTGCAAGAAATGCGGGAAAAAAAAAATAAAAAAAGGTTTGTGCTGTTTGTGCTACTAATAATTTCAGAGAGGTCAAAAATGGAGAACAAAAAAAAAGCATCATAAGCAAGGAAGAGATGCAACAATCTAATTTCGAGTGATAAAGCAGTAGAGGTTCTTGAAGTATTCTGGCTCATACAACACATAAAACATTTCCGTTGTTAAAATGGAAATTGTTAAAATACACATCTGGAACAATGAGAAAGTTTATCTACCATTATCCTCATGGTTTTACAGAATGAACAGAGATTTTCAGTCTATCTGATTTACAGTTTCTTTAGAAGTCTTATGTGTTAGGAACAGCAAAAATAGATTTATAGAGCACACAGAGCTTCATGAATACTTTTTTTTTTTACATGCATATGCATTTATGAAATAAAATCCTTAGCGTAGCCTTTTCTTTTATCTTCCTTCTTTTTTTTTTCCTTTTCTTTTGGTTTTCTAAAATATTTTGTCTTTCCCAAAACACAGGTAGGATTTGAAACTACCCTCCATTCTTTTGTAGACCAATCCTTCATCATATTTTTTGGTCTGATAACTAAAGCACAGCTGAATAAAAGCACGAAAGACCTTCATATGTAAGTTTTTATTCATGAGATAAGATTGTTCTAAAGAACCATTATGAAGATTTAGATTGATCCTCTACTTAATTTTTGATACTTAAGTTAAAATCAGTAAAACAGACTTCTGCAACAAAAAATCACAACGGTAGTAAGGTAAAGTGCTATGTCGCAATTTACAACAGTATTTAGTTTCAGCCCTCACATAATTTCCAAGAAATACCTGTGTTTCTCTTTTGATCATAAGGCTGCTTATTGCTACCAGATGGTCAATTAGTTTTCATTGCTACAGACCATAAAGAAGAATAATAAAATAAAGACAGTAAAAGAAAGGCTTCAGAGTAAAAAGACGGGAAATGACTACAGAAAACACTGAGATGGAATGAAATGAGCTGGAAGGGAAAAAAGGATGGAAAACAAAAGAAAAAGGAGCAGGTAAAGAGGGTGAAAAGGAAAGCACAGAAATGGAAGAGAATGATGTGCAAAGACAGTTTCCAATTTTTTAACTGTATTTGCCCAAACCCTGCCTGTTTGATGTATTTCATGGAATATACATCAAGAGACACGAATACACAGTCCAGTTGTGGTTCCTGAGTTCTTGGCCAATTGCCACTGCTCCATCAGATATCTGAGTTAATGGCTAAAGAATTCAAACCTAATTTTTCTAGATGAATTTGTGATTAAGACGGCATACAGACATCTCTCTAGCTGTACAACCCATTCTTTAAGTGGATTTTGAGGTTGCAAATTGCTAATGTTGCTGACACACAGAAGGCAAAGCAATGACATTTCAAAGATTGATACTATAAGAAGAAAGCAAACCACATCATCATAAAGACCCATTAATCCATCATTCCCATCCTTGTAATATGATGGACTCTTGGCTAACTGAAAGAAATCTGTATATGATGCCATAAGCAGACAGCAGGCAGGTTTCTATTGCATCACGAAGTAGTTTTGTGTCTTCACTGATCGATATAAGCTATAAAACAAAATAATAGTGATAAAATAACATCATGAACATATTTCAAGTTAGAAGACTGACAAAAGTATGTGGCATTTGAAACAGACCATTTTCCTATGAAAACCTGTTTTACAAAGAATATTCTCTTCTGCTGGCTATGCGCAATCATTTACCTTCATCTCAATAACAGTTTGCAGAGCCTTTGTCTTGGCTGAGTCAGGAGCATTTTCAAACCGTCGATGCATCTCCTATGTGAGGAGAAAACAAAGCAGGAGTTAGCCTAAAGGCATTTTGTCCCATTTATCAAATACAAACAAAATTACTGCAACCTCTTCTTTCTAATATATAGCATAATTCAGCTGCTTTCTGATGTTACCACTTCATATATTTTGCTTTATGATCTCTTGTATCGTAAGGATCAAAAGGATATATATAAGTTCATTCAACAGAATCACCATCTCAGTGGAAAAGACACAAGAGAAACTGCATCTTTGACCACCTACTTTCTCAAAATAAACTGTTGAAATGGCAGCTGAATATACTAAAAGAAACTTATCATCTGCCTGCTAGCCTAATCTAAACTGTTACTATTTTCTCATGGAAGGCATATATACCATGTATTTAATTTATGCTTACTGAAAACAATAATGCCGTGGTTTCTGTTTCAACAAGCCATAGGGTACAGCTGTGTTGAAAACTTTTTCAAATTTTTTATCCCATATTAGCAACATTTGATGATGTATGATGAAAATCTTTCTCCACTGGAGTGAGAACGTAGCTCAAAGTACATGACAGAATATCACGTTATTCTAGAAGATTGGAATGTGCAAATACAAGGATAGAAATGTGATATTTCTGTTGATGGGAATTCACAGGACTAGCATGTTTCAGAGAGCTCTCCACAGAATAAAATGGTAGAAAGCTGAAACAGCTTTTTCTCCCATATGAAGTAGGTACATATTCTAAACCAACAAGTGCAAATACAGGAGAAACAATACAGCATCCATTCTACTTTATTATTTTTCTTAAAATGTTGTCCTAACATCAACATTAATGTTACATTTTGGCACATGAATACATTTAGAATGTTAATATTATATGACATAAAAGTACTCTAGTACCTATGGCATAACTGTGATATCAGTAAATGTAAAAATCTGCATACATGCACACTGGTTGGCCACACACACCTTTAAAATCCCTAGAAGACAAATCCAAAAATCCATCCACAAACTCATAGTTTCAACAGAGATGGTAAAAGAAGAAATAACTTCTTTTATGGTAGTCATACATGCAACTTACTCCATGTGATCAATTATTTGAATGAGAAAGGTAGAGTAGAGTAGTGGTTTCAAAATACTGGAAACATCACTTAGCTATCTTAAAGGACAAGCACTCTTACTTGAGATTTTTACATTCTTGAGTCAGGTAGAAATGTGTAGCCATGTGACAAGGGCCACAAGAAGAATTTTGCATCAGTTTGGCACAAGGAGATTTGCCTAAGTTTATGCTTGTGAATGCTAATAACAACAAAATCCAGCAAAAGGTTTGGCTTTAAATACTGTATTTATTTATTTCCTGAGAAACTGTTTTTACAAGTATGCTTGCAGTTTGGGTGATATTCTCTGGTAAAAGCCTCTTAGAAAAATAAACCAGAAACAACCCACAAAATATACATATTTCTAATATACTAAACAGATAACCTGAGAGCCTCTGGTCATGTATCACTGACACCATACAGACCAGAGGGGAGCAATTGTTATTCTTCTGCTTACGTGTACCTGCAACCACATAACAGATACATTAAAACTTAATCAGTTTAGCCAGACTTTCCTTTTGGCCCAAGACCTCACGATCTGCTCTATGTCTGCTCTAGACATGCCCATAGGGAGGGCAGTGCGCATTCCTCTCTGCCATTCTTTCCTACTGATAGCTGAACTACTGCATAAACAGCAACTTCTCATTGCCAACATTGCACACAGTTGGTCTCTAACGCTCTTCCACTTACACACTTAGCTTCTAGTAGAGGGTTAGGGGCAGGCTTCTTATTGCCGGCAAACAGATATGGCTTCTACCTCTTCAGCAGGCTGTAAATCAAATGAGGTGGTCACTTCTCTGCATTAAAGATGCTGATGTTAAATTCTGGGGAGGGTTAGGGGGAACATATTACACTGAGATGCTTTCCAGGGGTTGATAATAGGACCTTCTAAATATTGCAGAGATCATCTCCTTGGCAAAGCTGTAAGCATTCTAGAAGCAGACAGCAGTCTGCCCAAAGAGCTGAAACTTTTTCTAACCTGTTTCCTATGCACACCCTCAGAAGAAGCTGTCAGCACACAATATATCATTACAAAGCTGGACCAACATCCTCATGTCACCATGCCCAGCCTCAGCATTTCACTGAGACACATCAATGAAAGTCTGTCTGCCTTTGTAAGAATAAGCTATGATGAGCACTACGATGAGCTTCTAACACTCACGAGTAGCACGTGCCTTTAGAAATACAACAGGGAGCAGATCCAACATCTACCTCTTTATTCTTTACTCTCACCAGCAGCCATCATGACAAAATTAACTCTTCTTTAGTGTCCTTGGTCTTCCTTCACAGACAACAAACTGAACTGCCTTCCCTAGGGTAGCTATGGCATATGGTTGCACTTCCAGCTGCCTCCTTAATGTGTGGATTCAAGGATTGCAGCATCATTCAAAGATTGGCTGTCAGTCCTTCTCTCGAGCTGTGAATACACCGAGTTTTTGTCTGGCTACCAGCACAATGTTGTTACAGACATCATCATTTCACTGGATATCTTAGCATGTAGCTAGACCCTCAACTAGACTGGAGCCTTCAAAAACTTTCAAAGGATGCTTCTGTATAATTCAAGCAATAGGAGTGGCCTTCTCCTGAAAAATTTGCATATCTGAAGTCTGCAGAGTGGCAACTCCATTCATGCTTTCACCAAATAGCGTATTGTTGGAGAAACATTTAGATACTTTACTGCTCTGCAGCACAAGTCCTGTAGTCTTTGATGAACTCTCAAGTGCATTAACCATGTATTTGGTTGAAGAGAACAGCACTGCTTGGAGTGATCTGTTGTAAGGGTACACAGACATTGGAATAAGAAAGAGAATAACCTCTAGCTACTCTTCAGAAGAGACTCACATATTCCCCACATCCTACAGATTCTTCTTAGAGTTCTCAAAGCCTTTTACTGTGATTCTCACACTGAGAGGAACCAACAAGGTAAGACGCACAGTATTTTTTTTTGTAAAGGTGCATTAAGTGGGGTGGCATTTGAGATCGCTCTTTGTAACACACATCCTATGTACTGTAATACCCAATTATTCTGTAATCTCTGCTTGGCTATGAGAGCACCAGCTGAGAGTATACGTATACATAACACATATTTAAGAGTGCAGCTTGGCTCATTTGAGAGAAAACTAGTAAAAACTGTTCATAGTTGAAGACACTGCAGTCACAAGTTGTGGGCACTCTCAAATTCACGTTCACTTAAAAAAAGAAAAGGAAAAAAGTTATAGGGGAGAAGAAAAGAGGGTTTGAGTCATTCAAATTTCAGGATTAAAAAGTTGCTTTTACTCAGGTTTCCTAACTTCAAAATACACATATGGGCAAAATAAGAATAATTCTGAAGATGATTCCTCATCCTTTTGAGCTTAAAAAAAAGTGACAAGTATCCTATTCTGAATTGAATTGCATGAACTTTCACTAAATTCAGGCTATGTCCCCCTGTCACATCAGCTGTACAATCATCCAAACACCATTATTGTAGAAAAAAATGAAGAATGTTGATAATAGAAAAGAAATGCAAACAAATTCCTGTGGACTTTTCCAAACTTAGAAAATAAAAGCTAAAAAGGTCAAAAAAAGAATATGCTAAAAGTCTATTTCGAACAATATATTATTTCTATTTTAGTAGGGCATTCATGTACTAGATGGTTTCCAGTTGTGCAGAGAACGGTCTCTGACCTGAGAACAAACAAGGAACTACTACTACGAAAATGCAATAGGTGGAGCACCCAGTATGAGAGCAGCATGTTACTAAAGGGGTGCTGACACAACAGTGTCTCCTTTTTACATTGCACAGCTTAGAAAACCCTTTTTCTAAGCTTTTTCTTTAGAAAAGCCTGCATCTCCACTGTCTGAAGTGATGCTTTGCACTTGAACAAAGGAAATGTCCTACTTCTATCATCTTAAAGAATTCCACTGTGATTTGGGTGAATTATCACCTGCCGAAAAACAACACCTCCCACCTCTCTACTGCATAGTAAGGACTTGATTTTGGCAGCACGCCTATGACTCCAAAGAGCCTGAAAACAGGGCCACAGTCACACCAGCTTTCCCTAGAACACAAATTTAAGTGTGGCTGCTGGAGGAACATCATCCTTCTTAACTGTGAAATGCAAATTTTGCACTTATCTGTGTGGCAGAACAGAGAGATATTAACGTATCTCTGACATATTCAGATTCTATTGTGGACAAACGCCCCATAAATGTTTGAAAATTAGTACTTCCATCTTCAAAACAGGACTCTGTACAATAATGAAATCACCAGGCAACAAGCAGGTATCATGGTCAGAAAGATACAATACCAATCAGTCACTCCTTGTCATTTATCTATTCAAGTAATTAGACATTCTTCCACTTTCCTGCAGAAAGTACTTTCACACATGACTGATACTGTTTCACAGCAGATTAATACAATTCAGTATATTCTAGGCCTACAAATCAAATTATGACAAGGGATGAATTTTTTAATGTTTTATATGTTTTTAATGCTTTTATATGTCCAAGGATTCCTTGGAACATATAAAAAAACGCAACAGGAAAGAAATAAAAAATAAGCTACTCGCTCCCACGTTATCTGCTACATGCATGCTTCTCACTGTTATTTATTATTACTGTTAGGAATATACACCACATTTCCTATTCAGTTAGCCAGTGGGAACTTTTAGCCACCACGTATTATGACTACATCACCAATAAAATTGAACAATGCTGTATTTTCAAATTTCTGTTCCAAAGTTTGAGTTTAATATCATGTTATTACAAGATAATAGAGTAAATTCTTCGATACAAAGATGAAAAGCTTTGGCTGGGGGGATACCTTATTACCTCTTGTGTTACCGCAACAGGTACATGTCCACTTTGAGCATCTACAGCTTAAGAAGGATGTTGTTATAATGAAGAAAGTTCAAAGAATGACTGCAGTAACATAATCTTTCTTTAGAAAAAAATAAAAATTAAACTAATTACGGAGGAACTGGATAACAAACTTTAAAATGCCTTCACAGGCAACAAAAATTCAAAATAGATAATTCTGCTCAAGGGTGCTCCAAAAGTAATTCCTCCTATTTTATTATGTTGGTCCCTGTAATACCAGATGTGGATGTTGGTGGTATGGCAGCAGAGGTTGAACCTTCCACCAATATTCCATTACATTTTGTTGCCGTGTGACAGATGGCAGCAGAGGGGAACTCTGACACAATGGTGCCTGACATGGAAGTGTGGATGGAGCAAGGGGGTGGAAGTGAATTCCACTACGCAGAAAACATTGCATTCATTGATATTCATCAATGCTTGCTGAATGTTTATGGAGACCACACAGTGGACGTGAGCACAGCGAGGCAGTGGGTGGTGCGTTTCAGCAGTGGTGACAGTGGTCATCTCCACTGGTGCAGATTTTTACGAGCACAGCATGCAGGTGAAACATTCATTGCTGGTGAAAATGCACAGCTAATGGTAACGACTATGTTGAAAAAGCGTTTTGTAGCTGAGAATTTGCTCTCTCAAATAGTGTTATTGTGCTCTTTGTATCTGTTGCAGTTTCCATGGAAATAAACAAGAGGCATTACTTTCAGAGTGACGTATGTACATTAAGATTCAATAACTAGTAATTAAAGGATATAAATAGTCTAAAGTTTCAAACTGTATGGCTGTCTTAACCACAGCCAGGTTTGGCAATTCACCACTATCAATTTTTAATTAAGAATAGTTACTAGCATAACTATTATATTATATATATATATAATATTAGTTACAACATCCTAAAATATCTAAAGAATGACAAATTTTATTTTTTAATTTTTTCCAAGAAATGCCAAAGTAATTGAAAATCAGAGATTATATTGAGAATTGAGGAAGTCCCCAATACAGAGCAGTATCAGCATTATGTCTAAAAAGCATTAGTAAGTAATACACGTGCATAATAATGAAGGCATTAATTTAATCAGAACCTTTTCTTCCTTAATAGCCTGGCTGTACCATTCATTGTTAGTCCCTCAGGTAGTCCCGCCTTGGATTTTGCAAGAGATGTGGAAGAAACACAAAGGTGCACTTTTCAGCAATTTTTAGGAGAGTAGGCTTTATGCTTAAAGATACAACAACTTTTCTTCCAGTAGCACCATAAGACAAGCACTTTCCAAACGCAGAAGAGAACGTCTTCTTTTTACTGCAGAACCTACTTAATCAGACAGCATGCATCTTAGGGAGAATGAAGGAGAAAAATATTTGATGTAGGCTTTCTTTCATGCATGAATTTATTTCAGTTGTAGCATAAAGAATAATCATTAATTTTAGAAACTATTTCATGTTCCAAACGGATCGATAATTGTCTAGAAAGGCAAATTGTACGTGACTAACTTGATTTTCCTCTACGATGAGATGACTGGCTATGTGGGCAAACAGTGAAGTGGGTGCTGGACATCTTGACTTCACTGAGGCCTTTGAGATCAGCTCCAAACATCCTTGTAGCCAAATTGGTGACAGACTGGATGAGTGGTTTAGTAGATGGAAAACTGGCTGGACTGTCAGGCTCAGAGCATGGTGATCAGGAATATAAAGTCAAGCGGGTAGCTGTTTACTATTGGTAATCCTCAGAGGTAATGTGCCTGATACTCCTTGGTGCCTGTATTAACAATCCAGGGTATGGAATAGATTGCTCTCTCAGAAGGTTTGTAGATTATATGATGTTTGGGGAAGACATGAATCGGTTGTCAGCAGTGCGTCCTGCTGACTGCAACTGCATCCTGGGCTGTATTAGCAAAAATATACACATCAGGATGAGGGAAGCAGTTATTTCACTATCTGGCTCTTGTGAGACCACTCCTGGAGTATCCTGTCTAGTTTTGGTCTCCCCAGTTCAAGAAAGACATTGAAAAGCTGAAGAGAGTCCAACAGATAGCAACCAAGATAGACAGGGTCTAGAACGTACGATGTGAGAGGAGAGGATGAGCACTGGGTTTGTTCAGCTGTAAAGAAAAGGCTTAGGGGGAATTTTGATGCTGTCTGGAGCTATCTAATCACTCTGTAGAGAAGATGAAGACAAACTCTCTTTACAGAAGTGTACAGTGGAAGGACGAGAGCCAACAGCAAGACTTGCAGCAGAGTAAATTCTGACTTACAATATGGAAAAAATTCTATAAGGAGAGCAATCACACTCTGGAAGAGGAGCCCAGAGAGGTTGTGGAATCCCCATCAGTGGAGAGGCCAAAACTGAGCAGGAGGTTGCATGAAACAACCTCTCAAGAGCTCTTTCAATCTGCGTGACTCCATAGTTCTACAGAGCACAAATACCTCTACTAATTGGAACCAGACAGTGACTGGGAAGTATCACAACTGTTTAGTTTCAGGATTTTGATGAGTATTTTTCAGAAACTGCTCAAAACCAGTTATGCTAACCTTTACTTTAGCAACGTATAAAACTGAACTGAAAAAAAGAATGCCTATTAAGAATCCTCTACAATACATCTCATTATTGTTAGAGCTTTCGTACTAAAAATACAGTAATAGAAGTTTGGAACCAATAATCATGGTAGCTCCTTCAGAAATTGCTTCTGCATTTCCCATTTGTTTCACTTCCTGTATTTGTGAACATAATCAATGAAATTTCCCTAATAAATTGACCCTATTAACAATGAGCATAACTTTCAAAGATGTGCTGAAAATTCCACACAAATCCACAACAGATGGTGCCAGTTGCTTTGAAGCTCAGTTACTCCCAGCTATAGAAATTCATCTCCATATTTTGCAATTCTATGACGACATTCAGCCAGTGATTTCAAAATCCAACTAAGAACTCAAATACTAGGACACACAAAGTTTCTTTACAAAGGCATCAGTTCAAGTGAAAACTAAACCACACCAGGGGTTCATCTCTATGACCAGATCGGCAGAAAGTAAAGGCAAAATCCCCTAAAACTTCAGCATTTTCAAATTTTACTTTCATACTTTTAGGTACTACAAAGTTTCACACTTTCAGAAACAGAGTCCAACAGTCATCATCTCTACTAAAGAAAGGTGCAGGATAACATTAACACTTCCAAAAAAAGTGTACCTGAAGCTGTAATTGGTAAACAAAGTCATGTAATACATATCTGCAAGCAAAATCTTCAAATATGACAAAATATCAAATGACATTAAAGCTTAATTATTTTAAACTTATAAACCTCAGCCAGGTTTTTGTCACTGCAATTGTTTCAGATTGTTTTAACAATGTCACTTAAAGGAAACAGAGATCCTAAAGTGAACCAGATACAATTTTTGCCTTGGGTAAATATAAAAAAAACAGACTTATTTGAAGCTTAAGTAGCTCATTTGTAACAGCAGTGTTTCTTCAAAATAAGTGTTTAATATACCTCAATAAATTAAAATTGTAAATCTCTTTAGCCCTCTGTGCTAAAGCATATAAACAAGCACACTGAAAATTTTGTGGATTATTTCACATTGATAATATCATAACCATCATACAGCGGAAAAAAAACCTCATGACTGTAGTTCTGCTTTTTTCCATTCACATAAATCCTACCCATTATTAAATAGTTACCTAAACTCCATGAAAATCAGATATTCGCAATACAAGAATCAGAAGGTGTTTATGATTCCTCTGTAGTCCATAAAGACATGAAACAAATATGGAATTTTTCACCCTGATTTTTTTAGCTGAAAAATCAGTTCTGAGACAAACTACCATGCAACCAACCTCTGCACTGAGGAAAGAAGAAAATAATGACAGTTAAACGTTTTTGTTAAACATTTTTAACTGACATTCTTTTATAAAGGGCGCACAAGACATTTCCAACCTATAAGAGTATTAAAAGAAAAAAAAAAGCATGCATAATTTGTTCTTTACATATTTTGTTCTCGAGTTGCAATAGCCCAAATTCTCAATTTCTGTTCTACAAAATCTCAGTATGTTTGAAAGCTATTTCTAGAGAAATCAAGTGATTCTAACCAACACCTGAACTATTCAAGTTACCCTGGTTTAAATCATTTCTCTTTGCTAACCTCTTCTGAAAGGCTGCAAGAACGAAGGAGCACCAGAACAAAGCAGGAATTTTATTTAACTCATTAGAAAGATGTCCCATAGTACAATCATATGAGAGCTCCAGTTACTGAACCAGTCTATACAGTCCTGCAAACCTCTCTAAAAGTGTGTCTTATTTATGTTGCAAAATCTTGGAATAGGACAAAAGCGTTCTTTGAGATAACTCTAATTGCTCTAATTAAAATTTCTAAATCCTTCTCTGAGCCTGGAGCAGAAAAGGGTAAGAATTTTAACACATGCATGGAAAAGAACTTCTTTGCAAAACTTGTCACAGTTAATTAAAATCTGCTCAGATAAGGCAAACAACCTTTCTTTTCACAGGGCATTTTAAAATGGCAACATCACTGTTCAGCAGTACTCCGATGGCATGTTTACATGGCACAACCTGCCCTTCTCACTGAGCTCTGTGCTGCTCCTGTTTTGCTGCCTCAGTATCAAATTAGATAATTTAAAGCTAAAAGTCAACTATAGCTGTACTACAGCCTTGTGCCTCTGCTCTGTGCTGTGACAGAAATACACCCTAAGTGGAGACACCAGAACGAGTGCCCACAGAAATTGTGTTACTTCCTATAATAAAGTAAGCTCTGTTTGATTCAAAATAGCTACAAATAAGGACTAGTCCTTGTAATAAGGCCATGCTAGATAGCTAGTACAATTCACAGACAGGACTTTGTGGACTCACCATTTCAACACACACTGAAGACAAAAACAAATACTGGCTCTTTCTGCCATAACCTCTTTCCTTAAGCTCATTTTAAATGAGTGCCCCTATGAACAATCCATTTCAGTGATTGCTTTACAAATAAAACCTCCCTTTAAGCACTATATCCTTAACTCCTTAATTCAGTTCTGCACTTGTTTGTATTAAAAGTGAGGCAAAACGCAAAGGTGCCGCTGGTAACTCTTTCTTTGTTCCATACCATGTTATCACGCACGAATCTAGAACTGATTCAGGAAGAAACTTTCTAGGAATTCAGCCTTCTTTCTCTTTGTAAGCAAAAAGGGCTGCAGTCAGCCATCTGTCCTAGGCCTGGAATAACAGTTCAGATTTCTTTCCTACATTTTTGTGTTTACTTTTTGCCTGTCAAGTCAAACAGCTGTTTCCTTCTGCATGATGAAGCACATTGCCACTCTCACCACTACACTGGCATCTCAACGAACACCTCACCTCACCTCCAAACTTGACCTCTGCCTGGCCTCAAAGTTTGGGCCAACCACTCTCTTCCCCCAGGACAATGCTAAGGTCACACGATTACCATTTAACTTCAAGGGAGAGTTGCTTCTGACCTCTCGCTGAAGGGATTGACAGTGGCCACATACAATCTGTCTCCAGTCACTTGTAGGACTTGCATATCCTTCATTATAAGTATGTGTGAGAACTCTTATGCAGGAAGAGGAATTACCACTGTGTATGACTTCCATTGCGTCTTTTCAGGAAAAGCCAAAGGTCGGGGCCTTGTGTACTATCAGGACTCCAAACGCATGTTATACAGGGCATTACTAGATTAAAGGCTTCAAAGGAGCAACAGGTAGATAGCAACAAGCGCTCTAGCTGATGAAAAGAGGAGAACACATTTGGGAACTTCCCCACATACATCCTCCTCAGTTCTCAGGACAGAAGACATCATCCAAGGGTATCCCTGTCTGGGCATAAGAAATGCAGTGATGTGCCAATATATTCCTGAGACTCCAGTTAGTATATGCCTTAGCAAAGATATATTTGGCTTGTAGTGTATATATGTCCAGCAATTACCCAGAGACAAACAGGTCATCAGATTAACCACTGCTGAAAAGTTTGTGCTGATATCCCTAGTGAAGTATTAAGAAAATGGGACAACACTGCTGAAGTTTACTGTATCTGACAATAATACACACTGTGTGGCTTATTTTTGTTCCCCCTGGGTAGAAACAATACAGATGGTTCTGTTTTTATCCTTTCTTCTAGGCAGATGGGAAATTTGGCCTATTTTTTTCCTCTCCAAAAACTCTCAAGGAGTTACCTCTTTATCGACTGTGACACTATTAGCGCATGATCTCGGGTCTCTGTTCAGATACGCATAGTCTTAAAGACAGATGGTAATGAACAACCCAAAAGAGAAAGGCTTAACCAAGCTGGTGTAACTGTGTTGGACTGTCCTTACAACGCAGTTTGACCACAGCACTCTAGAACACCAGGTGTGGATAAAATCACACAATATTTTCTGTAAGCTACATTGATATCTGATGTATCCATCACTGTGCATAGTGAAGAAAAATATATTTCCACGCAATGCATCTAGCATTTTGGGAGGAGCAGGAAGGATGTCAAAAAGAGCACAGCAAACTTCATTATCTTTAGAGCTATGTGCTGTCACTGCCACCACTGATAATTCTGCAGCAGGTGAGTTTGGGACAATGAGGTGGCAGCTAATGTCATTCGGGAACTATTCTGGAAGTTGTATGCCCAGCTGCTGGATTTCATCAAGTATTTCTTGCTGGTATGATAATAATGTTGTTTTTGAAAGTTAGGTCTAGAATACCAACAGTAATAGGAATAATTTTCACTAAGACTTAAGAAGGGGTATTCAAAATAGCAGACATCTTTTTAGAAGCTATGAAGCTTAGGTTTGTTTTCTAGGGTGGAGGAATGTGATGCAACCACACTGTCATCTGCTGAAGTCACTGCATCCAGATCCATGTCTGTGCCCAGATGTTCAATAACACATTTAATTTTTCATTTTTGTGTGTTCGTGAGATACTGTCCTTTGTATCAGTGCAAATACGTCGTGCATGATGCTGGATACAGGATCTTTCCTATGGACTAGCATGCGAGATTATCAAAGATAAGCAATATCTTCTATGTGAGGAGCACCTAAGTTGCAAATGTCTTTTTGGCCTGCATGAACATGGAAGGGATATAACAGAAATCTAAAATCACAATTGGCACGAGTCCCAGCAGTGATCATCTGTTCACTCTGTCTTCCAGCGCTTGAACAAGAGGCCGTCAATGAGAATATTGGGAGACAGGCTCAAACCCAAAAGAAAAGAGACAGGTTCTTCCTGCTGCAGACAGCAGGCCTGCAGAACCATTTGCTAGGTGATGCCACAGCTGCAAAAGTTTACATGGGCTGGACAAGACACCGGGGACTTGCATGGTAGATCCATGAAAATTACTAAACTGACAAATCACAAGAAGTTCAGGAAATCCCTGAGCCATAAATAATTTGGAATATGGGACAGTATTACAGAGAAGTATCACGTCAGCCCTGTTCTTGCCCTTTCCTAGGTGTCCATGTATGGCCACCATTTGAAACAGAAAACAGACGAAAGGGATCCTTGGTCAGCTTTTCTGTAGTTATGCTCCTAGGCAGCTCAGACTTGCGGTTCTTTTAAGAACTTCTTGTCCTTTGGAAATCAGTGCAATCTTTAGTTCAATCACAGTAATAGGAGTAGCTGAATAAACTAATTAATTTATGTTTACTTCTTAAGGTCAGACTGCTGGCCACTGCACCTGCACCATCTGAGACACCATCTGACGACCTTGAGTCTCAACATCACCTTCTGCATTACATGTAAGTTTCAAAGTTGAAAACTGAAGGGACACCTTTTCTTCCAGAATGTAGACTTTTATTATTATTATTATTATTAGCAAATATCTTTACCAAAATTGTAACAAACTTACAGCTCAGAAATAGTACCCATATATTCTGACATCTCAGCACTTGCTTTGGTTAGGACAGTCAAAACTGCTACTGCTAAGTTTCTCTCAGCTTTTCTGACGTGTCAGAACATGAAGTGTCTATGCTGACCTCCCAGCTCATGCAAATCCATTTGCAGTATTATTGCTTCCTTTAATAGCATTAAAGAAGAGTTTAGCATGCCTTTCCAGATACTGGGAATACCAGTTATAGAACAATTAAGTAGATGGCTTTCTTCGAGCTAGCTCAAAAAATTGCATAGTTAGTATTTAGGGTAGCAAAGGGCTAAAATAACCTAAAAATGTGGAAATACAGATAAATAGAAGATTAGGTGAGGAGGGTGATGCCGACACACCTGAGAGGATCTATACAGGAACCACTTCCAAGTGTGGTGCACTGACAGCAACTCCAAACCAGGGCAGAGCAACTTGGTGCCCAAGAATTCTTCAAGTTTACTTGCCTGATTCTACTATCCTGAGGATATGCTAGTAAACTTAGTTTAGATACAGTCAGCTACAGTTCTGCTGAAGTCAGTCCCCTGATTTTCTGCAGCCTCCTGTATCCCTGTGCATGAGACTTCTGCTGACAAGCCTGAGTTTGGTCAGCACGGTCAATTTCATATGGAGACAGTTTGGCATTTCTCACATGGCACCATGTTTCTGAGGCTACTAGGGTGCTCAGCTTCAAGGCTGGATTCCACGCCCAATAAACAGCTTGAGCTACAAGGTACAGCACACCCAGTTTATCCTTCTCAGTGCATTAGAAGGGGGATGGCAGCAAAGAGCAATTAGTTTTAAACATGCTAGATAAACAGCATTTGCACTTTCAAAATCAATAGTCATCTCTACCTTCTCCAGGAAATCTTTCAGCGTAAATGCTAAGATTTAAATGATTGATGATTTCCAGACATGTGTGAATGAAGCAAGAATTCTTCTCTCTCAACATCTACTCATCATTATGCAGAAACAAAAGAAACTACATTCCTAAAAAATTACACAGCTCCTGCCAGCATTTCATGTACGTTGCCGGACTTCAAGCAGAAACAAATGGAAGCCATTTGGGGCTCTCCCTGAAATAGATACAAGAATTGGTACAGAATTATCATTGGTCGCTAAATAAAGGAAAAACTGTAGTGTAGAAACTCTGGAATCATATTATCTTCACTTCAGACACTCAAGAGATTACTGCTCTAAAAAAATAAATCTGGCCTAAATCTGGCTCAGAAATGCAATGGGCTCTTGCTTTCTTATATAAATCCTTACAAGAGCACAAGTACAATGGGTCGGGCAATAGAAAACATACAAATAAGAGGTACCAGGATGTATTTATTTGCTGCAAGCACTCATTTCAAAAATCTTCCTGCAAGATCTCGCTTCCCTGGCTTCTTAAAGAGGGGACTTAAATTTTTTGTGTGTCAGGCTTTAAAAAAAAATGTTGAACTACATAATAGACATACAATGCCCAAAGCAAGCCATTAGATTCACACACACGTTACACATACACGCATAGTTATCAATCCACACATTCAATCTGGAGATGGATATTAAGTAACCTTTAAAGAAAATCTTATCATTAGTGAATGCGTGCATATACATACATACTTACGTGCATACACAACACACACTGAACTGCTAGCCTTTTAGGAGTTAACACTGGAACACTTTAGAAGGCTGGTTGACAACAAGTGGAAAATGCACTTAACGTCTAGGAACTTAATGACACTGGCTACACCACAACTCATTTATTTTCCTTTCTTTTTCTAAGATACTCATATTCTCTGTAGACTAAAATCTATTCTAATTAATTTTGAATAGTTAGCAGTGTAGAATACCTGCCATCCTACTCCTCTACCATGCAACACAGATATAATAAAATCTTTTCTGTTTTCAGAGGGGTGGGGAAAGGGTTGCAATCTTTGCAGCAGTGTCCCTTTAAGTAATCTTTTTTTTTGGCTGTGCATCCAGGGCAGCTAATAGTTTTATCAAATACCCTTCGCTGCAAGACGACTGTTTCCATGGAAACTGTAGAGCAATCATCCATTACTCCTGCAAAGATTTCTCTCAGCTCTCTCCTAAATACAGGTAGCTACTTTCTCTCAAATCAAAATAGAATGGAGGAATACATTTTACAGACCATGTAAAAATTCACCTCCAGAGTTTCACGCGGGGGCAATGGGGAAAGTGGGACCTGAGGCATAAAATACCAGAAACCACATGCAAGAAAGTCATACAGAAATTTTAAGAAAGGGACAAATTCTGTTAAATCTGCAATGTAAAGTACAGCTTATAGACAAGACGAAAAATTCTTTCCTCGAAAATATGAAACAGAGAGGAGAGGAGATGGAGAACTAGAGATTAAGATCAGAGGCTAACCCAGAGCTTGGTCCCTTACCTCTCTCAGCATGTTGTTTTCTTTTTCCTTCTGTTCGAGAAGGCTCTCCAAGTGGTGTACATGCATCTCTGCCTCAGCCAACCGTCTCGTTCGCTCGTGATCTTCCTCAGTGGCTTTAGCTGACAGACCTTTACTCTGTAGCATCTCCAGCAGCTTTTTGATGGACTCATCGCGTGCGTTTAAGGTCTGTTTCTGTGTCTCAATACGCAGTTCCATCTCTTCTAAGGTTTTACGTAGGAGGAAGAGTTCCTTGGCCTGGCGTTCATGCTCTGCGTGAAGCCGCTGGAAGTTTTCCTCTGTCAGCTCTGCCACGAAGGGCTCACTGGTTCTAGTGCTGCTGTCCTGCTGGAACAGCTGGTTCAGGTCCCGCTGGATCCGAAGTTCATCTTGGAGAGCCTGGATAGTCATCTGCATGTGCTAAAAGAATGAACAAACAAAATCAGAGGATTTCCTCCACTGGAGTAATAAGGAGAACAATATAAGCCACTTCAGTCTTCCTCAACTACCAGCAAAGAAAACATTGAAACATTAGCAGATCAACATTGTTTTTTCAAAGCAGAATTTTAAAGGTGGAACTAAGTTTTCTACACAAATTTCAAGTCCCTCTCCTTTTATACCTGGTAGAGTTTGGTTAACACTAGAAATCCCTTAAGTGACTCTCCCACTTTCACCAACTTGAGTTTGTGGAACTAACCTTTTCAAATGGGAAAATATCAGCAGGCAAAATTTGAGAGGTTTAAATTTTTTTTTTTTTTGAGTATTTGCCTACCCTACAGAAGAATTCTGCACAAGAAGTCCTAGATGAGAATTACTGTCTTGGCAAAGCAAAGGGACACACAACTCTAAGAATATATGTACCAGCTAATAAAATGTAATCATCCACGAAGGCTCCCTAGGTCTTCAGTACTAAAACTGCACATAGTACAGATCTCTCCAGTTGACATACAGATGAGATTTTATCACGTCAAAAAGAAATACAGCTGCAGAAAAATGGATATACACTGACTGTGGTGCATACAATTTTATGCATGAGGATCTTAGTAGAGAACAAACTACTGCCTTACGAAGAGCAAAGCGCAGTCAATCAAATGATCAGCACTAATTTGTGGTTGTGCAAGACAATAAATCCTATCTTAATGTGTGTGTGTACAGTGGGATGATATGCTGGGATAAAACAGGAGAAGCACAGTTTGCATAGGAGAAGTCCTTACTTTATATATTTAGACAAATATTTGTATTCTTCCCTGTAAGACAGAAGTCATTAAGAGTGAATTACTAAGACACTGAACAAAGATCAGATTACCAGGGATGAGATACCCACTGAGTGATACACCTCTACTCACTCCTTCTGAGTCTTCTAACCTGTCTTAGAAATATTTAACAGTGAGGTTGGCTGCGTGGAATGATGCGTAAAGGCAGTTGAATCCCATTTTCTTTATGAAAGATTGAGTACTTCTCCTTCTGTTTTCTGTCCTAAGAAGAGCTTTTCAAAAGTTAAAATGCTGCTTCACAATCAGCTCACCTACATCCATAGCACTATTAAAAGGAACAGTCCAGCTCTCTTCAGTGGCTGGCACTGAGAACTGGATCAAAACTTCACCTAGTTGAAAACTTGCCCCACAAAAACAGTCCGTCCAGCCAGCTCTCTGATCCAGCTGATGGTGCAAGTACACCAATGCTGATCCTAGCACAAAGTAGGGTTGGGAATATGTGGCCAAGGAGCTGAAGAAGATAGAAGTGGAACCATCCTATCTGTTATCAATATAAACTGCAATCAGCTTAAATGTGTAGCTTTGCAAATTACTTAAGGTGCTGTAACTGACTTTTCCACAATAGCACAATACTTGGCAGTTAGTCATGCTATCCATCTAAAGCAACAGCTATGGAATCTGTGTGATAACTAACCATGGGTTTATTAGGTTAGGAGATAATTGATTACTCTTCTTAAATGTGTGTTGAGTTTATATATTGGTGGGTGCTCAGATTTATTTCCAAACTTGCATTTAGTAATGCCAGAGAAGAAGCATCTCAAGGGAATCAATTCAGATTTGGAAAACTTTTTTAGCTATTTTTTTGGGGGGTTGTTTTTTAATAAAGATTTCCATTTTCACTTCTCGTCATTCCTCCAAACCACAGTCAGAATAAGAATGTCAGAAGACCTTCAAGCTTTAAAACTGAGGCACTGCAGCAAACATGCCAGCACGCAGGTAGGCAATCAAAGCTACTACACTCTGTTCAACTAACATACATTGATCAAGCTGTGAGAGAAAATCTACTGGGCTCATCAACCCATGTTGTAACTATACAACACCAATACAATCAGTGGGACTGCAACATCAGTAGTGAGAGAACATCCTTAGATTTCCTTAAACTTAAAAATAGATAACCTCAGATACAACTTGACAATTTCACAGGAGTTAATTCTGTTTGTAAATAGGGCTTTGAAAGGCCCCATTTACCCAGAGCCCAGCTGTGTGCTGTTCTTGCAGCTAACAAACAAGTCCCCACGCGCTTCCACCTGCCTCTCCACATAGTGCCTCTTCAGCACTTCCTTTCTTCCAGGCAAGAAAAGAGCTGCTTCTGAGCAACTGCATCATCTACAAAATGAAATGACTTCCTCTACTCAGTGCTGTCTCAGAATCAAACTTGGTTTATTTATAAACATCAATGGACTAGATCACCACAACCGAATTCCTACACTAAAATTTCAATCATCTGATCTGCTGTGAAATCTCATTTCAGGTTACATAGGTAAATGTCATGTCTCGTAGACTCACAGAAATTACCTCCCCCAAAGCCAGGAAAGCCCCCATTATAACTTCTGGGCCAAAGAACCAGAAGCTACTATATGATTCAGAATCAAGATGTAAAAATTTAATAACGGTGACAAACAGCTTTTATGGGAATCCATCAGTCTTAAGCGAGGAAAAGAGTGCTAAGGAATACCCAACATAAGTAGTCAGCAGCTGTCTTGAGTGCAGTTTTCCAGGAAAAATTAAGAGGCAGAGAGAGAGAGAAGGGGTTAACATTGACCTTATGAATTCCCATCACTGTTCTCTGAGCTGCTCAGCTGAGAAGAAACTTCAATACCTGCAAGGCAGCCGGAAAATAAGCCACAGAAAATTATTCTATACTTTTGACACCCACTCCTTTCCAACAGGAAAGACGTATGCAAAATGGGTTATTTTCTCTGCTTTTCAACTTTTTTTTTTTTTAATGATTTTCAGAATAATGGAACAATATTCTTTATTAGTTGGTATCATAAATAAACCAGCTTTTCAGATGTTACAGCTCTTCTTCCACATCACTTCAAAGAAAACATTCTTCTCCCTCTGAAGCAGCAGAGGAGTCTTAGCTTCTCATCCATTTTTAAAACTTCACTTTTAAATCAATGACTGCCCCAGAAAGGCAAAAATCTTTTCCAAGCCCATGTGACATTAGCCACCTAATCATCTTTCTAGGACTTTACCAGAGACCTCTATCAAACTTGAAAAATACTGCTGAAATGATCTAATCCAGAAATAGAAAAGTAAAAATACTACTGCAAAGGTTGGTTACATCCTACTCTGCTGGATAAAGTACCAGTCATGGTTTTAAATAGTTTAATAAAGATAATGTATTTAAAGTCAAAGCAATTATGTTCAACCTGTACTTTGCTTGAAGCTTATTACTCTTATTTCAGACCTTGAGGATTTGCTGTATTTTTCCAGTAATGACAGTTGGTCTTTAAGTCTCACTACAAATTATAACTACATCTGCAAATTACAAAGACATTTTTGTGAGCATAGCTCACTATTAGGCTATTTCTGGTTAATGTACTTCTGTCTTAGCACTATGCCCCTCTAGGACCACCTCAAATGTAAATCTAAAAACACCCAAGGTGCAAGTAAAACCTCTTACAAGGTGTTCCACTGCCTATATTCTATATTACCTCCACCAGCCAACTTAAAGATTGTTAGTTGGGCTCTACACAGGGATAGAGGTTGCCTTTCATCCAGTAGCACAAAACTTACACCTGTAACCAGGAGAACATGATTCAATCTCCTCCCCTACCTAACAGGATTCAAATTCACATTTCCCACACTTTGGCACATTGGACTTTCCACTGTACAGTAAGAATACAATCAATGACACGTAAGTCTTTAGATCTGACTCACAAAAAATCCCATTGTTGCAGTCTCAGGGCAACACAACACACCTCTTACTATCCTGTTCAGTATGGGAACTTTGCTGGAGGCAGCTCTTTTCATCTCTCCATGTTGAAGCTTTTCCATTTTGCATGAAATATTTCAAGATTCAGTAGACCTGACAGAAAATACTAAAGAGAGCACAGTTTCATATTCTAATTGGTAGCATACACAAGAAGAAAAAGACCTGAAAAGAAATTCTTCCAAATAACTTAAATGTTTATCATCATCTTACGATTCCAAAGGAAGTGGGAGACATAGATTTTAATATACTCAGACAGAAATAGGAATTTATTCGATACTTTACAGCCAAGACCTCCAATCTAACCCAAAATTTTAGATCAAAAGGAGGCAAGTATTGCTACCAGCATGATTTTGAAAGAAAGAATTAAATGGCGACATACTTTTAAAAGAAAGGGTTTCCCTAGTCATCTTTGCAAGGCAGAGCTTGATCTCTCAAGCAAAGGTATTTAAGATTCCAGTAAGCATTTGTGTGCTTGTTTTTAATTGCCTGGTTTAGGCTATTCACACTGCAGATGCTGCCTTTGTAACTACCTTAGTAAGATACATAACTCATCCCACACTTTATTCAAGAAGGCTGAATGCCTAAATTAGAACTGTGGGTTCTGCAATAGAGGCAAGGCACCTAGGCACAGAACACTTTCATAGTTAAATTTTCCTTAATCTCCTGGATTTAAATTCTAAGTAGGTTAACCGGGGAAATTACTCAAATATTTAGAATACCAAAAAAAAAAAAATTCAATGTTCAAGAGATGCCTGTCAATGAGCAGCAAAAAGAAAGATAAGAACCTAGTCTTTCCCAGCAACAAGGGAAAACACGACATGCAGGTATATAGCACTGTCACAAAAATGTGTCACAGCGAGATGGGACACTGTTTTTAATTCTACAGAACTCAAAGACTTAAAATACGTATTTTATATATATACACATGGGTTATTTTGTCTTCCTACATTGGGAGAACAGTGAGGACTCTCGTATTAATGAGCAAGAGAATATGGGGTGATGGAAAGGAAGGGGGAGGAAAGACACATCCCTCTAGCATACATGGTGCAGTTTTAGTAAGAACAGCTTCAACCTGGGAGGTAATGATTCAAGTTCTTACACACCACTTTTGTGTATCCCAAACAAGGCTCCCATCAGCAGACAATAAACTGGTTTTGCGTGGTTCTCTAACAAGATATTCCTACAGAAGGGATGGAGAGAGATTCTCCTTTGTATAAGCATCTGATTAGTGATTGACTTAGGAATTTGAACGTAGTCTCTCACATCCCAGTGCCATAAAGGGAAGCTGAATCTCAGCTCAAGGTCTTTGAACTAGCCAAGATGCCCCTTAGGATCTTCCACACTCCAGTGTGCGCCCCTGAACAAGACTATTTCCTGTTCAAGGGTTGATCTCATCTCACTCTTTTCTAATTTTTAATCAGAAATTCCACTCCAGACGGAAGAGTTTTTTTCCTAACAAAAGCTTTGCTGAGATTGTCAGATTCAATAATCTTTCTCATTAAAAATATTATTGACAAACATAGCTACTGAAAATTTCCTGATTACTTCTACTGTAAGCCAGGACATCCTGTACTGAATGACAGCTTTATGATGCACATGCATTTGGCAGTTTTCTGCAAATCTGCTCAGTGATCAAGCTGTTCTTCATTAGAAAACAGTAAGTGCTTGGAAAGACACAGGACAGGTTTGCATTTGTTAGGTCACATATTTCTGAGTACAAACCAGGGAGGAAGGAAAAAAAAGAAAAAAGGGAGACAGATGTAATGTGTTAATTGACCAAAAAACAGGTTCCTGAAGATGCCAGTTTATAGGTAATCTCTTTCATTCAGCCAACTATTTGTACTGTTGGGGAAAAAAAAAAAAAAAAAGAAGAAAGAGACAAGCTTACAGGCACAAATGCCCTTCAAGGTCTGAAATAGATGCACTTGTAACACCTACAAAACCTGCCTTACTTTTATCTTTACATCATCATGACTATATTGGTACTGCTCTGAAAATGAAAGAAACAATATTTACATCACCTTTTATTTCTGAAGGGCAATTCAGTAAGGTCTGCCCTCAAATGTGCACAAGATGACGGAACCTACAGGAGCCCACGACTGTGCTCTTCTTGCCAGCAAATCTGCAAGCACAATCGCAGACTTTTGCATTATGACGACTCCTTTAGTGCTCTTCACAATGAAGGCATTTCAAACTTTTGTAAGAGGATGAACTGCATTAAGCTCAAAAGCGATCACATGCCAAATTCTAGAACAGAGTGCGGTCACTACAGGAAATCATTCTCTCCCATTCTCAAAGAGTTAATGTTTTGGCAGCATTTCTGGGAAATAGATTCTGCTGAATGCACAGTAGAAGCAAAGGCCTGGCTGTCCGAGGGAGTCCCTGCTGACATTCAGCTGCAGCCCACGCAAAGAAACTGAAAAAAGGGCTAATGTCAGGTGTCCAGCAGGGCTGGGATGAAACAGAACTTGCTGATTCCAGAAACACTGCATATTCCCTGTAAGGTGGATCAGGGACTTCAAAATCCTTATTTAAATGGAAATGAATGGGTGATTTTTATGATGTTTAGCTTAGATAGAAAATACAGCTATGACTGTAATAGGATTTAATTTGTGAGAGTTAAAGAAGCAGACTTGTATTTTAAAGACAACCACACATTGCATTACCTCTGAGAAAGCAGAAGGGCAAGATAATAAAAAAGCACTGTAGATAAAGAGCTTAAGTTGTCAGTAACGCATTTTTCAGCTGAACTAAACTCACACAAAGTGACTCACTTGGTTTAAGGGGCCCGTGTGCAGCAGCCTAATTCCTTCTCTTCTGTCTGTACAAAAAAAAAAAAAACGCATGCACACACCAGCAGAAGAGAATTTAAACTCCAAAAGCAAGCAGATCAGAAACAAACTAGTAAATCTGTAGCCACAGAAGAACCAAAAGTGCTATTCAATAACTTCACACCAAGTGTACAAGTACATGCATAATAATTTGTCAATGACAAATGCCAACACAAAAAATGTTAACCTACGGTAAACATGAAGAAGCTTAAAAAGATAAAAGGTAAGCTATTCATATTTTCGAGGAGCAAAGCACATACCTAGGCAGTTTCTATAGAATACACAGAATATAGCTTATTTTGAAGAAATTTGTGCATAAATTTGTGTGATAAGAATATAAATTCTGATTAAGCATTGGCAAACCTAGTGAACTTTTGAAATAACAGTTTATCAGTGTTTGAGCAATAACTCTGACAGTTCTTCGGCTTCCTAGGGGATGAATCAATTTGATCTCTGTAGCAGATACCATAAATGGCCTAGTAGGAAATAGAATTCACAGGAAAAATATTTCTGAAGTCATACCAGTTAGCCCCACCTACTATGTGTCTAAATTTCCAAATGTGTAACTACATTAGTAGTTTAGCATGCTTCCAAGAGCTTTTTCTCATGCAAATCTTCCTAACATTTACATTTTACATGCTTTGAGTGTTGGCACACTGACTCTGGAGTGCAGAAACTGGATTAAGCACCCTGTATCTTTCTTGAGAGCAGGCATTTTGCTATTTGGACAAGTTTTCAGCATTTCTCAGGAGATCTTGCGTTTCCTTTCAAGGAACAGGAGACATATATCATAGACTATATTAACAGTTAAGATTGAGAACTGTGGCTGGGAACAGATGAGAATTCATCTTTCATTTCTTCAGACAAATCTGTAGACTGTATTTCCCAGAGGCCAACTGTTATATTGTTATAATTGTCTATATCGTTACAAACTTGCTCTCAAATAACTGGACAAAAGCAAAAGGAAAAACCTCACACATCTTGACAATCTGCATGGGAAGCATTGCCTCCTACTCTCCTCTCTGAAGAGGAAAGCAAACATTTCTTCTATGGGCCAGTCTTCATGAAGGCTTCATACGAACCATAACGTGGACAGCACTGAAGTGGGTAAAAACTCCCAGCAGCAAGCTAAAATGAGAACTCTCTACAATAAATTAGTAAGTGGAAAACAGCAAGCTTCAGGATACCACTGAGAGCTCACAGCCACAGACAGTAAGAAGTTAAGAAGCAGCAGTTAACTCTTTTTGTTGGGTTCTTTTTTAGCTTTCAGTTGAGCGCGGAAGGATGCTTATGACATACATACAACTTCTGTGAGCATTTCTCAGTCTCAACTGGAGTGCACTAGGCAAAAACACCTCAAAAAGAACCTGCAGGAGGATGTGTGAGCACTAACAGAAACAGATTTCCCTCCATTTCATGAATTCCATAGAGCCTTCAGAGAAGAAAACAAATACTTTAACACTACTTGAAGAGATCCTGATAATAAGAAAAAAAACCTGTGCCTTGGAAGTGGACAGGTGGTTACAACTCTTTGGGTAGACATAAAAATTACTGTCCTGTGTTTAGAATTTGGGTGCATGAATGTGATTCTGAAGCCACACTCTTGAAAGACCGATTGACAACTAGGAGTTGAAGGAGATCCATATAAGGTGATTGTTTTCTTACATGCTTTAAGAAATTTGTTAGTCCAGGCTACAAAAATTTATGACTGGCTTCTGCAGATTATGATTGCTCTGTAGGAACTAAATACATTGTTAAAGAATGATTGTTCTGTAAAAATAGCCATGATTTGTGACAGCAGAAACATGGCAACACCTGGTTGAGATGACAGACATGACCAATATCTACCTACTTCAGCTTCAGGAGACGGGATTTCTAAACTATGGCAGAACCATCAATAAAGATATAACATGGCCCTCCAAAAGCATTAGAGTTCATCAACAACATGTGCGACTCCCAGATGATGAAGATTCTGATGAGCAAGAAGGTTCTTCTCTGTACAGGGTTCTTGAACTATCCCTAGTAATAAACCACAATGCAAGGCTTTTCACAAAATCTTATTTCATGGAGAACTAGCAAAAAGATCACTTAAACTAAGTGTAGACATCAACAGAATTTTCATTCAATATTTTCTTCTAGGTATACTAATATGTTCTCTATACCCACAGGTATAAATCTTGTGGTCATGATCAAGAGATAAATGCAAAGCAAATTTAAGCTGCTGCAAGCATCATCCCAAGAAAATTATTATTTTTCTGACTACTAGGTGTTAACATCATACTAGCTAACCATTTCTAGGTTCTGAAGATGAGTACAATTCTTGACTGTCTCGGACTAAAAGTCAGATACTCATTGTGAGAATTATAATCAGAGGAAAATATAATTCCAGCTATCAAGTTCTTGATTTGCAAAGCTGTGTCCAAGTTTAGCTTCAGAAGCCTAAAATCCTGGACACAGGAGAGGGAAGCTAGGCCGGTAACTACATGTCTTCTCATGTGCTTCTATATACAGAGTGACTGCAAAAGCAAGAATGTACATTCATGCAGGAGAACTATGTCTTAAGTTCATCCCTGTTCCTTTCCTGCACGTGCCTTACCAATATGTATGAGTACAAAAAAATGCACTGACAAACAAATTAGTGCAGAAATTATTTTTCCCATTTTAAAAGCATGCTTTAAAGACATTTAAATCTAGAAGGTCTTTAACGGCAGTTCTCCATATTATCACTGACTACATTTCTCACTGTGTAACACCAAGAGAAATTAGATCCAAGGACTGGGGGGAAACAGTTGCATGGTCAAGAAAACAGGCCCAAGATAATATTTTCCTGGATGAGTTGTCTCAAACATTTATTTCTGCCATCTACTTATCACTGCCCAGAACCTCAGGAGATTGCAATGATAATAGTCTTAAATCCCTAGTCTCACTAGAGGAAAAGAGAGCTCATCCCATCCTGGTTTGTGATTTCCTTTATTACTCTGTGTCAGCGAAGAGAAATGGAAACAAAAAGACTGAACAAGCTAAGAAAAACAGCTTAACAAACAGCTTAACAGGAAAGTCAGCAGGTAAGGTACTCTGGCAAATATACAAGAGACACCTACTAAATATGTCAGTTACTATTGAGAAAATCCCTGCCTGGGATGTATTTTCTTGCATTTGTTCACATTGCTAGGATTGTGGCATCTAAAGCAAATAACTAATGAAGGTAGGGAGAGAACCATTAGCTACCTACCTCAGCTTTGTAAAGCTGTAGTTTTGCTGTAAAGAAGGATCAACACTAGAGAAGGCAAGCAAATGACCAAGATTGCTGAAATGAGTGTGTTGGGATTTAGTATTGCCTTATCTCGCAGCCTGGGCCCAGAGAAATACTTTTACAAGGCCAGAAACCGTCTTTGATGGACAAGAAAAATAAACCTGTCATCATACTGATTGATGTCAAATGAAAGGATGCAAACCCCATCAGTTTCATCGTGTCCTATACACTACCTTCAAAATTGCTAAAACAGAATATCTAAGGAAAAATGTAAGAGTGTGAACATATTTCTTTTCCAGTACACTCTCCCAGCATCTGCAGCTGAGGGATTTCTGAAATCTGAGACAATATGTTTGTCACAAAACAATATTAATTGATAAATAAATGAAACTAGTTCCACCCTTGAAGTGATTTTCACCAGGAGAAAGACTGGAAAAAGAAATCTGCACTACCAAGAAGCTATCTTAACGGTATGCCAATGATTGCACTGCAGAAAGAAAAATCAATTCAGTCAGGTTTAAAAATATACGTGTTCAATTATTTAAACAAAAAGACATTGTCTTATGAATTAGTTGTCATTTAACAAAAAAAGCCATGTTCTACAAATGAGCAACATTGATATTTTCTGTACTGATTTTAACCTCATTTAATTTCCTGCGAGACCATTCAAATTGGGTTAGTACTACACTATTTAAATATCATCTTTTATTTATATACAAATACGAGCTTTGATGATCAGTTACGCTGATAAAGAAACAAAGCCCTTGTGGATACACAGCTCCATATATTATAGAATCACAGGATGGTTGGAGCGGGCAAGGCCCTCTGTATCCATCTGCTCCAACTCCTGCTCAAGCAGAGACACCCAGAGCAGGGTGCCCATGGCCACGTCCAGGTGGTTTTTGTGGAGTCTCCAAAGCTCTCAGTCACTCACACCGCAGAGAAGTGCTTCCTGATGTTCACATGGTGCCTCCTGTATTCCAGTTTGTGCCCACTGCCTCCTGTCCTGGCACTGGACACCACTGAAAAGAGTCTAGCTTTATCTTCTTTTTGCCCACCCCGCAGGTATGGATAGACATTGATAAGATTCCCTAGGAGCCTCCTCTTCTCACTGTAGTAAGGTAATTCATTGTAAGCTCTGTCTCCTTTATTTGGCAAGCTCCAGCCTCCTTTGTCACAAACTGTGTTGATAAAACAGATCACAATGTTATAGGTGTCTGGGGAAAATGAAACAAAACACCCACCAACACAAACATCAGACTGATCCAGATTCAGGCTGGCCGTTAAGAGATCTTGTAAAACTCCACCTTATGCTGTTTCACACGGGTATACAGCACACCAGAAATCAATTTCACCTATAGTACAGATTACTTCTAAACGTAGTATGCATGGAATAGGTGGAATAGTGCCAAACACGGATTTTGTGAACCTCTCATCCCGTGAAAGAAGTTAGGAATTATTATAGTACTTGAGAGAATGAGAACATTAACATTTACATATGTAGAACTGTTTAATATTTTCAAATCAATAGCTTCTACGTGAAATATGACTCATTTCGTTAATAGATCTGGAGCTCTTCTGCAAAAGCATATTCTTATTGGCCAACTCTATTAGTGAGGTCAGCAAATGTATCTTTCCATTAGCTGATGGAAGGAATCAATTCCAGATAAAAGGTGCTGTGCTACAGAACATTTGATCTCATGCTAGTAATTTCCAAGATATGAGCACACATCAACACTATGCTTTAAAAAGGAAAAATAGTTGATTATTGATAATGAAAGAAGAACACATGAAAAATATCAATGTGCAGGAAAGCTGTTGACTGCTTTATCCACATCACCTCCCATGCCACCACTCTCCCAGATTTAAAACTTCCTTTTATAGTGGGTGATTTGGAGAGATTACTGTACAAATATCAATATAAATGTGCCTGAGTCTCAGAAATATAAAACCAAAATACTTGGAATAACTTTAACGCGGATGCATAAACCCTATTCTTCTCATGGAAGGGCATAAAATATGGAGTAGCCCTTTAAAGCTTTTCGTGTATTTCAAGCTTGTGATTCCTCTTGACAGATGAAGGCTGTTATACATAAATTGATATTAAAACTAATTCTTTGAAATATCAAACAGTAAGCTTTTCACCTTAAGCTTTCCCCCCACAGCAACACATTGTAAGCAACTCACTGCAGGCAAATACAATCCTTCATTCTTCCTGTCAATGTGGAACACTGCATATTGGTATCCAACAGCTGTAAGCAACATGGGAAGATCTCATGAGCTATCTGATGCTCGTGACTCCAGACTAGTGACCACAGCAGTATTTTTTCCAAACTTGTGGCATTTCTGGTGGTTTAGGAAATACTCTCTCCAGATGACAAGGGTAAGGAGTTTTCAAACTATGCTAGATTAGTAACAACCATTGCTCTCCAGAAATTGAGCTACCTACCAGATGAGATATCAAGAGTTCATCATCCAGCTGAAGAAATGCACAGTTCGCTATCCTCACCAGAATGAATCATAAAACCTAGACTGATGCTCACCAGCACTCTGAAAGCACTGAATTTCAGTGCTCTGTGCTTTTTTTTTTTTAAGAAGTTTTCTTGAACCTGAAAAGCAGTAAATGACCAGATACGGTCATAAATGTGATATGACAGCAGCAAGGACTTTATCCTGTCAAATAACAGAACACATGATATCCAGGATCTCATGAACAACATACGGCTGAAAAAATGGCACATGGAAAGAAAGCTCTCGCCAGAGGAGTCTTTGCCCAGTTGTTCAACCAAGACTGGACAGAATCAATGGCACAGAAGAGCTGCTGCCCCATGGCTGCTCAGCCCCTGTGCAGGATGAGGCTTTGCCCACCCGGCCAGGTCCCACTGTGGGCTAGCAGTTTGCATGCTACTGTGTGCAAATTCATTTTATGGCCAGGAGCTGGAACAGGAAGCAGGGAGGAGGAAAAGCATAGGGGATGGACAACAGGAATTAAGACAACGTTTGCTGCTTGTATTTTTTCTTGTGCTGATTACACAGTAGTGTTGCAAGGAAAAAGTCAGCTGAGGGAGCTAAACACAGAATGCTGAGATCCTGTATGCCCAACACACCATCCCACAAGAAGATGGGACCAATTTGACAATGTCATGGTAACACTTCCATTCTTGCTTTACCTGCTCACAGTCTCTCAAATATGCCTCCCTAACTGCTTTCTATCCTGTATGTAACTGTAAACATTGCATCTTCCCACATTTGCCATCCCATCAGTTCTTCAGGGAAAAGAAAACAAGTTCCGAAGAAAAGCATTTGGGAGCATTTTGCCTATTTTAAGCCACAATAAGAAATAATTACAGACTTCCACGCTCAATTGGCCCAAAATTCAAATGGCTCAAAATGACAGCTGAAACAAGAACACGGGCCAGGTACATCATCTGTCAACGTAGAGGGCTATAATTTGTACACTGCTGCATCCAGAAAAAGAAAAAAATAGAAAAACCCTTAGTCATTCTCCCTTCTTGAAGCAGGAAGCAAGTATGGGCTTTTTTTAGAGACAGCAAATGCATACCACTCAGCCACAACGGCAGCAATCACTTGAAGTCTATCTTGCAAGACTAGGGCTCAAAGTTCTCACAATAAAGTCAACTTCTTGACAAATTGAAGGTCTCCATCCTTTCCATCTTCATAACTTCTCTCATTTTCTTCAAAACGCGTGGAGGAAAAATACGGGGATTCATTATTTGTAGCAAATTTTACAATAAAAGTAACAATCGGTGAGACTCAATTAAGCCTTTTCAAACCTGTGGCTTTTTGGTTTCTTATCTTCTCAGCTCTCTGCCATGAAATATTGGCTACACTCACAAAGGAAGAGACTTGAAGATGTTTATTCTGGGTATATCAAGTCTCTTACGCTGAGTGCAGTTTTGGGAAGACAGGCAGATCAAATGTATTACTGGAATTTCAGGATAAATTTAGGATATGGCTGCAGTAATCATTGTCCCTGTGAATGAACATATTAAAAAAACGCTGATCTCAATGTTCTGGCACTTACCCTCCTGCTGAAATGACAGCAGCACCTTGGAGGGCAAAGCAGAACACAGCACACTGCACCATGTTCCAAAGGAGCTTTCTGTGACCTTTAAGAAGCAATGCAGTATCCCTTTGATTGAGTTCAAGCAATAACTGGCAGGAAAGCATGAAGAGGAACTCAGATAGCTCCGGAAATTAGGAGATGTAGCACAACCTACCAGAAAGGGAGGCATTTAAATTCCTGCTATTTGTACTCTGATAGTGATAGGTGCTAGGCTCACATGCTGTTTGGGAAGCACAGTCAAGGATCTTCATTATGAAAATCTTCATTGGATCTTTTCATCTGCAATGAAAATACCCAAACAGAAAAGCTTTTCCATTCAGAAGAGTGATTCTTCCCCGTGGACACTGTTCTGGGAACTTTCACAGCAAAAGGCAATTCCCCCTGGCAGCAGCACATCGTCACCCAGCACTCAAGCTGTCAGGTGTAGTAAGTCAGGTTCTCAGGAAGCATCAGAAATGCATCTGATCAGAATGGGGATCAGACAAGCTAAAACAAACATCTGCAATAGGACTGACAGCTAGAATGGCTTTTGTCAGTGAAAAGCTTTAATACTGTCCTGTCCTGGCACACCAATGTGGGAATCAAGAGAACGGGTACAAGAACAAAAAGGAGATGAGATCTAGGTTCACTGTAAAGAATATAAAACTATCTAACACTGACGATAGACTTGCATTTCCCATAGACCAAAATGGACAACTGGTGGTGTAGACTGTGTTGATAAAGTCATTTAGGGTAAATCTTTCACTAAATGAATACGATCTCTCAATAAATTTTACAGGAACTATGTATTCATGAATCATTATTAAATGGTCATTCAAGCAGTACATGTCATGCTCTTAGGCTTCTCACAGAGCAATGACTGAACTCCCTTGCTTCTTTATATACCAGACTGAGAATGCATAATTATTCAAGATCTGCAAAGATAGAGATAAAATGAATAGAAGCGCTGTACTTCATAGTCCTTTGGGTCTGGTTCAAATGCATTTATGCAAATCATCCAGTAACCAAGCGTTCTGCATTTAGAAATGACTCGGAGAAGCATCTTAATCTGTTGATACATCTGTATGAACAACTGTCAAGAACAGACAAGAGAATGGAATTCCCTGCTGTGAGCTCGAGGCGTCAATCTACCAACTTGAGCAAGGGTTCAAGCAGGGCACAAGCGTCTGAACAAAGACACTAATTTCAGAGCTACATGTTTTACAAGAGTCTGTTAATTCAGAACTATGAAGAAGATTGGAAAGGACCTGGAACATTGAGAACTTGGAAAACTCATTTGTCTAGTGTCATGCATTTAACTTCATGGAGACAGAACAAGGTGGCTTCTGAAGCCCCACGTTCTTGTCTGTTGAGCTTGCCCTGGGAGATAGGAAGAATTAGGGAATGGATTCCCTCTTTCCTATCCATCTCACTGCAAGATTGAAGATGGTGGTATTTATTTAAAGCTTAAGGCGCACTTCAGAATTACTCACTGAGCTTTTGCTGAACAGTCATCCCATGTGCCCCCCTCCCACTTTCTCTCAGCCTTTGCAGACTTAATTCCTTTTTTGTTTTACTCAGACAGAATAGATGCTTTGGTAAGTTTTGCAGACAGAAAACTTGTACATCTAATCAATACCCCGAATGTACTACTAAGAAGTCAGTCCACAAACCTCAATTTCATAATCCTTGCACTCCTTTCAGATCCCACCTAGCATTAGTGCATGTTTTATTCATCATTAGAACACTCCCACTGGTAACACTGCTTGGACATAACCTTGCCATGGAGACTGGCAGCCAGCAATCCACGAACTCTGGATGGAAATTAAGTGTCCTGAATTCTTGAAGATTCATGCACATTTCTCCCTTCTAATCAGATCCCCAAACACCCTAATCCAGTAGAACAAAACTCAGATTTCCATTAACGCAGCTGGATATTATGTGTCTGCGCTCCAGTAGCTACTTCTAACTAATGAGCACAACCATGTAAGTACCTAAGCTCCCACAGTAGCAGGGCATAACATCTGAGAGAAGACAGTGCTGATTTTAGACAAACTCAATACTTTGGCCTCCAGGTAAAAGAGCCCAGAAACAGATTCTCAGAAGTGTAGAAACAACACACTTTCAGCAAATGGAAAGCAGAAAATCATCACACCCTAACACCTCCAATCTCCTTCTAGCTATGCACATAAAGGTTCTACGGTTCTGTTTTTCAAACATTTATTTCAATTTATTTGATTTTCACAAAAAAACATCTTTTTTGCCTGTAATACAAATCTCACAGCTTTCATATAGCAGTCGTATTATCCTTTCTAACTCACCCCGTATCACAAAATAAAAGCCATTTTTAGAAGTTCAGCATTACACTGCAAGCATGTTTTGGGGTTTTTTGGTCACCTTAGTAATTTATTTTTTGTTCTATTTTTCTTTTATGAAAAAAAATCCCACCTCATTAGAAATCCCGATCCACAACATTCAACAAATGTAAAAGAATACGTGGTACCGTGATATGTCAACTCAAAAATAAAACCTTATTATTTGTTCAGTTTTACAACTAAAGGACGGAGAAGTTCCTCTTGATAAATCCACTGCGATCAATTAAAAAAAAAAAATCAGCATCAATTTAAACCTGAAGATAGCGACTAATTTAAGTGATAGCAGTTGAAAAAAATAATCAGTTACTAAGTGGCTTTAAATTGTATATTATGCAGAATAGGTGAAAAAGTGTTATTTTTAAAAATCCCTACTTGAACTAGTGAAGAGTGATTCATAACCTCAAACCACAGCAACTGTCAGAGGAATGGAATGTATGGTAGGGGAGTAAAACCATAGAAATGTAGCCTTTCTTTAGTCAATATATAAAATGAAATAAGTAAACAAATAAAAGCTAAGTATCTCTGGAGAACAGCTAAGCAAATGATGCAATCACATTTGTATTAGTCAGAAATCGTGATCGTATCACTTTAGCACCACTGCTTTCCCCGAACCTAGATTATCAATCCTTCGGGCAGCAAGCGTCATTTTGATCTATATGCCTGTGTAACAGCGAGAACAAAGCAACCCCAACCATTAAACGCAATCGCAATCTAAACAGTGAATCCAAGTGTTAAAGCGAAAAACGACTGAGAGCAATAAATAATGAAAGAATAAAGGCTTTCACAAAAACATTACAGTTCTCATGGCCTAGAGGTCTGAGCACAAGGGTTGTACAGAGAGGTAATAACTCCATTGGCTGATGAACCAAAACCAGCTTTCAGCATACACGCGCCTTCTTAAGGCTTAGTTGCTTTTGCATTAAGTCTTTGAAATTATATACAAGCTTACAGAAAATTTTGATTATCTACTATAAAAAAACATTTTATCTAGACTATGATTTTTACAATTTCCTAGTGTTTTATTGCACATTTCACTCTTTCCATGCCATGCCCACAGCTAACTCATAACTTCTCTGGAACTCACAGGAACTCATTACTGTAATAAGGAGGGGATATGATGGAGTGAATTTATCTACAACCACCACCCAGAACTTTTTTCTACCGGAACTGAGAAACATTACTCAGACCAAAGTTTCTCAATTTGTTCTTAACTTGAAAGTTGCTGCTTCTGGCCCTTCTCCTTCCATAAAAGAGGAATTCTGAGTCCAAATCTGTGCCCTTCTCTCAGCTACATCAGTTAATACAAAAAGATGTTTTGTTTCTCTACAAGTCGTATTGGGGTAATCACTTAGCCTTTCCATGTACTCCACTTCCTCCCCCAAAAAAGGGAAGGTGGTGTTACACAGACAATCAGTGCATCTCATTCTAGATCTAAAAAAAAAAAAAAAAAAAAATTACTATAGTAACATAGACATGAGTAGCACAACTTAATGATAATCTCTAGTACCTATTTTAAAGCAAATATGATCGCTCAAGCCAAATATGAGGTTCCAAAGTTCTCCTCCGAACTTCCTTTGAAAAAAGTCTGCGTATTAATGGTATAATAATTTAATAACACTCAGGCACAATGGCACCTAAATACCAAATACACCTTCATTTTCCTGGAAGACCATCAGATAGCCTTACAGGACATTTGCTAATTTATTTTCAGGAAGATTTTAACCCTTGAAATCTATTTGCATCATTTGTCTTGTAACAGAAGCATCCATGACTCACTGCCGACACCAGCTCATGGCACAACACAATAACCTTCCTGTGCTTCCCAGAGCTGTGACCGGCGATGATTCACCAGCACTTCACTCAGGCCAAGATTTCCTGTGAGGCAGGCGTCTGTGTGTACCAGTTCTTCAGTAGCCTTGCTTATTCTCAGCTTAACACATCCAACATCCACAGCCAGGTAATAAAAACAATGCTACACATCTTGCTCCTATTATAGAACAGCACCTGCATTTATTCAACCCAAACAGAAGCTTTGGGTACATTCAAAAATTAAATGTGCTTCAAATCTTCAAAAAGACTAAGACCACTACGGAATCTTTCCTCCCCCCCAATGTCTGTATTAAAGACCAAGTTCAAAAGATAATCATTTGTCTCAGCCAGCTGCATGTAAGGTTTTCAATGAGAAGTTTCAAGAAGATCCAACCTTTTGTTGATTTGTCTGTACTCAAGATATTTTCAGGAATACGAAAACAAAATGAACAAGGCACTAAAAATAAACAGCTATGCTGCCACAGTGTCTTAAAGGAAAAAGTACCCTCAATAGGTGATTTTAGGAGGAAAAAGACAATTATCTCAAACTAGTCTGATGGAAAAATTCCATTTATTTCTTAGGAAAGAATAACACAAGAACCTTGATGTCCAAAAAAGTTTCCTGCAACCCACAGATGGTTATTATGTACATTAATTTCACATTATGGAAAATTAATAGATAGTAGATGAGTAATGAAACCAAAGCTGATCTATTGATCCACTGAATCCATTTGCACATTTTCATAACAGAGTTCAGAAGGCAACACTAAAATTTATGAAGAAAGCTTTTCCTTTCCCAATAACATAAATAATACCTTTGAAATATAGCTGTTTTCTACAAATTGCATTGGTAAAGAATGATTATTTAAGAAACTAAAATTTAAAAAATTATAAAATTTCAAGGATGCTTTTGACAGACAAGTGAAACTTCTGAAGTAGTTGTCTTAAACAAGAAAAGGTGCTCCAATATCCTCATTTCCTCAATTTCTATCAAACCCTAAGAAACAAAGTCTTTCATATATATGCTTCAGCCTTAGCACGTATTTTAGAAAAACTTGTAATATAAGCTTATTTGCCCAAGTATAAGAAGCATTCCTCAGTGGCAAAACCAGCTATAACTGGTTATAAACAAAAAAAGTACTGAAAAAGTCAAAAGTTTAGAAACTACTCTTTTTGATTTAAGTAACAAAATCAACTCTAGAAAGCGGAGATAAAGCTCCTTAAACAACGAGAGGATTTTCTTACAGGAGGTACTGAAAGAAGTTCCTCTGCTGTTCTAGAAAGGATGAAAAGTGCACTTCCAACAAACTTCTCTCTCTTGTCCAGGAGCTTGACTTTGCTGGGGAAAAAAAGAAAAAAAAAAAAAAAAAATCAACCAAACCCATTAGCATCCTACTATATTTCCTCAATAGTGTTTGGCGTAGATGCTTCCCTGAAGAAATCTCCTCAGCTTTAGTCCCTTCTACTCTTGCTAGGGAGATTTCAGTAACTCTTCTTATACCTACAGTGAGACTAGCAACTATAATCGTGGTCAGAAAGAACAGCAACAGCCAGGTCAGATGCTTTACCTATTTATAGAGGAAAGATCAGAAAAAACTACTGTCAGGCAGCTTTGGGGAGGAGAGTAGGGGGGACTTCACAATTCTTAAACATGAACCCCTCATTATGTGTTAGGAAAGTACAAAGAAACAATGATTTAAAAATTTCTCTACCTGATTCTGAGTTTCTAGGGTTTTTTTTGTTTGTTTTTTGGTTTTTTTGGGTCTTTTCAAGGAAGAGGTAAAGGCTAAATTCCCTGCTGATCCTTGCCAGGAAAACTGCATGAATACTACATTTCTCTTATTGGATAGCTATGCCTTCCACTAGTGAGAACTTTCTTATGCTCCTTGCCAACACAGTTCTGCAGGCAAATTTTAAGAGATGACTAATCACTATTAACACCATTTTCTGTACTGAAGCACTGCCTAAAGCACTCGGAGCACAGACTGTTAGCCCTAACAGCACCTCAGAGGTACACGCCCAGTCCCTCCATTTCCACCACATTTTTATAACAGATCTCCCCCACTTCTCCCTGACACCAGTTTCTCCTCAACCACGAGGACGGCCTATTTCAAAAAAATATACGTTAAAAATAAGATAAAGGCTCCACAGAAGCAAATAAGACATACAGAGGAGATGAACACAAATACGTTCAAATAATCTGCATTTGCAATGTTCCTGTTCTTTAAATGATAGTCTATAGGTCATCACACATCAGGTGATGACTTGCAGTACCTGCATATTGAACAGGCTATCAGAGAACTCAAGGACTGCAGCTAAAGCTTTTTTGTTCTCTAGAAACATCACTTAGTATCATGCTTAACAAAAGCATGAACAGAAGTCCATTTGCAGTTCTGTGGGTCTCCCAAAGGACAATTTCTGGGAATTCTTGGTCACAGAGACAGTTTGTCCTCAAACTAGAAACTTTCACCTCTGCTGTTATAACAAATCCTAAAATAGTGGCTCAGAAGAACAGTCTGTGAGGAAAAAGTGACAAACCCAGATTCTTCCCATCAGGGAAACAACAAAGACATGTTTTCAAGAATGCCAAGTTCTATATAAATAAAATGAAATTCATTAGAAGGTAGCCTCTGTAATACTGTCTTTGGTAAAGATGAACAGGTTATTTTGAAAACAGGCATAGGATGATCCGCCACAAAAAAACACAGCTCAAACCACATGGGCTAAAGCTTTCACATACATACAAAGCTTGGCTGTATGCTGAAGGAACAAGGCAGTGGGAAGGAGAGAATCTGCTCTCAAATGCCTGAATTTCTCCAGTCCTGATTGCTGAGATAACAGCTATTAAAAAATTTACTCCTATGGAAAGATGAAGAGAGGAAGACCATAACCTCAAATGGTTATCCTACTGTTACTTCTTGTTTCATGCTCTGTTGTGGGTTTGTGTTACCGACTGGCGGTGTCCACAAACGAATAGCACAAGAAGATTTCCTTTAGAAGAAAAATATCCAAGGTTATTTACTCCAAGCCTATTGTTATTCCATGGCTGAATTCCATCTGGATGGTAATCAAGAGTCAGTAATCAGCTACATTCATTTAGGACATTTTAGATATTTGTATCAAACGCACTCGTTTATGAATAGATTGAATACAAAAATAAAGTTCTGGGCATAGAGACATTTACCAGGTGCTGAATCTTGAAAATAAATGCAGGGAGGAGTATCTCTTACCGAGTCAATCAGTTGATCAACCAATCCAGACATCTGGTCTAAAAAGCAACACTTATATTCTCAGGAAAATGAATGGTGCTTATTTTAGTCAGAGGAGCAGAACTTCTTCAGAAGTTCTGAATAAATTTCTGAAGGAAAGAATGAGCAAGGGGAAAAATTCAAAGTCTGGACAGCACATAAAACTTTTTTAAAAAAATTGTAAAACTAATGCTACACCAAGATGAGTTTATCTTTAGGGCAGGCAACGGGTATGCAGAGAAATTACCCAACAAGGCTTGACTCACAAAGGGGAAGGTGTAGGTATTCAATCCATGAGCTGGATGTCTTTTGAAGGACGTGTGAGATAGAAGAACTTTGAGATTCAACTTTGGCATGAATAGATTACAAATGTTTCTCTTCCACTTCTGTGTGTTGCTCTTGTATAAGCCATTTGTGATGGTGTTACTTCATTTTTATTCACAGCATTCATTTACTTTTAACCAAGCATACTTGAAGGGTGTCTTTAAGACAACTTAGTTACAGGTCATTCCTAACTCCAAGGCTGTAACAAGTTTGTAGAGAGAACACTATTTCATACAGGAATTCTAGCAGGGTTCAGCTCTTAGCACACTGCTTTGAGCATCCACACAACAACATACCCTCACAGAAGGTAGGTAGAGAGATGGAAGAAATACCTTCCAGTGAGTAGTGGTAACAGCAAGGGCTCTCCAGCACAGAACACAGCACCGAAGAACTTACTTAAAGATACTGAAATTTCCCAATAATTGTTCAGATAGGTTGTGGAAAAAGCATCTTGACACAAGAATGAAAGAATGCAGCCCTAAAACAGCTGTCAAACAGCTGTCAAAAGAACTTAGATGAAAACTAATAGACCCACGTTCTTGAGATCTATCTTAAATTCATACAGAAAAGTACTTTCTGAATAACACACCCGCTCAGAAACCTGAAGAAAACTTTACCATTTCACATTACCACTAATATATGTGTGCTTTCCTACCATTCATGAGGATTCCAGCAAGAAGCGTCCCTGGAGTTCTGAGGCAATCCTACTATAATCCTGAGTAAACATGCCATGAGATGCAGATATTCCACCTTTGGCCAGATTTCTCACACTGCAAGTTCCTGTAAAGGAATGATGCTCATAAAAGCATTAGCCAAGACAGTTGCATGAACAAATGAAAGCTCCAACTCCATGAGTACCCCAGTCATACCAGTACAACAGAAATCACATTGGACACAACTTGTGTCTTCTGCAACACCCTGGGGCTATATTAGAGATATATTAGCTGGTCAGACTCAAAAAAACAGAGATAAACTTGAGACAATCCTGGAAACAGACTTCGTGTGGAACAGAAGAATCAACATAGTCCTCCCTGATCTCAAAAAGGCTGATCTGAAGTCTTAGTTACCAAATAGGAAAAAAAGTATCACCCAATTAAAGGCATTCTGAAAGTCTCAGTCATGATCTATCACTCAAAATGTCTCCTTGTACCACGGGGTGTTCCTACAAGAAGATTGCCAACTGTCAGTTCAGATTTTAGATATATCAGGAAGTCGTGAACCTACAAAATCCAAAACATTTATAAGAGAAGGAATTTGAACTTCTATAATTTACTAAAAATGTTTTAGCCATCACCTGCAAATGATGCCTTATGACAGAGAGAAACCTCTGGCATGTTTCATACATTCCTTGTGCCTTAAGAACATTTATGCAAGAGAGGCATCTTTAGCACATCAAAAGCCCCACGTAATATGACTTGACCTAGCAGGAGGTCTAATTGCCTGTTTCTTTGACATCAGCTAAAAATAGCATCCTTCATACAACATGATTCAGACTATATGGATAGAAGGGGTCCATTAAAAGGGAGGGTGAAAAAGCAGCAGGATGTCATATGCATGACTCTCAGTATCCGGCAAACAGGAATCCAAGATACAGGCTTTTCAGCCAGACACATGACTGACCAAAAATGACTACTAAAGGAGGACAGAGATTGAGGCAAAATGAGTCATATGCTGCTCAATGAACACTCAAAACATGCCAACAAGAGAACATAAACTGAACTATAACTGTGAGCCTGTACATAAAATCTCCAAAAGTTGACATTTAGATGCACTGCAATGTCTGCTCAGCATTTAAGAAGCTATAGTAGGAGATGAACCTGGCTTCTCTATGCAGCAGACTGCATCGTGGTATCTGCCCCATCTAGAACACGCCTTCAGCATGGGCTCACATACAAGGAGCTTTCTCAGCAGGTGAATCATCCAGGAGTGCTTTGAGTTGATCCAATTGAAAGTAAGCACAAACAACCTGAAGAGCTTCATGTTTTAGAATCCTACGCAGGATAACATTAGAAGAGCTGGTTCCCCCTCCACCCTCAACATGTTTTATCTCTTAGGATCCATACTGACAGACTTGCAAACCTAGTCAACTCCTTCTGATTTCACCACTGCAACAAAAGAATTCAAGGACAGATGTGAAAAAATAAAATGTGTCTCAATGCCAGGATTAAATCACACTGATCCACTCAAGACCATATGGAGGCAAGAATATCCCCACAGGGAAAAAGCCAGTTTCAGCATGGTCAGTTTGTCTGGTAAGGCACACAGTTTAGAGAAACCATGCACAGTGTCTGTGCATCATATGCACAGTGGAGGGGCAGAGGGCAGATTTCTGCACAGACTTTAAGGTAACTAGAGTGCACTGACCACTTGCCAGAAAAGATCCACAAGTACTGAAAGCACATGTGACAGAGGAGACAGGCATTCCCCTCCCTGAGTCGAGGACACTCAAGAAAAATAGTCTTTATCATTTAGTAATGTCATAAACTCCAGCAGGAATAACTCGACACAGAACACCTCTCGGTGCTTGTTCTTGTACAGGAAGAGATAGTAAGCATTTCAAAGAATGATGGCTGAAACAGTGAGCTCACTACCCAAAGAATCAAGAACAGAAGTAGAGAAAGCCCAGTAACCAAACAATGGAAACTATAAACTGATGCCAGCACATCTCCTTGACTGTTCATATTTAGTACAAGAGTTGCAGAGCAGAAAACAGCCTGGTATTAAGAAGATAACAGTAGAGAAAGAGTTTCTTTCTCTGGCTTATGAGATTCCAAGACTAGACCCATACTGGTGGTATACCTGGAGTTTGCTCTCTCAGCCTGCGCCTCCAAACAGAAAATGTAAAGGCCTACAACCAGGCAGTGTTTTTGTATATTTACACCTACATTCATTTGCTTAGGATGATTGGAAGAAAAGATGTAAAAAGGTAATGTAGGGCTCTGGTGAGACAAATACGTTGTTTGTGAAAGGAAAACCCTAGAGAAGATGACAACCTAGAAGTAAAAAGCAGCTCACATGCAATTGGAGGCCATTTTGCCAAAGCAGAAGCTTTGTAGTTTCCACTATTCTTCCTCTATATCACTCATAAATGCATCTGAATACTTTCAGGATGGAAGGGATCTGTTTTGGATGCCCAAGTCCTGGGAACAAGGCTGTATGGAGACACCATGAAAGGACTAGCTTCATGCTAGGCTTGCCAGTCATGGCATACAGGTTGGAGGAGAAATCAGAGTTGAATGTTTATACAGACCTCCAACATTCAAGATCACTCTGATTCAAGGCCAAAGCTGATGGATTTGTTCTGCAAATAATTAAGTAGCATCTTCTCCTTTCCTTGAAAGGCATTAGACTTGAAGCCTTTGTAAATCAAATGTTTCCTCAGAGATCTGGTCCTCCAGGAAAACAAAAGTGCTCCTGCTGGGCAAGGGCATAACGGATGCCATTTAAAATACGTCAGCTTTCAGGAAATGACACAGACACTTTGCAGGACAGCAAAGAAGAAAAATGACTTGAAAACAGCAAAAGAGCATAAAAGCACAGTCTAGGGGATGCAAACTGTTGGTCAGCCCTGTGCCGCTAAAGATACCATGTCAGCTGCAAGCTTAAGATAGGCACTATTTCTTCTATACCTCAGAGATTCACAGAACCACAGAATTGTAGGTGTTGGAAAGGACCTCTAGAGATCATCGAGTCCAACTTTTCACAGAAAAGTAGGTCAGAACCTAACCCCTCTTCCCACTTAAAGCAGAGCTAGTAGCAACACTAGATCAGGCCAGTTCCTCTCAAGTATTTATCATTATTAATAGCTTGTGCAATAAGCCGTGAATCAGCAACTTCATGCATATCTCAAGCAGTCATTGGCATATGCCAACAGAATATTCCTTTTAGTTTGTTTAAATAGAAAATAAGTGGTATGGTATTTGTGCAAAAGCAGACAAAAATCTCAGTCTTGCTCACATACACATGCAGTATTTCAAAATAGAATTGAAAATCCTGTATAAGTAATAAATAATAATCATCATCATACTTTACCTCTGCTCAACAGTAACTATTCAAGGTGACCATAAATTTAAACTTTATCCCACAGATTTGTATTACAAAAGCATATAGCATAGCAGAACTGCCTCCATGTTAGAGAAACAAGAATTCTCAGACATCATCAAGAGTATGAAAGCCGCAAAACTAGAATATTAAGTATTCAGACTCAGAGACTCAGTTACTTTCCTACCTTGGTATTTTTCACAATTAACTTTGATTAAAATTAAACCAACATGAGAAAAAGCTGTGAAGATTGTACAATGTTGCACTTTTCAGCAAAGATCAATAATGCCACATCTTTCAGTGCACCATCTCCTGCTTTTTGTAAAGGCCTCTGCACTCCCTCAGGCATCCTCATTTCCTTTTCCATTTATCTGTTCGGAACACTGGCCAACTTCTATGCAACGGAAAACAGAAACCAGCTCAGCAAAAGACAGGTTTAACCAACCTAATAGGCAACAGCTGGAAGAAAAAAAAAATCAGTAGTTTACTAGAATAATGGTCAGCAATGTTGGGATTTATAGAAACGTATGTAAAAATATATAAAAGTAAATGAGACAGTGCAAAAGAAAAGTTAAACAAGCTTCGATATTGAGAGTGAAATCATTCTAAAAGACATCAGAAAGGATCTTTGTTTTCTTTCAAGTAATGTTTAAGGTTTCTTGTTACAGGTTAATGTAATGTGTGGAAGACCTTGCTGCTCCCTCCCTCCGTTCATAAATCACTCTTCAAAAAACGTTTTCATAAGACAAGTGGACAAACTGAGTTTGTATTGTGGCACAGTACATTAACTTAAAGGAAATGTAGCAGGCAAGGCTACACACAGTTATTTACAATAGCTAATTAGGAGAGCTTTTCTCGAATTATTAACTTCTTTAAAAATCTGGCAAACCAGACTATGTGCAATATAATGAAAGTGATCTGAAGTCAGCTGCTTACTAAGCAAGGGTCAACATTCTCTCTGCATAAATTCCATCAGGAGAAAATTAATTAGTAAGCAATGAGCAATTAAGAACATATAAAATACCATTCCATCCGGAAAAGGGTCTGACTCCACCGTCACTGCGACCCTGAAGACACTGCTTTTAACAAGTTCAGAACATTTCTTCTGTGAGACACTCTGTACCCTTGGAATCTGGATATATCCAGCTTCCTGCATGACCACAAATTCGTAACAGTCAAAGCTATTAGTAATGTCATACAGACACAGCATTTGGTACTGCTTTCTTACTCTCTCATGTCCATTGCTTTTCCTACTTGCTCCCTAAATTTTTCACTCTTCAGCAGTTTCTCAGTCATGTATAGAAAGAATAAACAAAATTCACATATATATGTGAATTAAAAAAAAAATAAAAATACGCAGATAAAAGATATTGTAAGAGAACTTTTATTTCTAAGAAAATGATGTTCCACAGCACATGAAATTTCCAGCCCTTCTATTGGACAGATATCTCAGGTGTTTTTTGAGCCTAGACATCAGCTGAACACCTTAGCTTCTCCTAGCCTCATCCATGAGGCACGAAGCTTTATTTCTTCCGCAGCTTATGCAAAAGAAGTAGCAGTTAAAGAAACACTCAATTTTTTCCACCATCAGAAATGACAAGAGGACTTTGCTGGGACTCATTTGTTTATAAGCACTAACTTGGTATTACTGCCTGCGGTATTTTTGAGTCAAGCTGATTCTGTGAGATTAAGTACTTGGCTGACAGGATTTTTTATTTTAATTTTTTTAAAACTCATAGCTTAAATTCTAACCCCAGCAAGCTGAATTTCAGCAGCTGCATACTCTTACAAACACAAAAAGGAACATTACCAGTTTCTTTGCATATCGATCTTTTGGAACGCGCAGTCACTGAGGCTGTCTGGCAGTGCAGGTGCCAGCTGAAGAGCCTACCACTCAGACTACCACTTCAGTGGCAGACTAGGAAAATGCCCGTACACAAAAAAAGCAGAACAAACATTAATTTGTTCATGAATTAAAAATGCCCTTCATAGCCAAATCACACAAATTCAGTGGAGACCACATGCCCTAGGCACCTCATTCAGAAGCCACACAACTCAATACATCTCTCTGTTTTTCTTCTGTTGTCCAACTGGGTTACAGACATGAGTCAGGATAGGAAGGAGAGCTTTTGATCACTTGCCCATCAGCAGCTAACCTTCAACATGTGGTCAGTTTATCTCTAACTTAGCAGAGAGAAAGAGAACAGCTAAAAAGTTGTACATTTTGCTTAATGCTCAGTTCTGTAATAGCAATTGAAGTGTTACTAATTAGACTTTACATTTGAAATTATAATGTGTATTCTAAAATATGTATTAATCATAAAGCTGTATCTAGCATGTGACATCTAGGCCTCCAGCATAAATAGTCATATTTACCTACATGTCCTTTTTTTTTTTGCCGCTGTTTTTGTTAATTATTACTTCACAAGCATGTTCCTTGTAATTTTTTAACAAGTTGGCAGAGCAAGGGTGACAAAGAAGAAACATCAAATTTTATGTCGCTCAATCAAATTTAGCAATTAAAAGTTAGACATCTGAAACACCAGTATGACATAACACCATGTATCAGTACATTTTCAGTGGGTACCTACATTTATGAAGACCTGACAAGCACTCTCGTTCACCCATGCCCGTGGAACATACTTTGATTGCATTGTTACAAAAATGTACATTCTACCACTCTAGCACTGTGACATCCTCTCAGATAAAGACATTCTTAAAGGCAAAAAGGTCTCTGCTAAAAATTCAACTCAAGCTTTGTTCTGCAACATCATTTGACAGCGCTGAAATGTAATTTCAGAGGCAACTGCTGAAAGACAAACTCTTTTCAATTAAATACTGGCATCGGTCCAAGAGACCAATCCACCTAGTAGACTGAAATGAATAAATACCCTTATATAAAAACTCTGCTCTAACTACATAGGCAATGAAAACCTTCCTATTGCTTTGTGAATTAGCAGACACTTAATGACACTTTGAAGCTCATCTATTTAATTTTTCTGCAGCTTTGAGTACAAATTCCTGTATGTTACCTCTTCAAGTTTGAAGTTCTTATACAATAAATCAAGACACACATCAGCATTTTTTTCATTACTGATAAACCTAACATTGAAGACTTTTAATTTTTTAAATCCTGAATAGCAAAACTCATACTAAAGGTTAAGAAATACAGAATTAGTAAGCCTGGGGGAGCTAGACAAAGAAATGTATATACACAAAGTTGCCTGAGATCAACTTCCTTAGAGGCATTTGAAGAATATTCCTAACATAACAGAGCAGAGAATATCCTTTTAGCTACACATTTTTAAATCAGTACCTTGAATGCTGCAAAACATTTACTAAACCAGAAAATAGCACCGAAATTCTTTAAGCTCTTTTATTTCCCTCACGGAGATTAAACAGGGAACTTTAAGTTCTCTCTACATTTGAGACTTAAAATACTGTCTAAACATGATTTGCTAGATAAGTGTTTCTTCCTGCAATAAACTTTTAAAAATCCAGAGTAATATTCAGCAGTATTTTGCTTATTTTCAAGACAGTCAATTTCTACCTGGATTTTTTTTTCTTTTAAATGTCAGAGGTCTTTCTAAATTCAAACCACAAAGCTGCCCAGCCTAGCTAAATATAGCATATGAGATCATCTTTATACTGATAAACTGTCAAAAATGAAAGTAATTACAATAAAGTTACTGTTATTCTAGAATATAACACCTAGATCGCTAGATACTGTAGAGCAGTTTCTCAATACAGAAGGGCCAGCAATTTCTCCCCCACCCTAAAAAAAATGCTCAGTTTTGCTCACGTGCAAACTGGCCAATTAACAGCTAACAAAATAAATGCTTTACTTTAAGATAGTATTGATTTATCAACAGCTTCTCAAGTCATTTACTGTTTCTGTATGAGCTCAGTAAAATTACAAATGATATGGAGAAAGTGAATAAATAGGAAAAACTGTTCATTTGTTTTTGTAGTACAATAAACATCACAAAATTATTAGCAAGTTGATTAGAAAGCATAACAAACGGGAGGAAATAACTGTGGTATATACTATCATAAGATATCAGCAGCTGACACAAGTTCATTCACAACAAACAGCAGCAATATTTACCTAAGAAAACACACAAAATGAAGATAAAATGATAGACTTCTTAATCTGCATATAAACATTTCTTTGATGACTCAAGAAAGAACTTTAGGCTACGTAAGTAATAACAATAATATCTAAGACAAAATAACTTTAGTACACAGATAGTATCTGCTAACCTGATTATTGAGCATGTATATGTTTTCAAAATTCATAATGAATCACTAAATGTTTACCAGCATATTAGAGGAAAAAGACTAACAATAGCAGTGGTTAAACACATTTCAGCTGCTGAAATACGGCCATTATAATAAAATCAACCACTGGAGACACGAATACAAGAAGAATAATATTGTCTGTTAAATCAGAAACAAATTAATTTCTTATGAAAGCATCAGAGGATTCATTATGCATGAATGTAAAAGGTACAAAGAAATCCAGATCAGACTTAACAAGACTTATTTCCATCTTATTTTTTTCATTTAAAAAATATATATATTTCCATTAAATTTGTTGTTAACAAATTAATTACCCGTTTTATTTTCCCAGGTCAGGGAGGTACTAGGATGTTTTCAGAGACTAATTCACTATTGTTTATACAGTTCCAAATTCCCTCTTTTCACATTTGCTTGATCATATCACCTTATTCCATGATTTCATCACCACGATTGTTTGCAGGAAGACCACTCCTAGGTAGCATTAGTCAGGCAGACAAAAAGCACCAAAAGTAGTTTCAGCATAGAACCACTAGGAGTTCAACCACAAAAGAGTTCTTCACAAACACATTAGATGGAGTACGCAAGCCAGTCTTACACAGAAGTGCAGGAAAGCTGAAGGCAGCATTAGCTTCTAATAATGAAGCACTCATCATCAGTTACTTGCAATATCTAGCCCAGCTCTCCCTTTTGCATGTTTCCAGAACATTGTTGACTAGCCAGCACTATGGGCAGCTCCAGCCACAGCTGCAGTGTGTGTAGATGTCAAGGTGTTGGCAGGGATGGAGGCCGGGGCTGCCCTGTGCTAGAGACCGTCAGTACTGGTGGCTCCACAGCGGGCCCACCATGGGCACAGCTGAGCCCACACGTGGGCACCCTGTAGAAAACATTTAACTCTTCTGGCAGAGGAGAGAGGAGGAGGAGTGAAGAGAGAAGGGAACAGCAAAGGAAGTGAGAGAATAGCTAGGTCTGAGCAGATACACAGACTGCAGCCTGTCAAGGACCCACTCTGGTACACAGGAAGATGGAAGGAAGGAAGGAGAAACGGCTCTGGCCTAAACCACAATGCCTGCACTGCCCGCTGCCTCACTGATGGGATGGAGTGTGGCCTGCGGTGCTAATGAGTAGGGAGAGAGGTGTCTGATGGGGTGATGGAGTGAAATGGAGACCAGAAAGGGGGGAGGAGAGGTGTCTGGAGGGACGCAGGGCCTGGGAAAGGAAGACAGATGTCTTTCCCGAAGTACTTTACGTTTGCCTTTTTTTGTTCCCCAGTAATTAAATCTTTATGTTAATTTGCAATAAATTAAGTTAAATTCCCCATGTCGAGTCTGTTTTACCAGTGACAGTAATTGGTTAGCAATCTCCCTGCCTTCATTTAGCCTGCGAGCTTTCCTGCTCCGTCTCCCTGCTTTCTCCCCATCCCACTGGTGCAGGGGACCAGCCAGCAGCTGGGTGGAGGCCTGGCCGCCAGCCAGAGCCACCCCACCACAGGGACACTGCAACTTGATAATGTCAAAATGTCACAGTAGCACGCTAACATTTCAGCCAAGTTGCAGGTGAGTGAAACTTGCCACCTCTAAATCCCAGTTAATTTATTACCAAAAGTACTGCCACTGAAGAAGAGATACGCTTCAGTGGGGAAACTGAGTACCAGGCAAACAGATAGACTTGGGCTCACTTAGTGAGAATCTTTATTTCCCCGAGTCATGACTCCAATAAGAGGCCTGAAGAGTTAAATTCTGATTTCTTCATAGTTAACTGACTCCTTCACGTAGTTAACACTTCATTGGTAACACCTAAGCTACAGAGAAAAGACATGTATGTGGAAAGCCACCTATGACAAACATTCAAGATGCCTAACCACTAGCGAACAAATCTGTCTAACCTGACCAGTTAGCGTAAATAACGAACAGCAATTAGGCAGCTTTCCATTTCCAATGGTTTGGAATAGGCATGAACCAGCAGCAAAAGGATACAAAATTATTTCTACATTTCCTTTAATAGGCTTGTGGTCTGTGAAGTAAGAAGCCGTAACTATGTCAGAGTAAAATTCTAGCAAACCGAAGCATTGCCTGTTTAACATCTACAAGGAGCATTATAAGCAAAAGGACAAATTAAACTTTTATATAATCCAAAGTTTCTTTTCAAGAGAAGTGGTCTTCCTGTACAGTCACACTGTGGGTATGCACTAAAACTGGAGGTTAAGAGTTTTATCAGATAGTGCCTCAAAAGCACGCACTACCATTTTGCAAGTACAGATATGTAGAACCATAAAGTAATACGGGCTGGAAGGCACATCTCGAATTTATCTAACTCAATGACCTGTTCAAAGCAGGGCAATGAAATCAGTTTGCATAGCAGCTTGTACAGTCAAACTCTGAATGCCTCCAAGACCAAAGATGCTGGAGCCCCTTAGAACATTTAATTACTCTAGTAGTGAAAACGTTGTTTCTCTTCTGCTGCACACCTCTGAGAATTTTGCCTCCATCTTCTTTATGCCTTCTCATCAGGAAGTTGAAGACCACAATAAGATGCCCTGAGCCTTATTTTCTCCACACTAAACAAAACCACTTCCTACAGGCTCTCTTCATATGCTGTATGCTACAGTTCCCTAAACATCATGACTCGCTACTTGACTCACTCTGGAATGCCACCATCTTGTTCTACAAAGCTGAAAACTGGATATGGTACTCTAGATGTGAGATCAAGTGCAGAAAAGAAGTAATAATTGCTTCCTTGAACCAGTTGATTATACTCTTACTAATCCACAACAGTACACAGTTGGCCTTCTTCACCACAAGTGCACACTCTGCTGATTCAAGTTCACTTTGATGTCCACCTGGACTCATAGGTCTCTCATTAGAAAGCTGTTTTGTAGCCAGTCAGCCCCAGACCATCTGAGTGTATGTAGTTCTCCCAGTTCAAATGCAAGGCTTTGCACTAACCTTTACTAAACCTTGTGAGTTATTTGGTGCATACATTGCAAATTGGGCAATAAGGATACCACAGCAGATTAGGTCAGAGACCTTGCTTAAGTCCAGGTAAACATCTACTGTATTATCTTCATCCATTAGGCCAGTCATCTCACCAGCAAAGATAATCAGGATAGTCAGGCATGGTTTGACCTTGGTAAAACTAAGCAAACTGCTCTCAGTCACCCTCTTGTCCTTCACATATTCGTATGCAGCTTCCAAAAGGATCTGCTATGTTTTTTCCTTTTTTTTTCTTTTTCTTTTTTTTTTTTTTTAAACAGTTCCCTGTATCCTCTTTCTTTCCCATCTTGAGGATGGTCATGGTGTTTGCCTTTTCACAGTTCAGATTTCATTTCAAAGTGCAAAAAAGGTGATTGAAAGATAAGATTAAGATGAATATGATGCATGCATGCAAATACGATATAGATATTTAGGGGTACAGCAGCCCATATACTCAATTCTAAATCTCAGAATTTTAAGGACCTCAAGCAAGCGGGAAGCCAATGCACTTATACGCATGGCATCCACTTATGGATGAGTCAATCTCCCTCTCCTGCATTCATTCACACTGATTAAACAAGCATCAATGTCAAAATATCCACTGGAATGTACAAGTCTTCCACGTGGCACTGACCCTTTCATGTAAAATGATACAAATCAGATAAGGTACTGAGAAGTCTTGGCAGATAGATGGCTGACAAATACAGCGTTAGGTGCATAACTTCTGATATTGACTCTCTCCACAGGGGAGACAGGAATTCTACACTTTATTTGTTGACATAAAACATAGTGGCAGCGGTGTCTACATCTAACATCAGATAGGCCTGTATACAGTCACAGTCATGGACCAACAATGTGCACATCGAGCTTTGCAGAAGACTGACTAAGGTTGCAAGGCCCTGGAGAACCAAGCGATATCAAGGTAATACAAAGGGCAGAATACAATCAACAGTTTCCCTTTTAGCAAGTTATCCAACTAAGGGTATCATTCTCATTGAAGACAGGTTGGCAATTAAACAATTCCAACAAGTATGCTTGGTGCTACAGACTGGCTGGAGGGAAGCACTTCAAATTGCTAGGTGGCAATCCTGAACAACAAACAATTGTAGGTACTGTATTAGCATAACTTCAATGTTATGCAGGAGTAAACATCCTGCAAGTTGAGAAGGATGAATGAAGAAATCAATCTTTCCATTGAAGGGACTTTAGCATCATTAGCAATATTGTCATCATGCGCTTGAACTGCAAGTGAGAAATACTCAGCCCTCCTAAAACAGGGATAGAAACCTATCCTGTATCTTCTTTCTGGTACTTGAAAACATCATAAATAACCCTTCTCCTGGAACAGTCGTGAAGGAAAACATTTTAATTTCTCAAGCAATAGCTGAGGGAAAAAACTTTCAAATCCCATCTCTTGAAAGAAGTCCCTGGGGGTGGATAACTGAAGGGTCTAAAACTACACAGTGTCTTCAAACACTTACAAATATGCTCTCTATTGCTCACATTCTTTACAAAAGCAGCCTATTTTCTTGAAGAGGTCTGTTTCCCAAACAGGGATTGCAAATGCAAATAAAAAAAAAAAGGAGAAAAGAGATAAAAAAGAGTTAAGTCTCTTGGAAACACCAAAATCCTACTTTAATACAGAAAGTTTAGAAGACTGAGCATTTCCACCATTAGAATTGCTGGTATTGAAAAACGAAGTTCTCAGCAGAAAAAAGTAAAGATACTCACAGCGTCAACAAATGGTATGACCTCAGTACTATAGGGAAGGGAGAAAGTAGGCACTTTGAACGGATTCACTAAACTGAACTGTTGAGATCTCAGAGACAAACGTTCAAGCAGGTGCAGACAGGCAATAGACAGAATGGGGGTGAGATTGCAACAGCGTTGTCAACAGTGTTGTATTTGGGTGCTAACCGTACCTGAACATTAACAGTGCAACACTGAGCTATCACTTGAACTAATTAATGCCTATGAATGCAAGAGGAATTCGAAGTGCTGGAAAGAACAATGAAACTTGTATGAACAAGCTGAGCAAAGGAACTGAAACTGCCTACCTACAAAGCAATTTCACCAGAATACAGTGAAACCATGCAGGGATAAATCCAAAAGGAACAGGACAAACAGAGATGAGAACATACAGCTGATTGAACAATGAGACACGCTGAACATATTTAAATTTTTTTTAAATGCATGTTTTACATATAATACACATACAAATACATTTAATGGAAAATAGAAAAGAACGTCTAATTTTGAGAGCCAGACTCAGAAAGGAAATTAAGAAACAGAGAATCATTTCAAGGTCTAAAAAATAAGAAGAGAAAAAAAAAAAAGAAAAAAAGAAAAAAACAACATTATCAGGACAGAAGTTCCTGATTAATATCAGCATTCCAAAATCCAACTGAAGGCTAGATCTGGAAAGAAGAAGCATAAGGCATAATACTTGCACGGTACACATACAAACTAACATTTTTACAAGACAGTCATCATAAGGAAACTGAATCAATAGACATTCAAAATTACTGGTGAAAGATGCAAAAATCAGATTCATCACTGCATATCTACTTTATAAACTTGAAACATCTGACAGCATGGATACCCTGTGCAGAGGCTGTGAGCAACAAGAGCAAGAAAAACGTGAGAAAAACAGCTCTGTGGGCACCAAGGTCAGTGCAGGAGGAGGACAGGAGGTGCTTCAGGCATAGAGCAGAAGTTTCCTGCAGCCCATGGAGAGGCCCATGGTGGAGCAGGCTGTTCCACTGCAGTCTGCAATGACAACAAAGCCAGAGCAGACATCCATTACACAGCTTGGTGAGGATCCCATTCCACAGCAGGCGGATGTGCCCTGAACGAAGCTGCAGCCCACACAGGAGCAGGCTCCTGGCAGGAACTGTGGCCCATGGAGAGGAGCCCACGCTGGAGCAGGTTTTCTGGTAGGAAACGCAGCCCACAGGGGTCCCAGGCTGGAGCAGCCTGTTCCTGAAGGGTTGTACTACATGGGAACAATCCATGCCGACACCGTTCTTGAAGAACTGCAACCCATGGAAAGAATCCAAGCTGGAGCAACTCATGTAGGATGGCATCCTGTGGAAGGGACCCCACGCTGGAGCAGGGGAGAAGTGCGAGGAGGAAGTAGTGGCAAAGATGAAGCAGTATGGACTGCGCATAGCCCCCTTCCCTAGCTCTCTGCACCACTTGGCAGGGAAGTATGAGAGTCAGGAAAGAAGGAAGCAATTCAAGCCTGGGAACAAGCTGGGGACAAGGAGGGAAGGAGTTATTTTAATTCTATATGTTTCACACCATCCTACTCTATTTTTAATTGGCAATAAATCAAATCAATTTTCCCCAAGCTGAGTCTGTTTTGCCCATGACAGTAATTGGCGAGTGATCTCCCTGTCCTTATCTCAACCCATAAGCTTTCATTTCATTTTGTCCTGGTTCTACTGAGGATGGGCAGTGGCAGAGCACCTTGGTGAGCACCTGACAGCCAGCCAAGGATAGCTCACCCCAACGGGTAATTAAAAAAGCTTTTTTAGCTATCCTTCTTCTAGCAGTATCAGGACAAGGCAAGAAAACTGGCTAGAAATAAAGGTGAATGTGGTTTATCCCATCTGTGACAAGTTAAACACAATTTGTATCTTCCACACTGCTCACAGACTGCAAATCACGACAAAGATGACGACCAAAACTGGAAAGGGAAGGTCATGAAATTCGAAAGAAAGAAAAAAAACTCACGGAAAATAAGTGAGCAAATCAGTTTATCTACACAAAAGCAAACCTAAAGTCTATTCACTGATGTTGAGCAAGCTGTCATCTCAGACACATTGTGTATGTTGAGGAGCACTGAGAAAGACTTCTTTTCCAAAATCTAGAAAGTAAATGTAGCAGTAACTCAGATAAATCAGTTTACTACAGAAATCATCCAAGGTAAAAATTAGGTATTTAGTAAGATACAAGTTTTATAAACCTAAAAATTACATCTGTTATAAAAAAAAGTTGTAGAAAATTCAGGTGTTTAACATTTAAACTACAAACAAAGACATGCATTTGATAAATTGTCTAAACTGATAGTGAATGAAAAACTACAAAAGCTAAATCAAAATAAAATGGCTAACTGTACTCTGAAAAAATAAACTGTAAGTTTGTCCTAGAGAAAACCCTCAGGAGACTCATAAGGCAAGACTACCAAAAAAGTCAACAAGAAGATGGTCTGACCTGAATCAGAACTGAACAGTAAGCCAGAGGCAGAGCAGCTACAGAACTGCCATGCAGACTGAACACTTTTCTCCAAGTAGAAAAAAACCTAAAGATCAAGTGACAGCACAAGGCTCATTGCACTCTCATACAGATATGCCTACATGTCAATTAATATTTTAAATGTACTGTCACCACCTGTACCACGAGAATAACTTCCTCCCTCGGACACATATTTAAAAATAAATGATAATCATGAGCATTTGTTCCGTGCTATGAAACACACAAGTTTTGTACATAGGTATTAACATTAAAATCTGAGAAAAAACACACCTAGCAAAGACATTTATAAAATAAATCGGCAATAGAGTCAAAGCTAATAAAAAGCTGGAAGACAAAATCAAGATGATCTATGTCCTTAATGAAGGATTTGGAAAGGTAAGAGTTATGTTTTTATAACTTTGGATTTGTGGGAATACTGTCAAATATAAGATGTGAAGTCAGTCTAGATCTAATACAACTGGATTAAGAGCCCTCCTGGGAAAGTCTGCATGATTGAAGAAGAAAATGAATGTAGAGCTAGCAACAGTGCAATAGCAATCCTCATACCTGACATGCTTTCATTTTGCTTACAGCATGGATGCCCTTGGTGATCAGGCCAGAAGAGAACACTCCAGTCCCTGACAAGCAGGGTCTGCAGCAGAGCCTGGGCAGCTGATACTCTCTTGGCACCAGCACGTCCAGCAAGATCACATCAGTAATATTGGAAATGAAAGCAGGCAGGTTCCAGTCTCTATGGTACTAATGTACTCAACACAGTTTTGGGGTGCAATGCTTTGGTCGATTGAAATTTCACTTAGTACTACTATATACTATGGAGTGTTTTTCCAGCTAAATTGATATGGGAAGCTCAATTGCTATGGAAGAACAAAAGATCTAGTGTTACTATAAAGGCTTTGTCAACTGGAAAACTTAGCTTACACTAGAAATAGCCTCAGACACTGAGAATACTATCTTCTTCCACTAAAGATTTTACAGGCTTTTTTCTCACCATCTCATGAAGGTGAGCAGAAGTTATAAAAACACTGCTAGGTGGGAGCTGCACACTTCTCTTTCAGTCCCCAGTCAGGCTTATTCAGAAATTGAAAGCAAAGACATCTTCCAAAAACAATTACAATTTTTGTGACCATTTAGAAAAAGACCTGTAGAAAATGCATTTACTGGACGTGTTTACATTTATTCTTTAACAAAGTATGCTGGTGACTACCACTATGCTTACCGGAAGATATAACTGAACCAGATCATGGGGAGTTTTCAATGTCTATTAATTTAGCGTACCAACAATTACACGCAGCTTAACAGTGACAGACACTGTATGCATACTGTATCCCTCTCACACCTTTCTGAAAGGAGATGAGTACAGAAAGTCACGGTGATTTATGATTTAGACTAAGAACATAAGCACACATAGTACGCTATACAAACAAGTATTTCGAAACAGAATTATGATAGACTAATACACATTGGAAGGAACAGCAAGATGGCATCTACTTTAACCTCCTGCTCAAGGCAGGGTCAGTTATGAGATTACATTAAGTTTCTCAGAACTTCATCCAGTCAGATCTTGAAAATTTCCAAGGTTTTCGATGTTTAATCAGAACTTTTATTTCCATTGTTTCTCACCCTCCAGCTATGCACATCGCTTGCAAATGCACAAGTGAAATCACCTCAGACAAGTTCTTAGCAATCCCAGGCAAAGTACTAGCACATCTAACAAGGGATATACCCAAGAAAGTTCAAGCTCACATGACTGGTAATGGTGATCTCCCATCCAAGTAATGCCCCTCTCATGAGTTGCAGCTGTTGGAGAGAGAATTGCTCTCCTCCACTGCTGGCCTTTAAATGAGCCCAGAGCAACCCTGCCCAGGGGTCCACCCCTTCTGGTCCCAGGGTAGCACAGGTGCAAACACTCTGCTGGCTTGTTCCTTCAGACTAGGTCCCTCTGAACAGCAACTTTGCTCTAAAACATATCAGCTAGTTGCCCTCATTTGGTGTTATCTGCAATCTTAAAGCTGGCCGTGTCACCTCCATCCAGGACATGGATAAAGATGTCAAACAGGACTCAGCTTGTTACAATCAATGGAATAGAGGTTAATTAATTAATCACTACCCTGTGTCTGGTCATACAACCAGCTTTTTACTTATCTGGCTGACCAATCATTTAGGCCATAGCATTCTAACCAGAATTATAAGAATATTGTGGGAGACGGTGATGAAAGCCTTGCTAAAGGCAAGGTAAATAACATCTATTGCTCCTTCCTCATCCACAAATCCAGTCATTTTGGCAGAGAAGGCAGCAAGGTATTATTTACCCTTGGTAAATCCCTGCTGACTGTTCCCAGTCATCTTCTTGTCATTCACATGTGCTGAACTGTGTTCCAAAAGGACTCACACCATAATATTCCCAGAGACTGAAGTGAAGCACACCGGTCTGTATTTCCACAGCTCATCCTTTGAATTATTTTGAAGACTGCAACATTTACCTTTCCACGGTTGTTTGAGACTCCTTCCCTATTTCCACAGTCTTCTAAAGAAAACAGAAATAAGCCTTCCAGTGGCATTAGCCAGCAATCCCAGCACCCTCAGATTCATCCTGTGGTCTCATACAGATCAAATTATTTCAAGTAATCCCTGACTCAGTGCTCATTCAATTCACTGCTGGTAGTTCTCTTTGAACCCTGGCTCTCTTCATAAAGGCCTGGCAGATCTTCTTGAGTACCTCAGCAGACTGGCATAGCACAGAAAGATGCAACGTTTTGTTCAGATGTATTATCTCTCTATTTGCATACTGTGGGAGAATGTAGAAAGGCAAGTGGGAAGGCTGAAAAAATTGGGTAATCTGTCAAGGGGATCAACACTAGTCTACATTTCACATTAAAAGTTCCCCAATAAATAAATTCAGAAGCTCTACAAGCAGGAGTTGAAAAAAGCCTTCTTTATTCCTTTCCTCCATGCTCACTCAAGAATGGAAATTTTCAGAAACAGAAGTACATTTTTAGTGAGTTTAGAAAACTGAAAAGAAAATTCAATTGTGATCTCCTACTTCTGGACCAGACTCTGTCCTGGTAATAGATCGTTAGCAGAAGTAAGATTTATTTCATTCTAGAGTTCATTACAAAACGTGTTTCACAGTAATAAAAACATCTTTATAGTTCTATGGTTATATTCCAATCTTATTTCTCTCAGCCCAGTTGCTTAAGGAACACATTCAGATGAAAATTAACCTTTTTGCTAAATCACTCTAATCAGAACAGTTCCCTGACACTCACTTCATCTGAAGCTGTATAAAACCAGTACCAGCAAGAGGGGACAGCAATGCCAAGTTATGTAAGATTAATGAGAGTGGAAATGCAGCACTTTTTAAAAGCAAATTCCATCCAAGAACTACATTACAAATATGTGCCAAGCTCAGGACTTCCAAATAATTGAGTGGCTTCACACTGAATTGATTCTACTTTATTCTGCGTACATTGAATATGTGCTCACATTATTACAACACCAACTGTTTTTCATTTGATGCATAGACTGAATGGTACCAATGTGGGGACTAAAATCATATTAATAGTAACTACTGGTACCACCCACAAGATGTGGAAATTAAAGATGCAAGAACAAGCAGAAAATAGCAATTAGTGGGAAAATAGTATTAAGACAACATTGTTTTGGCAACATTTGACAACAATAGTATTGACAACATTTGTTTGTTTGTTTTGGTTTTGTGGGTTTGTTTTTTTCCCCAAAGAGTTCTTGTCAAGCAGTGATCATAAAACCGGTCAAACATTTCCCTACAGTTTACGATGTTCACGCTCTACTGTTGCAGACCTGAGAGCCATTCAGAAAACGTATACATCATTTGCAGCTATAAAGTTAACAAACCCTGCCTTGAACATGAGGCATTATAAAAATCTCTATGAAAAACAGGGCTCTTCTTGTTTCCATGTTAGTCATTTACATGTGTAGCTTGGATACATATACGTGTGTGCCTCAGGGTATAATATGTTTAAAAAAAAAAACCATCCGGAACTTGTACAATTTAAATGATTCCAATATCAGATGTGACATAAGAACAATTGTGCTACTCATCTCCCAACAGCTAGCTGAACACTGAAGGAAAAAAAGAATGAAATTGTACTTAAGAAACCATCCCAAAAGATCACAAATGAAGATATAAAGTACTTTGGGAAGAAAAAGAAAATCAATTTTAGCTATCAAGTATTTTGTATGAGGCTGTGGTTAATACCACTTACTTCATGTCACAGTACATCTCTCATGCCTCATACTTGCCGTTTTCCATAGGTTTCTGTTCCATAGATTTAATGTTGCAACGTTTAACATCACCTTTCAATGATGGAAACTGATCTGACAGGCAGAAATTCTAAACACAACTGATGTGTTAATTCAGAACGTGTTAATACAGGTCAGAAAGGAAGAAGTTTCCTACTGGGAACTGAATTCAGCTTATGACAGTAATAAGTTTTGCAACTTGAAGAAACACTAAAACAGCATTGCTAATTACTTGTACTTCTGGTTTATGACTTACTGCACAAGGGATGCAAAGTATAAGTTACATCTGGCAGAACTTCACCCAGATACTCCAGGATTAATAAAAAACGTAAGCCACTAAATTCAGGTAGTCATGTTCTACGTTTTTAATTATGAAATATCTCAATATCTTCTCTGATTTTCATTGCTTAAATTAACAAATAAAGAAGTCCAGCTGAATGGGACACTAGGGGCAAACACCTTGTTCATTCAAAAGAATGTTTAAAAAGTACAGTATACTCTCTCTTAAAATGAAAAAGTGGTGAAAACATAAAAATATTGTGTTAATATGGTCTATTTTCATGGACTGCTATCTCTGCTTTTCTGTAGTCTGCTATTCATGAAATATCATCTGATCAGATGTAAAATACAAAACATTTTAAGTGCTCAGCAGCAAAATCTCATCTCATCCTTTCAATTACGTATAGGTCTACATTGCATAGTAACCCATCCTGTCATTGTTACGCTACTAAAATTAACACTTTCTCTCACATATGATTAACAAAATTAACTGTTACTGTTTCTTGACCACAGAGAAATACATGTTAACTGTGCAGGATGGATTAAGCTCAACATCTTCAAGAAAAGGCAGGAAAAATAGATATTTTGCTTCAAATCTAAACTAAGAATACCACTGAGCTCCTATGAATACATATCAAAAGAGCTTACAGCACGAAATATATCCAATTACTACATGAAGAAGGAGATGATTTAGCTTTCTCATGGTTAGTACAGAGAACAAAAATTCTCAAACTACAGCAATCACTAACTGCATGATTTTTAATAATCACATTGTATCTAATCCAATTTAATGGTTCTGAAATATTTTACAATATGCATTCATTGACAGAAATAACACACATCTTCCCGAGTGCTGAAATGTTTAATTAATCAGCATTTAAGTTCCTCCAGAAGCTCAAGCATTAGAAATGGTCCAAACGTGATTATATCCACAACAGCCATTTATTTTGCAGCAGAGGCACTGCTCGAAAGATCCTCAGATAGTCCCTACTTGTCAAGTGTTGGTTGATTTCACACAACAGTTTTGGCACATATATATTTAGTTCACATCAGAGGAAACTAAAAGAGCAGCTCTGCTTGAAATGCACAAGTGCACCCCACTCTCTAATGAAGAAATGAACTGTGTATCACTCCTTTGGATAGCATAAAAGCACATGTGGGTGGAACATCTGGTTCAACAGGGCTAGCGAGGAGCTGAACACCCACACTGCACACCACACATATGTAGGAGTCCCAGCACCAACTACTGCCTATCCATAATAATGTGTTACTGCACCAAATAACCTGGCTGTGTTAACATTCAAACTGTGAAGTACAAACCTACTTTTTCCAGATCAGCCTTCAAAGACTGTCTAGCATGCAGTAGTTCACAAGGAAATATTAACATCTGCATTAACTGTAAATGAAAGTGAATTAAAGATTCCTTCCACAGGTTGCCAGTCTTTCAGATTAAAGAAGTCTGATGTGAAATACTATAAATGGTTAATTAACAAAAAAGTGAGGCTAAATATGAATTCGTGACAATTCTCATACTGAAAAGGAGACAGACCTCAGACCTCTTAAACATATAAAGATTTGAGTTGATTCAGCCAAATGGAAAGGAGAGGAATAATTTCTGAATAAGCATACACTAAATTGATTCCACTTTGGGAAAACAAAGCACGCACTTTTAAAAGGCTGATCTTGAATGCATTCCCAGGCTTAGCAAAAAGTAAAAGCTTTTTACTTGGAACTTTCCAATGAAAACTTGGCACCTTCCTTAAACAGCAAACATTGGCTTTTGAATCTTCTTTCTAGCAAGATGTGGAGAGAGAATGTAATGAAAGTGCAACCATCAAATTTGTTCAAGTGTTACATGTTAAGTGCAAAGTCCAATTTTCAAGTTAAATTTTTAAGACTTAAGTGACTTAAAACCAGAAAGCTCAAAAAATAAGTCAGATTTTGTAAGAATAATTAGAAGACATGCTATTTCCAACCATACTCGCTTATTAGGCATTAATCGTGAAAGTGCAGGGAGGATGTCACTAGCACATTGTACCACCATAAAAAGCAGAGACCTCTGGTATCACATACAGACCACAACCTGAGCACACAGCATACCCACTTTCACTTCAACTCTTCAAGCATATGCACAGAACACAAATGTGGCCAAAGCATATTTATTAAAACTCTTCTTACTCTTTCTCAAAATCATACGCTAGCTCAAAGAAAAATCAATTCATTGTTAAGAAGGGTTTGGATCAATTCAATTTATTGCAAAGATAATTTAAAAAAAAAATAGTTATTTTCCTCTGTAATACAGGACTGAGAATAATTCCATTCTTTGAATCCTCCCACATGGCGAATGATCGGAACAGGTCCAAATGCTCTCTGCAAAGAGGATCACAAAATGGTTGAGTGTTTCATTTTTATTTTCTCATAAGAAATGTTGTTGACTGCACATAAATAACACACTATTTACTTTCTAATACGAAAGTATACCTACGCTTCCTTAGAAAGGTCCCTTCTTTGAGTAACTAGGCTTATGGATCTATTAAAATGGTTACACATTAACAGGCTCACAACCATATTGCCAAACCTGACCCATCAGATAGTAGCTGAAGAGGGAAACCTTAAAACTTGTCCTCCAAATGAATGCATAGTAATAATTTGATTTTACTCAGCTGATCTACAGGCTAATCAAGACTGGGAAACTCTCATTTTCTCAAAAAAATCTAGTGAGTTCCCATTTGTATACTCTGGATAAATTGCTAATTTCCAGAAGCAAATATATCTGTTAATTTTAACACAGGAACAACAAGAAGATTTCAAATATGTACATATCTTTGTTATACTAATGTAAAACACACGAAGATTGCCATATTCGGTCAAACTAAAGAATTATCTTGATTGTTACCTATGCTCTCTCCCAGAGTTCTCTCCTTCCTCACAGAGTAACTGAGCAGTAGTATCAGAAACACTGAAATCTTGATACTGTGCTCTAACCTGTTACTATGCTCTACCTGGTAAACACAGCAGTGTTATTTGCACTCTTAAACCAAGCAGGGACAGCCAATGAATCATTGAGCAATCTGATTCTCCACATTTATTCAAACAAAGGAGATAAACCAGTTACTTCCTAAGACTCCAGTCCAGGACCCAGCATTTCCTCATAATTACCTGAGTAAAAGCCTTTACTACAAGGCTGTTTTTATTTCTATCTACTTTTTCTAGGATTCTTCTGAGATTAATCATTTCATCTAAAAGCACTAACACTCAGCTAAAGTTTTTGCTATCCTGTGCATGGATGTTTCTCTCATTCAGCAAATGCTGAAACCTCTTGCCATACAAGCCAAAATCACTTTTAGAAACTTCATAAATACATACTTAGCTGATGTAAAATGTAGACCAGTAGTTAAGTCTTAATGTGAACTGAGGAATTTCTTGTGGATAAAAAACTGTTTCTAACGACTTCCATAAAACAAACTCTAACCTTGAAAGAGATAGGAGCAAATCTTCTTCTACATGCTCATTCACTCATTTTAAGTCTATGCAAAAAAGATCATTTTCTTCTGTGAAAGAGAAAAAACTCCAAGCCCCTTTCCATTTGTATGCATGAGATGCATCATCTGGCTCTGAAAAGCAGAAAAAGTAATTTCATTTTGTAGCCTGCTGGCAAGAAAGCGTTAAGCAGAAGCATGAAATAGAAACCTCCTATCATAAAAAATATCATAAGCCCCCTGAAAGGACCTAGCCCGGACTGTAGAAGTATGATGATAAAGACAGTCTTTAAGAGTGGTCAGTCTACAGCCTCCTTAGATCAGATCTAAGGCATGAATTGACTGCAGAAGATTGGCATCTTCTACAATAAAGCTTTATTTTCCAGACAGGTTGGAATTTCTTAGTTCTGCGGCTTTTGACATCTCTAACATTGCTAGCAAGAGTTCAAGAGTTTTGGTACGATGCTCCAAATCCTTTAGCAAATCAAATGTTTAGTATTAAATGTTTTCATTTCTCAAAAAAAGATGTAGCCATAAGAGTAAACCTCATGGAGACTTACGGCTGTGGGAACACATGCTGGAACAGGCTGTGTGGGAATCTTGCCTCACTAATGAGGATAGCTCCAATTTTCTCAAGTTACTTACAGTGCTTCATGCTTTGTTTCTGTTCATCTGAGAACTGATATCCAGTTACACCATGGAAGATCTAATTTATATATTACATATATGTGTAAAATGTGTGTGCCATGTCCATTGTTACTATTGGCATAATGATATATATATGCTTACATATATGCTTTGTTTTCTCAAAATGAGAAGTATATACTTCTCTATGTATGTGACATCAAACATTGCTGTGAAACTTCTGTATGTTTTTCATTATAATTTGCAGACAGAAATAGCTCTGCTCATGGACTCTTAAAGACAAAATAAATCTTGAGCACATCTTGTTCCTAATGTCCACTAAAGTAGCTGAGTAGCTGAGCACAACACCCATCAAGCAAAAAGGGAATATCAACATGCACGTGCTTCCATATATGCAGCAAACTTCACATGCTGAATCAATCTCCAATATCATTGAAGCAGGAGAAAAATGTGAGGCTATCATAATGGAAAAACACTGTAACATTTTAATAAGAAAAGATCATATATGATCACTAATCTATGTACTACAGGACATGGTTACCTTCACTGTCAGAACTTACTAAGCCTGAGATGAGCACTCTTGTAGGTACAGATCCTCAAAGACAACATGCTACAAAACAAGCATTTGTTTTAAAAGCTTTTTCCTCTCCTTAGACCAAAATAAACATTTGAGACATTATTCCACTGAAAAAAAAGAAACAAAACATTAATCAAGATTCCTCCAAGGGAAAAGGGTACATAAGGCTCACCGTACCGCGTCTATACTTCTCTGCTATATTTGCAAAGCATTGACAAAGATCTTTCTACTCAACAGTTGACCTCCATTATTTTTCTCCCTCTCTACCTCCCTCCCAAAAAAGTATGTCTTCATTATATTATACACAAGATTAGGAAAGTCATCACCCCTATGAACCAGTCTTTCCTTTTGGGCTTGCAATGAGCTGCCTGAGATCATTAAGAAACTGCATACTGCTTTTAAATGCTTTTGATGTCATGGAGTCAAATTCTGGAAGAATCTAAATGCCTCTGAACATTTGCTTACCCTTGTTGACTTACAGTATTTATTTTCCAAAACACTCTAACAACCACCATCAGATCTTAAAAGCAATCCACACATGAGATGCAGGCAGCATAGAACAAGGGTTCAATCATTTGCCTATGTTTCATAGAATTATAGAATCCTTAGAGTTGGAAGGAACCTTTAAAGGCCACCTGGTCCAACTCCCCTGCAATGAGCAGGGACACCCACAGCTAGATCAGGTTGCTCAGAGCCCTGTCCAGCCTGACCTTGAATGTCTCCAAGGATGGAGCTTCCACCAAAGGAATTCTTGACCAGCAGCCCCTATTCAGAGAAAAGTCAAAGAAGCCCCCTGCATATACATTCAAGCCATTTTAAAACAACAGGAAAAAAAGTAATAACACATACAGCCATTTTTTTTAAAAGCTTGTATATAGATAAGAATTTTTAACACAACAAAAAAACATGAAAATCTTAAGTTTACCAGTGATGGTATACTACTTGACATTCTAGTTTACAAATGAAGTTGCTAAAACTAAATTGAAGAAGCCAATCACACGGTATTTATTCCTGTATTTCTCATACAATGATCACTGGAAGCACTCTTTAACATGCATTCTGTGCCAATATTTTTGTACGTGATTAAGCTTATTTCAGTGAGCACACATGCAACAAGAAGAGTATATTATGCTTTTCATTTACAAATTGGAATCAAAATTTGAAAAAACTTGAAAAAAAATTGGAAAAAAACTCAAATTGAGTTTCACAAAGACTCTTCATTGCTACCTACTTCTCATGGCTGTTAGTAACCAAAACACTTATTTCTGCTCTTCAGTCTAAGGCACTATTGCAACCATTAGGCAAATCACTTAGATATAAAAACTGATATCAACAAAGAATGAAACTAACTACACCTTTTCCTTGTACTTTGTTCACTACATAAGGCAACCATGGTCTTTCTGAGAGGACCCAATATAAATCTCTAAATACTGTGTAAAAATATCGTTATGTGAATCTTGTGGGTTATGAAAAGTTTTGCCAAAGACTTTCTTTTCCAAGTATAGTACTTACCTGAGAGGAAAGAGGAGGAGAGGAAAGAGGAGGAGAGGAAAGAGGAGGAGAGGAAAGAGGAGGAGAGGAAAGAGGAGGAGAGGAAAGAGGAGGAGAGGAAAGAGGAGGAGAGGAAAGAGGAGGAGAGGAAAGAGGAGGAGAGGAAAGAGGAGGAGAGGAAAGAGGAGGAGAGGAAAGAGGAGGAGAGGAAAGAGGAGGAGAGGAAAGAGGAGGAGAGGAAAAAAACACACTGTGATACAGTTATGGGCCTCTATATTTAGTAGAATTTTTCCCTTCCTTCACTGAATTATGACAAAAATGATACAGAAAAACTACAAAGCACTACCTATGTAGGAAAAAAATAGCATAGTCCAGAAGACCTATGCATACCTGTTGACATGCCATTGCATGCTGATTTCTGCCAAGAAGCTCAAATCACCACCAACCACTACCACCAAAAACACTGAAATTTTCTTGTGTTCACCAAACAGAACTATATACTAAGAAGCTGTGCACAGAAGCATCTTGAACACAGAAGTTTCTTCTCTCTTACCACTCCTGCCTGCTGAGGCCAAAGAAACATTTCACAGTGTTTTTCTTGAATTTTCTTAAAAGGTTCCTTCCAACCCAAACCATTCAATGATTCTATGAAATTACTAATTCAGATAGCTATTATTACTACCCTTGATAACTTATTCAATACAATAATCACTTTCAGAGTACAGAAATGTCACTTCTAAAGTCTTTTGCTCTCTAGCTTTTATCTCAGAATATACAAAAAGATGTGTTTATCCTAAATACAAAAAAGTTTTCTGTCTTACCAACATCTCAAGCATTACATAAACTGTCAACAGGATCTTAGGTATCTACTTTGTTTAAAAAAAAAATAAAAATTCCTTCCATCCAAGAATTCAGTGATGTTGGCTTACTCAGCAATCATCTTCAAGTCTATAAGACTTTCCTAATGTCAACAAATTGGAAAGAAAAGGAAAAAAAAAAAACTTGGGTTTTTGGCCTTGGAGGCATACATGAAGACTGGCATATGTGTTCTTAGTAGCACTTCAACCCTTATGGCATGGACTGGCCATTCCATTGTAAGTGTTTCTCTCCTTTCTGCTTAAATCAACACCACGCAGAAAAAGATAGACACACGAGAATACTAGATTGAGTATTAGGAAGCTGTAACAGCAGTACAAGACCTCTATTAAAATGACCTACAATGTTGCAACATCTGTAGCACAGAGCTATTGGTATCAGCTCTGACCCTTCAATTGCTCACTGAGTGACTAGCATGAAGCTTGATCTGTTCTAAACCAGAGCCTTACGCAGTTTCAAGTTACACAGCTCCTACTTTAGAAAGAAAGAGCAGTTAAGGGAAAAATTAACAACTCAAATATCAGAATTAATAATCAAAAAAAGACAAGGGCTTCTAGAGAAATTCAGTCATTCAGACAACATTTTTCAGAAACATACCCACTGAATGGTGGAATAATATGCTGGACTCCTAGTTGGGGAGCAATGTCTGAACAGCCTCGTTACACAACAGGAAAAGAATTTTTAATGGAAGAGTAGGGGAACAACCTGCTATATGGAACAAAGTAATCCCTCTCCCAGCTTAATAGCAAAAGCACAGTTAAACTTCAACGTAACTACTGATGCCAGCCACTTTATTAAAGCTTCTTTTAAGTTGGTAGTATTCCCCTTGTATGTTTAATGGATCAAGTAGGGACCAGCTGTTCAGCCTACGCTACAGTTTAAAGCAACTCAAGAGTGATTCTTCCTCAATAAGAAACAGGGGAGAAAAGGAGCGTTAGGGAACTTTGATAAGCAGAAGTCATCTAATTTTCTTTCCTAACAGAATTGCAAAGAGGCAGAACACAGAAGGTCTATCTCCTGGGAGATTACATGACAATTTCTGAAGTCACTACACACTGCCGCAACTTGACAAATGCCTCAGATACTAAGTGCTCCTCAGGAGATAGCTTTGAGTTACTCTAAAAGAGAAGTTATAATGTCATGCTTCAACTGAAGAAAGACAGAGGGAACCTTAAGGCTGGCAGCATTCTAGAGAACTGACAGATCTGCAACAGAAAAAAAAAAGTATTTAAGTGTAATGTTGTGTGATACAGACAATGAATTTAAGCAATGACTAAGGAGCAGCATATGGCACAAATAAAGATCCATTAAAGGGAGGAACTTCTGTCAACTAATAAACTCAAGAATGGTACTCATATTAGAATGATACTGCATTAGGACAAGCAAATTTTAAAAAAAAGTTAATTTATAATTAAAGCAAGAAACAAAATCAGTGGAGATGGGAGAACTAACATGTTACTCAGGTGAAGATCGCACTGTTCAGGAGCTCAGCCAGTCTCACAGCAGCAGCATCCAACACATCTAAAATGGTATCACATGGACAACTACTTTTAAAAAGTGAGATGTTCAGTCCACGCTGCTGTGAAATGGAGACTACTTCTGACTGTGAGAATGTAATCACAGAGTCTGGAAAAGAGTGCTGATGAACTGCTGGGGGACACCAGCCACACTCCTCCATCACAATAAAGCTGAACATTCTTCAAGCGCTTACCCCAAGTAAGGTGAAATTCCTTTCAGAAATATTTTCTTGGTTAAACTCTCTCACTCAGACAACCAAAACCTCCAACCACAAAAAGGCCACAAAAATACATCAAAGTAGAAAGATGTTTTCGGCAGTACCGCACTATTTCAGCCAAAACATAATCTGGATTTCAAGCACACATCAGACAACATGGTAAATTTCAGTGCAGGGTGCTAGACATCCAATTTGCATTGCGCTCATTACTTTTAGGGACAGGCACCTTGGTATGTGCAAATTTCACGGAGGAGTTCCTTTTTTCTCTCTAGTTCCATGTAGTCCATCATGGTCCAGTTTTTCGGGAAACTAGCACAGAGCCAAAAATTCTCACAGTCTTTCCTTCACTCTTCTGGCTTCTTTGAAGAGATTTTCAGGTAAACTTCAAGCCCCACTCACACAAAAAAATAAAACCTTCTTTTCAACTCAGAGAAATATACTTCCTACTGAAGTGTGCTAAGAAGAGCAACACCATGCCAAAACCATGCCTGTTCCTTTTCATTGGCTCCATCAGTTCCTCCTTGCATATGCACGCGTTTGTTAACCTTGGAGAAATCATCTGCACTCTGCTGCTGGCTTCTTGCAAAGTGTAATCGGATAACTAATACATACCACACTGAAAACCACTGGGTTTTTCCATGAATCTCTTAAGTAGAGGAATATTTTCCATATTAAGTTCTGAGCTCTTCAAACTGAGACCACAAGGACATTCTCCATTTACCAAAAGAAAGAATTTTCTGGCTTTTCAGTAACAAAGGATGAAAATAAAGTTCAGCATATGCTACATTGCACAGCTGCTAATATTTGCTCAGAGTAGCTGATGAATACAGCTGTGCTGCATCACAGCTGAAAACATCACAACAGAGCACAGCTAAGAATTCTCAACCCAAGTGAGAGTTATAGAGGCATGTACATTACATTTTCAATATTATACCCAAGACATCCCTGCTATCTATTTGCACCAAAATAAATAAATGTGTGACTGTATCAGGACGCATAGTGTACCCTTTAATCTCCTTACTAGTTTTTTTTTTTTTTTTTTTCTCAAAAGGAGTTCTGTTCTTAATTGAGTCTAGAAAATTTCTTGGGAATCAGCAAGGAGTAGGAAAGAAAACTAAGACACCAATACATGTTGCAGAGGTGACAGAGGCAATGATCAACTAGAGCTCATGTTTTCACATATTTTTAACAACTTCAAGAACCAAGAGACAATTCAAAGTTGAGGTGACAAGAAGAGTAGGGAAAAAAAATATAGTCAGGGACAATCAAGTGTGCAGGGAGGAATAAAGAGCCAAGATCACAGCAAAGAGATTGAGATGACTGTCAGATAATGGGATGAGTCAGCCAACACCTTGGCTCCACGAGTCGAGTCAGTTTTTAACAATGCATTTGGCCTTAGCTAAACTCAATATACAGCACAAGTCCTGCCCATGCCAGAAGGCTTTAATAGAAGCGATGTGCTGAAATACTGGTACTGAGATCTGAAATACCAGTTCCTGCAAGAACACTGAAAGATAATATAGCAGGAATACAATAAACTCATTTTTGAGAAGGGTAGGGGGAGGGTAATGAACATATTTCAGGTCCCCCAACAGATCAGAGAAATCCCTTGTTCAGTATCTAAACAGAAAAGTCTGTTTAATTACAGTAAATCCTATTAAACTGATCTTCCTTATAAAGGCTGGAGTGACCAATTCCAACTGGCTATAGAAAACATAATGAATTCAGAGTTTAATTAGGACACACTGTTAGCTAACTATAATCTATTAATTAGCATTCTTAGTTTTTACAGCTCATTGTAATAATACCCTTTTACTTTTAAATTGCACCCTTCTTTTTTTGGACCAAAGTTGTACAATTCTACCAGTGTGGTGGTAATTACAGTGACTGCCTAGAGAACAGCGGCCTGGAAATATCTGTAAATGTTTAATTAGGGGATAAAGGAAAGACACACACAAAAAAAACCCCTCAGATAGAGAAATCACTGTTCTCCAATCCATACATATTCAGTAACCACTTACTCCATTCTCAACCGTACATTCACTGTATTTGTTCTTCCAGATTTCCACAGCATCCTCAGATGTCAAAACTCATTAAAATGTTGTTGCATTCAAAGACATTTTCCTTTTCTTCAGTATGAAAACAGAACTTTAAAACTACAAGAAGAGAATCTGGGAATTTAAATACTCACCTGCTGCTGAAATGCAAACAACACCAGAAAGCTGAGTGGATGGCATTTTGTGTTTTCATTGTACTAGTACTGCACCTAGTATCTTGGTTTGGGCTGGGATAGAGTTAATTTTCCTCATAGTAGCTGGTATGGTGCTACGTTTTGGATTTAGGATGAAAACAGTGACGCTACACCCATGTTTTACTTGTTGCTGACCAGTGCTTACACTAAGTCAATGAATTCCTAGCTTCTCATGCTGCCCTGCTGGGCTTCACAAGAAAATGGAAGAGGACAGAAGCAGGACAGCTGACCTAAACTGGCCAAAGGGATATCCCATACTGTGTGGTGTCATGCTGAACAATAAAATGGGAGGGAGAAAGTCAGCAGCAGCAGGGCAGCTGCTGCTCAGGCACTGTCTGGGCTTCGGTTGGTGAGTGGTGAGCAATTGTGTTGCGCATCACTTGTTTTGTTGTTTGCTCCTTCTTTTTTTTGGTTGTGTTGTTTTTTCTTTCCCTTACTCCTTATTAAAGTGCTTTTATATCAACCCACAAGTTCTCACACTTTCACTTTTTCCAAGTCTTCCCCTATCACACTGAGAGTGAGCAAACAGCTGCGTGATACTTATCTGCTTGCCAGATTAAACGACAACCAGTAAAACTAAAATTTTCACTGGATTACTCCTTCTAACAAAATACTACCCTTGTAATAGAATGATTTAACTTTAGGCTTTCATCACTCTAATAAGACATAAAAATGAACACAAAATATCATACATTGTCAAATCCCATGTTGGAATACTATCATTCAGTAAGAATACAGCCATAAAACTGAGTAAGTTCACCAAATTATTTCACGCTAGCTCAAAAAACAGCAACTTATTTTGTTCAACTAAGTTCTTAAAAAGATGAAAAGAAAGTCCCAAGATTACTTTAGTGTAGCAGAGTATCACTAACCAAAGGAATCTGCTACTTAAATCACAGGTCACCTGAAAGTAGAGCGTAATGTGTCAAGTACTACCAGTACTATTTGTTTTCTCCAGCACTTTCCCTCTCTCTTTCATCTTCCCAAGAGAAACCAAAAAAAGCACTGCTTGAAACAGTAAATATACCCAAACAGCTTCAAAAACATGACCACACTTGAATTATGGAAGCCATTTCATTAAACTTTCTCAGATATTTTAAAAACTGAATGAGGAAAGTAGTTTTGCCATGGTGAGGGCTGACTTACATTTCAGGGAAACTTTTGGAAGTGGATACTGGGCCTATTTTCCATGTGAGTACTGAGGTTTCTTACTGGAGAGTGCAGAGAGATTCTTAATTCACATTTGGCCACGAACAACTAAACAGGAGCATGCCAACTCAAAGACAAGGAGTTACTTCAGGATTAAATTAGCAAGAAGATCCAAGACAGGCAAACTGAAAAAACGTATCAGAAGTAGACCTCAATTTTAACCAACCTCGCAGGTTTATTTTAATCTAGAGACGCTTGTAAGAGGGACAAGACAAAAGTGACAGACACCCAAGACTCTCTGTTCTTCTGCCTATTCTCTAACTAGCCAGACCACTACAAAAAAAATGTAGAGTGCTTTACGATAGTTGCATAATGAGATAGGCACTGCTTATGACAAAAGAAAAAATGAGCAGGTATTAAACAACATTACTTGAATGTAACCAAGAACACAGTTTACATGTTTGTGAAAGCTGCAGGTCTGGAGCTTTTAACTAGACCTCCAAACTAAGACCAGTGCCACGTGAACTTTGTTTTACTGGCCATGTGTCAACATTCAGCAAAAAGTTCCGTTGTATTTGGGGTCAGCAGTTAGTACATTCGACACCGCAGAGAACACTTCAAGAAGCAAGCACCATAGAAATAAGGAGTATGAATGGGATAAAATAATTCCAAAGGGAAACTGAGTAGTGAGCATCAGTACCACAAAAAAAAAAAAAAAAACACCATCAAGAGAAACAAGAGAAACAAGTACTTTAGAAGAGGCTTACAAGTCTGACAAGAAACACTTAAAAACAGTCTTGCAAGATGACAACATCTTATTCATACCAATTACCTGGGAAAAGCACCAAAATAATTTTGCTAAGTGATATGTAAGCTTATTAAACTCATTTAATCATGCTACTTCACTAACACAGCAGCGACATTAGATAACAAACCTGGTTTTCTTCTTGCAAAACTCTATACTGTTCCTTCCAAATGGTGATTTTTGAAGCTTCATCTTTCCTCAGAGCTCTCTCTTTTTTTAGCTCAGGACTCCAGAAGGTCTTGATACTATTCATGGAAGAACTCAGCTTGCTTTCTTTCACCTCCACATCCTTGCGAAGCAGATCATTTTCCCTTAGTACTTCTTTGAGTTGCGTCTGCAGATCCATTATAGTGTTATCCCTGGCCTGGCGCAGTGAGTGAGGCACGGTGGATGCCATGCTCACTGGAGGGAGATGGTGCTCTCCAAATGCAATGGTATCACTGGCAACTCCACTACTGGCAATGTTAGGGCTGCTACCCATTGCAGTCATCCTAACACCGTAAGGCAGCCGCCCCCCAGAACGGCCCAAAGTCATGGTGCTTTTTGGGGTATCTGCACCGACGTTCTCATGGTCACTTAGATACATAGGGCCAGACGTAGCATAGGCAGCATTTAAGGATTGAATATTTTCCATGGAAAGGGTTTTCCCACTGCCGCCCCCAGTACTACTCCCAGAGCTGCCTCCAGTGCTGTTGGTTCGACGATGGCCCAAGCGTGGTGACCGTGGCAGCCTTGGTGAACGCCCTGGACTCTGGTTGCTTGGCTCAGCCTTGCCAACTGATCGAGCACTTCCGTACATGATTAAGCTGGTGATGTGAGGCAACTAGATAGGCAGAAATCAGGAATGAGAGAAATCCTGTGAAGTTCTTCAGTGGTTGTAAGTCAACTTAAGGCCAATCACAACTTGTAACGGATCCAGTTGTCCATCTTTGAAGTCACATGCTCATGATGTTTAGGACCATATCTGTATCAAGAAAAATAATATATTAAAGATCTAGTTTATCACAAAATGTTTTGTCTCATATTAGAATGAAAGTACATTCTACTACCATTATATCTCTCCAGCATCTTTCAATTCCCACTCACAGAGCAATCTTATTTAAATTCTAATATTTGAACTTGAAAGTTCTAAAGTTCTACTCTTGTTTCTTTTTCTGTTGTTAGATTATCAATGTAAAGAGAGAATGAAAAAAATACTCAACCCATAATTTTGTCAGTCATAACCTGAACTATAAATGTTGAGTAACTTTTTTTTCCTGTTTCTGATTCATCCTTATCCTTTACCTGTTACTTTTCTGAGTAAAAGAGACTTAACGAAAATTTAAAGTCCATTTACTACATTCAGTAGTACTTTTTCTGTTAAGTACCACTAGCTTCTGTAGGACACAGCTCCTAAATCCCATGTGTATCTACACTGAAAACTAGTTCCAGTCTCTTATTTCTTCTCTAAACACAACTTAAATCTTTATTCAGGTTAAGCATACTTTGACTGAAACCTGTTTCTCATTTATCAGCTCAGACAAATTCCATTAAATGCTATCATCCCAACAGCAGGGATTGCTCCAAAAATAGACAAGTATGACAACATCATGTTGCAGTTCCCTTTCCCCTCTACTTTATACATGAATATGCAGTAAAATTCCATATTTTTGCACTGTTACATTTTGCTGTCCTGTAAGCAGGTACTTCTTTAGTACAGAAACACTGGGATGAGACCACAGTTAGCAAAGATCTATCAGAAAAAGAAACTGGGATGAAATCCACCCTCAAGACTGAGATACTGCACGACACTGTCTTTTTCCATTATAAACTACTTCAAATCGCTGTTGTGCTCAACTAAAATCAGAACTAGAATAAGATTGAAACATTCCTACACTGACCTCTCTCCATTAGATAAAACACTATCAAGTAGCATCCAAAGACATCAATATATATCCTAACATCTTTCCTTTCACACCAGCTTTAATCCTGCCTCACCTTCTGCTAGGGAGTTTGGTTTGCCAGATGTACGGAATCACTCAATCAGTTTTTCCAGCTCCTATGGCATGTTTGTGAGATAATAATTGGGCAAGCATGTGAAAGATTAGGGTTAAAAGGGACATACACTTACAAATATATATATATATATATATAGTAGAATTGGTGTGTGTAGGGAAAGGGTTTCACAACACAGACTAAAAAATATTATCAAAAAAATAAATGAAAAGGGTAGAAAGCAAGGGGAAAAAAAAAAGTTCTAGATGCATAGTTTTACCTCTCAGAAAATAGTATAGGAAAAAATTTAGACTAGGTATAAGGAAGAAATTCTTCCCTGTGAGGGTGGTGAGACACTGGAACAGGTTGCCCAGAGAAGTCGTTGATGCCCCCTCCCTGGAGGTATTCAAGGCCAGGCTGGATGGGGCTTTGGGCAACCTGGTCTAGTGGGAGGTGTCCTTGCCCATAGCAGGGGGGTTGGAACAAGATGATCTCTAAGGTCCCTTTCAACCTGAACCATTCTATGATTCTATGATTCTATGAAAATACAACAATAAACTGTTTTAAACTGTTTAGTATAAACATGAGTTTTAAATCACAAACAGATCAGAGTAGAAGTTTTCCATTTTCACACTGTTTCATAGAAGATATAATAGCATGAGTAATTTTACAAAGCTTATGGAAGCTGCAACCGTGCTTCATGGGCAGTGCTCAAGAAGTTCAAGTGCTCACTCTCTGGTACTCTTTTTCTGTTTTGAAATGACAACCATAGCTGCTCTGCTCAGTCTAGTAATAACATTGCTACGGAATATTTTAAACACACATGTAAAAGGAAAAAATAGCAATCAAACATAGCCAGTGGCATTAATAATTGAAGTTAGCTCCCAAAACACCATCCACAGGTTTACTTTTTTAAAATATAAGTCACAGATAGGAAGTTTCGTCTCTTTCAACCACATAGCCTTATGCAAAACAGTACAGAAATACGAACTATGTAACAAAGTCAGCAGTGTTTCACTGGAGTAAACTTCAATAACCAAGGCACTGTGCCCCAGATCTGGAAGAAAAACACTTTTTCCAAAGAGAAAAGCTGCTTCAGACTAATCTCAGTGTTTGAGACATCAAAATGCTAAAAATGCTGCTGTGACACCCATTGAGCACTCAAAACAATTAGACATTTCTTAGGCGCCACATAAATTACATTCAACTGAGAGCTATATTCACGAGAATCCTCATGAAAATTAATCCAAATCAGAACACCTAACTCATTTCCTAGACACTCACCTCAACAAGTCACTGCAACCACCTATTCATTTAAACAGCTTTCAATGTTTTAACTCAAACCAAAAGATTACACCTTTTATTCCATGAGTTTCAGTTAAAGCACTTTCCCCTCCAAAAGCATTAAGCTTAAATGATGCTCAAAGTACATTACTGCCACATACAGAAGTATCACCTAGTCAGTAACATGTTGCCAGACTGCTGGTAGCTTTTGACTGAATGAAACCAACTCGTGTCCTTGACAGAAAAGCAGCTTCCCAAGCAGCACGCAGCGTGCTGTATGGCTGCAGAGTTCCCATATAGTGGGCAGCCAGGTTAATCCTTTTCCATTGTAAGTGAAAACACCAATTCTATGCTAATTCACCTCCTCTGTTTCAAAAGTAGGTGCCATCCTCTCTATCACCCCAGGAAAAAAAGAAAAAAAAAAAATACTGAAGAAATTCAAGCTACAAATACCAACTGCTAGAATTAGCTACTGTTTTAGAACATTGTTAGAGTTACAGAAAGGATTCTCAGAGTGGGCATGTGACATTCGGGGAAAGACGTCAATCCTATGCATTGTATTGCTCTCACTTTTCAAAAAAGAGAAGAAAAAAAAATGTAGTCCCTTAGAAAAAGTCTTTGGAAACAAGAAAACCCAACCCCATACTATCTCTCTTGAAGTGAGCACTTTCATTACACAGTTTATAGACTTTAAAATTGTAAATACTACAAATACTAAATATACCTTTCTGATTATGAAGCCAGTTTCAGTATCTTCACTAACACAGAAATTTGTCATGGTTCAGGAGAAAAAACATGTTACAAGACAAATCGTCTTAACTCCTCTTTTGGGAGTTTTTCCCCAGTAGCATTCATCACTGAGCGTTTCATTTCACTGCTGTTAGGAATCCAGAAGTAGAAGTGGATATTAAGACAATTCACAGTAGGAAAACCATCTTTCATCCTGGAAATAGCAAAGTGAAGGAAGTGACAGAAATGCCTCCTCTCATTTTCAATACTGATTAATCAGCAAGAAGAAAGTTATAACATCCTTCCAGTAATGCAAGCAGAATCACGTGGAAGATTTCTTTTGGAGTGCAGCATAGCCAGAAGTGTTACAGTTTTTCAATATTCCTAGCCATACTAGCATTTTACTAGGAGTCTCAGAAATACAGTCTCTTATATTCCCTATGTCCAAAATGTAGAACTGTTTATTTTTACCTCCTCAGCAACTGAATTTAGTCACAGCTAAACCATCTCTTAACCTTATGGGACAGTCAAAACCACAAGGAACACTGCCGAACTGTGACATGAATGTATTGACCGTTTTGGTTTTGCAAACTCCCCTATGGCTTTTAAAACTTCTGGTCCTCTCTGTCAATCCAAGAAGCCTTACCTATGATTATGAAGAAAGATTATAAACTGAAAGTGTTGAAAAAATTAGTAACAAACTGTTGAGGTCAGTCCTAAACAATGTTTCCTCAAGGTGTGATGCATACTTCCACATATATAAAATAAAATTCTTTTGTTTGCTGAATGAACAAAAGCAGCCAAAGAGTAAGTCAAATAAAATTAATCCTAAAAAATTAACAGCCAAGCTAAAAACTTCAGCAGAGGACCAAGTCTCTTCCAAAACAGCAAAGCGGCTACTACACAAAGAAACATAGTGATATCTAGAACCACGCATCAATAAAAATCAGATGCACGCGGCATCAGAACCCAGAGTGCTGAAAGAACAGTCAGCTCGAATCTGCACAATTTCACGGAAATGTACTTGTAAGGCAGTCACAAAATGAGAGAGGGCACAAACAGATATGCTAGTGCTGTCTCAAGATCTAGTGGTTTTCAGTCAGAGCTGTATTCAAGCATCCTAGAAAGGGAAGAAGATCTGGAGGGATCAGATTAATATCAACTTTAGGACAAAGAAACCAACAAAATGAAGGGTGTCTACCAACACTGTCACGTTCAGCCACTATTTCTAGCATCCAATGTGAACCAGCGGCTCAGAAAGCAGAAATCCCTGGCTACACCTGTCAGAAAACAGAGACATCATTAACAGGAAATTTTGTTAAACTCCAGAGGATCTTTCCTATGTTTATATACATTTATATAAAGCCTCTCATACTTCTCCCATCTCCATACTCCAGGAAAAATAGTTATACTACAGTAATTACTTTTAGGTAAGTAGACAAATACAGAAAAACGTATTGCAGAAATACAGCAATATCCCTGCTTCTATTTGCGAGAACAGAAAGAATTTAAGGATGACCATTGCAGCCTTCAGTAAGTAACACTTCCTCTGAACTTCTCTGCTGCAGGTTCTGTTCAACACTGGCACAAGCTGAGGGACAAAACCATTTACATGCACGCACTTTAAACCAAGCAGTCTGCTAGGGAAGCGGGCAGGAAACCATCTTACAGCACAGTGACTGCTCCAGTGTCTCCCATCGGTCACATACTCAGCTTCCAGAAAAATGAACTTCTGTGTAGCACTGATCCCTGTTTGCACAAGAAGAGCTTTGAATATCAGCTCTACAACAGCAACAAAGAAGTTAGCTTTTACAAGAGCGGTCTTAATCTGATAACATAGTGTAGCAGACACACTGAACTTCATTTACAAAGGTATCAATTTTTCACAATTCATACCCTAATAGTTAATCAAGAATGACTAGATTACACAATGGGACCTGGACTTTCTTGTGATTTGTGGTGCGCACCAAAAAGTAACAAAAGCTGGAGCTGATCTGCATTTTTTGTAAAGAATGTGGAGTATCTGTCTTCTTGTTTGACTTGCAGGCTTGGAAGGTATTAGGTTTATCTGTCTTTTAGGTTTAACTTTTAGATCTGGAAGGTAAAAAAGCTCACTAGTCTTCATGGCAAATTAGTGACTACTACACAGAAAAAGGGCAGAATAAAGTTTATCTTGGAAATTGTTTGCAAGCCAGACAAGGCTGGATACAAGGCACTGAACCCATGGAATCTAGGGTTGTTTATCCATACAAAATACTCTTTATCCTCACAGCCTTGACAGAAAGAAAGCAAAAGAGATTAATGAAGCTAAGATGGAAAGAAGACCAAAAAAAAAAAAAGTAACTGCTTATATTATGATTGATTCTCATTCCTAGAGAGCGGATGTCAAAGCACCAACATCTGTTTACGCCCAAACTTTTTTATATTTATTTATTTTTAAATTCATCTACTTGAACACCTGTCAAGTTGACTGAAGGTAACAGTGCCCTTGTTCTGTTTCAGTGAACATAAGAAGATGTAAATTGATGCATTCTCCCCTGTTTACGTAGACAGAGAAGTCTTCCTAACACAAAAAACCTCAAAAGTCGCTGAGAATGTGGATTCGTCATTTTGAAAATCATGTTTTATAAAAGGCAGGCATCTGTGATCTCTGACCCCAACATTCTGAGGACACTCCCAGCAGTTATTTGTTATAGAAGTGTTTCATTTCTAAACCTAAACTGACACTCCTGATGCGCGTTTTTCAAATTTGGAAAGTTAGCATAAATATTATGCGTGCACTTTAGATCACCACATAATACAGAAGCATCTTGATTACCTGTTCTTTTCCAATACTGTTCTGTTTCCCATTCTTCTCTTGCACTCTTAGAAGACGTTACATTCGGAACACACTAAACATAAACGAGAACTACTCATCAGCTTCCTAGTATACTTATGCCTCTCTCAAGCATAAACTTCCTTTCACAAGATCTACTTGCCCCACAAGGAAGACATGACTAGGATGACAGAGTATGCTCTGCTCTACAGCAGCTTCTCTGCAAAGGCAGTTTCAACTGACATCAGGTTTTATTTCTTTTAATTCCAATAATTATTGGAAATGATAAAGGCGTGAAGGGTACACTTTTACCATCACAGCTTCATTATATGTTCCTTCCTTAAAATAAATAAATAAATAAATAAAAGGGAAAAACTCACTATTTTTACAAAGATGCCTGTATTTCAGCTAAGTCTTTATTTACTCCACTTGCTTTTAGGGATGTTTTCCTAAAGCTCTGGTGGTCGGCCTCAGCTAGAGAGAATGTGAGGTACTGCTGACATTTCGAAAGGCCATCTCATTTTTCAGACTGAGGTAGTTCTGCTCACAACATGCCAGGAGGGAACCTGGCCGATAAACATGGGTGCACGAGCAACTTCTTCCCCTTTGCCAAGTTGCCATGCACCAGCAGGCACTTTTCTGTCTTGCACAGGAGAGTGGGGCACACATTTCTTAAGCCTATTTGGACACCACACTTCAAGGTTTCCCAAGTACAGCAGAAGCCTTGGACAGTGTTGAAGCACCTATTCCCTCCTAGAGTATTATGCCTTTCAGCAGCAGCATTGACTTTGTTACAAGGTGACCAGCACGGGGTGCTGATACATTGTGAATCATCCTCAATTGCAGCTTCTTGCCTGCGTTTACCAGACTGGAAGGAACTGTTAGGTCCAATCTTCTCAGCACTGATAGCTAGGCTTGGTGGGCACATCAGGATTTGTGTTGGGTAGTGAACAGGAGCTGACTGTAAACCTCTAACTTTAAAGCAAACATGAGACAAAAACAACAGAATTGGGCACTTTTTCCCCCTTTTTTTAAAAAAGACACACAGGAAGCAACAGAAGTCAGAACACACACATAAACTCGCTAGCAACAAAATAACTCTGATTAAAAAAAACTCTCACCCTTCAAATTACCCAGAAGGTTAAAGACCTGCAGACAGGCGTTTGCTGTCAATGTACGGTTAGAGTTTGTATCCTCATTTTTAGAGAACAGTCAATAAACGCTGCACACTTGCTGCACACACGGCTGCTTCTCTCGTTCCCCCAGGCAGCACGTGACCAACAGCCCCCCTCCCAATAGTGCAATCAGTAAGAAACACAAGCTCAAGAGTGACAAAGGTGTTTCCAAAGCCCAGAAGAACACAGAAGCGCTAATGAACCTGCACAGCCAGCCAGCCTCAGCTCACCACAGGCAACACCGCTGCTCAAAGCGGAGCATGCTCCTTCAACAGGATCAGGAAACATCCCTTTGCTTAAGCCAACACTCCTCACCCGAGTGCTCTTCCTGCAGGGTGCCGAGCAAGGTTCAAGAGCACATCATTGTTTCTTGATTCTAGCAACTGGTTTGATGATTTTGACAGCTGCATTCATGAATCCATACTCAGGTTCTAGGTATACCATACTCAGACAAAACAAGCTGAACCTTGTAAACCTACCTCTGATTTTCAAAGGGCTTGGCCAAGTAGTGAACAACAATACAAGAGACGCACTGTGGGGAATTGGCTCAAAGTGATGGCTTGATAATGGGGAGGGGTGATGGGAGAAGGAGCAACACTGGGAGGGTATCCTGCCGCACAAAATAAGGAATAACAGCGAGGAACTCCTGCACTCGTTACAACAGCACGGCAAAACATTTCTGCTCACACAGCAACACAGATAACTTGTACCAGGAACTGAGAAAGTGGCAGACTCAGCAAAGGAAGAAAAAATGATGTTTCTTTCACAACCAAGATTTGCAATTCAGTAGAAAGGTACAGGCCACGTAAATATCAAACCTTCTTCTTTGCCAGCCAGGCCATTAGCTGGATGCTAGAGATGAGAAGTTATGTGAACAGAATTTCATTAAAGGATCAAAAATCCCAGACTTATGAAAAATATGATGCTTTTACATCACCCAGATAACACAAACCCAAGTAGAGGAAGAAACTGCCAGCATCCTTAGAGGGATCTAATTACAGCTACCTTGGTTTGTCAGACAATGCGGAGAAAGTTCAAATTATATCACATATTATGACAAACTCATGTTTTAGCCAGCAGATCCCAAATTTCTTCTAGCTGCAGCCCCTCTTACAGCTCAATGGACTCAGACAACTCCAGATTTCTGGATGATACAGTGAAGTGAGAAACCTGACTGTTCAGGGAACTGCTGTTCTGTGCTGAAGTTCTGAACTGTGTTTCCCAACCTGAACTCCATTAATAGAGTTATCTCACTTATTTAACAATTAGAGGTTTAGTCCAAAAACCTCATTATTGATAAAAACTGATTATTGCTTTACCAACTCTGCTCACAACAGCGTGGGCAAGGTGGTGATTTTTCTCTTCCAATCCTGCTTGATATGGCTGTAAGGGCGCTGACTCACATGTGACCCTGAACTGGGGCACACATCTCAGCTCCTGCAGCTCTGAACACGAAATACCAAAATCTGCTTTACAGTGATATGTCAGGCCGTGGGCTGCAGGAACTCAGGAGGAGATGTCTGTTCAGCCACCTACTGCTGTAGATGCAGCACTCTCTGGGAGAAAAGGAGGGCGGGCAGATGGTGGAAGTTAATGCTTCAGACATCCTAGCTGAGTTGGCCATTTTATTAGAATCAGAGCCCTGCAGCCAAACTAGACAACTTTCTCTGGCTACAACCTGTTGGATTCGAGGCAACGTATTATTCAGCAGCAACCACCCCACCTACACCAATGTGCCCCCAAAGTGAGCTCGGATAAGATGGAAAACACACGCTGTTCTCCCCACGGATTCTATTTCTAGGAATTTGCTTTTATTCTCTTGGCTTCTATGCTGCTTCTCCCCCACCTCCATCAATGTTTCTTGTCTTCCTGCCTCCCAACCTCTCCATTCCCACTGGGGTTTCACCCAGAAGGTTTCACACCTCGCCAGCATGAGCCGTGACACGGGCTAACAGCTCGCACCTCACACTCCAAGCAAAACACACCGTGTGCCTCCACGGCTGAGATTTAGGGTTCACGGTCAGAACGAGACAGCTGTGGCAAGACAGCAGCTCCCGACGCACGCTCCAGGATGGCTGCAGATGCAGAAACAAAGCATGATGTCAACTGACACTGCTCTGTAGTAGCTTCAGAGGGATGAACGCGACATGCCCAGAGCCGGGGCGGAAACCACAGCTGCGGGCTGAAAGCAGCGGGCACCATTACCTCCATGGTGGCACAGAGACAATGCCAGGGCACGCTGACTGCGGAGGGGCGGCGGCGGGGAGGGGAGCGGAGGGGAGCGGAGCCCAGCGCTGCCCCACAGCCGACCCCTCCCTCCCGCGCACCGCAGCCCCACGGCCGCACCGCCACCGCCGGGACGCGCCCCGTTCCCGCGGGCCGAGCCGGGCAGCGCGCTGCCTCCGGGCCCGGGCGTGCCACCGCCCAGCGCCGGGCGCTGACAGCGTGCTCCAGGCTCGCAGCGCCGAGG
>WBMW01003511.1:1670-118655 GCA_013396635.1 Penelope pileata | reverse complement strand
ACGGGCTCTGCCCTCAGCGGCCCTCAGGGGTGAGCCCGTCCCGCGCGCTCGCCAACGGCCGCACCCGGAGCTTAAGAGCTTTTATTCCGTCTTTATAAAACGTGAAATGAACTCCCCAAGTGTGACTTGTTCGCTTTTTTCGTTGTAGCTGTGACGCGTTAGGGTTTCGCCCCTGGAAAAGAGCTTGAAATCGTGCCTCGTTTCCTTCGGTTTGGAGGAGCGAGCGGCAAAAAGCGCAGTCTAAAGCACAGCGACCCGTAAAACCAAACAAAAATGCAGTCTGAAGCGCAGCAACACATGCACCGAACTGATCAGCGTGGGTTGGAATGGGGTTTTGATTTGCTGGGGAAGCCCCTTCCTCAGCTTGCAATAGATGTACCCATGTCCGATGCTCCATAAGAACGTTTAACGGCTGCCTGACGGGAAACTCGGCGGAATAAAGAGATAATTTTCTTATCCTGTGTTCCAGACATGCGGGCATGGGCTGGATAGGCTCCGCTTCAGAGGTTGGATGCGTTTGAACATCCTTAAAGAGAAACACTCCCCTGCAAACATATGAAGTTTATATGCTTAAGCTTGGGTAAAAGGGAATAAAGGGCTTTATGTGGTGCTTATTAAGACATCAATAAGTAAAAGCGTAGCCTGAATTACAGCTGTGCAGCAAGGATTTGCCCTAGGCATTCCAAAAGGAAGCACATGGTGTCTGATGAGCCTAAGGGTTCTGTTTTGCTTTTGCAGCCACCCGTACAGATTCCACTGACCCCAGGGGGACAGCTTGAAGGTACGTCAACCTGGAACTGGGGAGAAATCATTAACAGTGTGTTCGTGTGCCGTGGCAGCAAATGTGTGTACGCTGCTGCAGGTAGCTCAAACTTCTTATATTACACCATTTCATTCTTGTTTTGGGGTGGTTTTACTGTAGACCACAGCCTAAATCAATAATGATAAGAGTAATTGATATGGGGTGTTGGCATGCATCAGGGCTGTCCTTGGTCTAAGGCAGACATCCAGTGTCATCACCACCCTGTGCCTGTCATCAGTTAACCCATAACATGAGGAATATCTTTTTCTTCTGATAAAGTCAACAGAGCGTTACCTCACTTTTCTCAAGCCGTCAAGGCTATTTGCCTAGAGATATCAGAAGTCAAATCATGAAGAGTTCCACTGTATGTAACTTCTCACAGCGATTTTGTGATCTGTTTTCCACTCTCTTTAGCAGCGGTGCAGCACAGGCCTGTCTTGCTTGGTGTGGAGCTTCTGCCCCATTCCGCTTTCAGGACGTTCCCTACATCTCCATGTTAGATAAAGCAACCTTTGCATAACAGGTTATTCAACTTGCAAACCAGTTCAGAGTTCCCATGGGAGAGAATACTCCACGGAAGTATATCTATATGCACATTAGGTTTGCTGTATTTTTTCGTGTTAGAGCAATGTGAACCTTAAGTTACATATGTAGTATTATTAAATCAGTCACTGCTGCGTGCACAGCTGTTTGCTCCTGGGGGGCTTTGTGGAACTGCATTTATTGAAAGAATGTTAAAGAGTTGTGCTTAGCAAAATATTGCTTCATTGGGAAGGAAACTTGCTGTGTAGAGGATGAGGTTGAACAGTGCGCAGTCTGAAAGTGCCCAGTCAGGGGGTGGTGAGGCCCTGGCACAGCTGCCCAGAGAGCTGTGGGTGCCCCATCCCTGGAGGTGCTCAAGGCCAGCTTGGATGGGCCCTGGGCAGCCTGAGCTGGTGGGGGGCACTGCCCACGGCACAGGGTGGAACTGGGTGGGCTTTGAGGTCCCTTCCAACCCACCCCATTCTATGATTCTGTGATTCTATAGATCTACAATAAAGTTATATCTTACAGAATGTATAGCTCTCCAACAAATTTCTCAAAACAACCACATTCCAGCTGAGGGTTTCTCATGTGCTTGTACAAACCATTTCAAAGGGAAGCAAAACTGCCTGCTTCCAGTCTATGTGCAAAGAGAACTGGGAACTGGCTCTCCTAGCACAGGATTAAAGCAGAGCGCGTGGTTCAAAAACCTGGTTTGTCAAGAAAGACAAGAACTGCTCAGAGAATAGGTGATCTAGGGCCAAAACCTCCTTTCAGAGTAATTTGTATGTGCACATTTTTCTCAGCAGCTGCTGAGCTCACTGCCACTGTACAAACAAATATTACAAAAATTAGCATCTCATATCCAGTTTCCCAGAGCAGTTTTTTTTATTGTTTGTATTCTCAATTTGTTCAAATTTTAAGCTTTTGTGATACTGGCATGTAAAAATCCATTATAATACAGTAAAAGCTGTTAAGATTCTTTGCCGTGTTCTTGTCTGTCAAGGTAATGTTCTGCAGCACAGAGCAACGCTTGAGTTTTCTGTTCGTTTTTTCTCAATTATAGGAAAAAATTCTGAGAACATTGCCAGTTAAAATGAAAACAAGTCCTTGCAAAATAATAAACAATGGTCACAGTCACAAATACAATAAATGATGATTCCTAGGTACCTTTGAACTGATCATAAATGCTTTCACCATCCTCCATGCAGAGCCAGAATACACAAACTTGAACTTTTAGTATTTAAAGATAGTTTGGAAGTATGGCATTTTTAGCACTGGTTTGTGTGTCAGGCAGTCTCCCAGCACTGTCCTTTGGCTCTTCTGTTTTCTAGTCAATAGCTTATTATCTATCCCAGCGTTAATGTTTGATATGAGTTAAAACATGGGGAGAGGGAGAGGGAGGAAACAGTACTCTACTGAGGAGTGGAAGCCTTGCCTCCCTGAGCTCCTCGTTCTGTGTTAAGGGAGATTTATAATCCCATTTGCAGAATTAACGTTTCTTTTTTCTGCACTCCTGCTCTAGTGATTTCGAAATTGAAGTTCTGCCACTTTGAAATGCTCTGAGAATTGCTTGGAGACATGGGGCCCTGCTGTGCTGCATTTCAACAAATTGGAAAAAGTCGCATTGCTATTCTTATTAGAATGTTTGGTTCAAACAAGATCCACAGCTGAAGCAAACTGTCGGTGCAGGCAAAGCCCAAAACTTAACTAGCATCATCTGTCCCATTCATGCAAGCTGTAGAGTAAATTGTGATTTGAACGCAGGCCACCGGCATGTTTTAACTGCCTCTCACAAAGAAGTGCGTTGCTAGAATTTTCTGGTGGAATCCATCCATTAGATTAAAACCATATGGTGTGACGCTATTTTTAGCAGAATTCTGCACTTCCTCGTTCTCATTCAGAATCAACACCCATACTTGATTCAGAGTTTCACCGAAGGTGTATCTCTTTGTGGAATCTGGACTAACAATGGTGCACACCTTATAAAAACTTAGAAGACTTTCACACTGGTTTCAGCAGAAGCAGTTTTCCTACAAAGCACCACCCACCTGCTGTGCGCGTAGATTTGTGGCAAACTGCTAGCAGGGCTGTGCAGGCAAGGCACACATTTCTTGCACTGCTTTTTCCCTCCCAGGGCTTTATACTGATTAAGATCTGATTTAGGCTGCGTAAAGTGAAGAAAATATCTAGCATTGTTCAAACTTTGATTCCCTCCACCGCTCACCCCAGATATTTTTTCTTCCTCTCTAAATGTCTGCCTCGGGATGCAAAGAGCTCTTTGCTCAAAAGGGGCGATCACTTGCTTAAATCATGATTGCATCTCCTGGTAATATTAATTCCTACAGGTTCTCTTCCAAAACCAAATGTATTTACCACAAATTGCAGCAAACTTTTGGTTGAAACACATTCAAATGTACAAGAACTGTGCAGTTATACAAATTCTGGAAAGAAGGTATTTATTGACAACCAAAATTAAGGAGAATTTTAGCTACACCTAATCTAATGGAGACACCTAATCTAATGGAGACATTCAAGGTCAGGCTGGACCAGGCTCTGAGCAACCTGATCGAGCTGTAGATGTCCCTGCACATTGCAGGGGAGATGGACTAGGTGACCTTCAAAGGTCCCTTCCGACTCTAAGGATTCTATGATTCTAATGATCTGTGTTTGTACTTGCCAAGGATACAGCTAGTATCTCTTTTCTGAAAGTTGTTCACCAAGTCCTTAGTAATCCTTTGGCTTCCTTGTTTTGAGACTAGAAAAACAACTTGTTTCAAAAAAAACTGAACATGAAGTACAGTAGCAAAAAATAATACCAGCCAGGCTCCCACTGACTAGTCAAATATCACCATCTAGAGTATTGAAAACTTTCTCCTTCTGTTTTAGTATCTCCAGCTGTCATTTTGACATATTTTGTGTATTGACTTATATTTGTATTGCATACAGAAGCCTTACAGACTGATGGGCTAAAGCCAGTCGTACTCAGCGTTTGCACAAATACAATACAAGATTGCCTCTGTGAGCCTCTGTAGAAAATGACTGCAGCTCCTTTGTCCTCCTGGTGTGCAAGCTCTCAACGGGACCAGCACTTCTCCAGCAGCACGGTGCAGTGGTGGTGCAGTTACCACTGGGTAGTTGTTGGATGCTGACTTGGAAAAGGGTGCCATCTACTGAATTACCAATACAACTTCTTAAAAGTGTTACGGGTTCCGTGTGTTTTGCAACTCTGTGGTTTGTATGATGCCATCGTAACCCAGGACAGTCAAGGATTACAGTCAAAATGATAAGCTAAAATGAAGGTTGACAGGTCAGGTTACAGATAAGGATGATTTTAGGTAGTTCTCTCTGCATTTTATTAAAGTATGAATGGATATTGGAAGTGATGCAGGAAGACAGTGCTGGAGAACCTGAAGAGTGAAGTTTTTTGTTTTTCCTTACCTAGAATGGTACAGTGCATTCACATTTATGTAAAAGGAATGAAAATATTTTGTCTGTTACCAGTTTGATATTTAGAATAATGACTCACAACGTTTTTTGTTGTTATTTTAGTTTCTGATCTTATACAAGAGCAGAACAGTGCTTCTGCTTTTAGGATGAAGCTAGCCTTTTCTGCCTACGTAGTATAAGGTACTTAAGAAGAGTTTTAACTGTTATGAACATCAGAAAACAAATTTCCTATTGGTCTTGCAGCAGTTCCATGGAGTGAGAAATATGATACTACCGTAACATCCAATGCGTTGCAGTATGTCCTTATACTCACTGGGCAGTGGACTTTTTTGATGTGTCTTCTTATGGACTGTTGGCTCTGTTATTTTCAGTGTTTGTATTTTCTTTTGTCTTTAGGGATGCCTGAAAGTCAAGGGAAGGAAAGTGAAAGCCCTGTCAGCAGCAGCTGCACTGCCACTAGCAGCTCAGTTGCTTGCTTCGGACAGGTCAGTTCCCTTTGCCCGAGAAATCAAGTTCCATTCTTGCAGTACTGGAAATCTGCTCTGCATATTTACTCTTTTTAAAGTTGGATACAGTAAGGCTAGAGTAATTTCCACAACATTATCTACTCTATACCTAAACATACGTTACATTTTCTTCCATGATAGCCACGCTATGCTTCTAGATCTAATAAATGCATTTGGATTCTTCACTAAATGTTTGTAATTTTGGTCCTTAAAAACAAGGCTCATTTTATTCTTTTTTACTGGTAGATGGCCAGTCTCGTGCTTACACACATTCTCAGCACCGGTTCAGAAAAGTCAATATAAGAATAAATTTGGAAAAAGAAGGGTGCACAATAGGCAAAAAAGCTCACAGTAGACAATTTGCGTTTTGAGAAATTCTCTTCCCCGTAATAGGCATCTATACATAGTTCCTGAATGTGGCATATGCATGTGCGCTCTCCCTTTTTCCTTACATCTTTGGTTACAGGCTTGTGTTCTAGTACCAGAAAAAGACAAAGTTATTCCTTTAAGTTTAAATAGAATGAGGGGTAAATGTGAGAGGTTTGGCAGGCACTAGAACTTGATAATATAGGTGGTGAAATCTTTGTTCTATCATCTTAGCAGAGCAACACAAGCTTTTTAATGCTTGAATTCTTAAACATTCAAATCCTCAAACATGCAATTAGGCCTCTCTAACCTTTGCAGACTGTAAATTGTATTTCTACTAAGACGTGCAGCATGAGTTACAACAGTGGACTTCCTAATGATACCAGTGATGCTGGAGTTATCCAAAGGACCTTCCCTGCACTAGGGGAATGTGCTGAACACTTCTTGATAACTTTCTAGTTCAACCGGTCACCAGAGCTGCTGTCCTGATGGAACATGGTGGCAGAGTACAGATAAACTTTGGTTTTGTTAGAGTTTTTATAGGCTTTTCTTGTAAAATATTGTATTTTAGTTTTGAGAGGTAACATATAAACATGTTACACACGTGTGTTAGTGGCAACCTTGACTAGGCAGTATGGCTGCATAAAGATTTCAATAGGATACTAACAGACCTTGCTTATTTAAGTTTTTTTAATGTATGTGATGGTTGTGAGCAATGGAAAACATTAGCTAGAGCTTAATCGTTAGTGTTTGTATGCATATGACCTCAAGAGTAAGGAAGAAAACAATATAATGCACAAATATGCACACACGCCCCAAGGTCTTTCTTTGTCAGTTACATCCTGGTTCTATAAATGGACCATACACCCCTTGGAAGGACTGGGAGAATGGGATTATGAAGTGACATTGGGAGAACAGGGGTAGCTAATACGGAGAGAGTGAGAAACTTTGTCTTACTTTGTTTTCATCAAGTATCAATATACAGCAAATGAATATCAAGCTATCCAGAATGCTCTTCGCCAGAAACTGGGTCCGGAATACATCAGCAGTCGGCAAGCTGGAGGAGGACAAAAGGTATGAATAACCATGCATAGATGTTTCAGCTTGCATTTTTTTTTCCAGGAGAACTATTGTAAAAAAAAAAAAAAAATTAAAAATTACAAGCTACCCAGAGAAGCTGTGGATGCCCCAACCCTGGAGGTGCTCAAGGCCAGGTTGGATGGGGCTCTGGGCTGCCTGATCCGATGGATGACAGCCCTGCCCACAGCAGGGGCGTTGGAACTAAATGATCTTTGAGGTCCATTCCAACCCAAACCATCCTATGATTCTAATAATAGTAATAATCTTTATTTTTGAAGTTCATTTCCCACTGAAGTATACCATACAAATATGGAAGGAAAACTAAGATAGCATAGCATGAATTATGGCTTTAACTTAGCCACAGGGTCCTTACACACTGTAGGAAAAGTCACTTAACTTTTCAGTGCTTCATCCTGCTTGCGGAACCATTGAGATGTTTTTCTTTTTTTTCCAGAACTGAAGTATATGAATCAGTATGTGACACTAGCGGCAGCTTTAGCTCTTCAGTGCCTGCTAGCTCTGCTTCCCTTAGTTCAAGCATATTTGTTCAGTTCCCCCCATCACAGTTGTCAGAAGGTGAACCTAAATCTGCATCGTCATTCACGTTATCTTGAACTTAGCCAGGTTTCCTCAGTGTAAGATCATCTATGTAATCCTCCTTTAAATTAAAGCATGTGTATGTGTGTACATATTTTTCTTTTCAGGTTTGTTACATTGAGGGTCACAGGGTAATCAGCCTGGCCAATGAAATGTTTGGCTTCAATGGCTGGGCTCATTCCGTCACTCAACAGAATGTTGGTGAGTATCTCCTTAGGGTTAAAGAAGTCTGTCCTCATTTTTCACTATGAGGACTTGAAGGAAAAGTCTCAAATAAGCACAAGGGTATCTATCCTAGAACTTGATCTCTTCAAGGAGGTGGAACATGTGGGGGTTTTCTGTGTGTATTTTAAGTGGTAGAACCTGGTAAAAGATGTAGGATTTGCAGGCATCTTAGAAGTTCGTAAGAATGAAAGAAATGGAATTAAAATGGAGGCTTTCTTTTCTTCTTAGGTCTTGCACTGGAATATGGCATAATCATTATTCTAAGGGTGCTTATATATATTCTTGAGCTACTCTAGTCAAGAAAACTTGATGGGAACATCCAGTCAAGAGTTACAGCACTTAAACCATTTGTTTTAACACCCAGCAGCCCTGACCCAACCGTCATACTCACCTGTAATTTTTACTCTAACAAGTATCTCTCAGTTAATATTCCTCTAATCTTTAGGGACTCTTTTTCCTCTTTTTTTTTTTTTTTTCCCCCTACAGATTCCTCTTCTAGCAAATACCGAGTTCTGAGATCATTATAGTAGAAAGCTTTGGAAAACCTCTTATAGCAAGTGGCATTCTTCTTAAAGCTTAAGCTGCCTCTGTCTTGATAGTTGAAATAGTGGCTGCTGGAGAAACATTGTCCTTGCAGATCTGCTAGTCTGAAGCCAGGTTGTTGAAGTAGCTCAACCAAGCTGTGTAAATATGTACACCTTTGCTTCTCCACCAGGAATCTTTTCTTACATCTGGCTGGTGGATTCTAGACATAAAAATAGTTATTTCATGGTTTTACATGTGTGTTGTACCACTTTTTTTTTCCTCCTTTTCAATTAAGAAAAAAATGACATAATTTAAACTTTTCCTCCCTCTCCAAATAATCCTGTAAAAAAAGTCATGCCTTAGCAGTTCAGAGACAGAGGATTATTACAGTGGTTTTTAAATTCCTGGGTTGAGAAAAGATTGCACATCTGTTAGGTTTACAAAACAATTGAACAAGTGGACCAGATGAGGACAGAACCTTTAAACACCATTGTACAGTTTCTTCAGCTACAAAGCATTTCATGTCAGCTATGGGCCATGTTTGTATCAGGCTTGTAAGACTGCCAAGTAGAGTGTTTATATAGCATTGCTCAGTGTAAAATCTGACAGATGAGAGATTCTAGACTGAGAATCGTGGATAAAGCCTTGTGCAAAATTTCTCAAATCAGAGACTTCTAGAAGATAATAGAAAATAAATTGCATTTATAGACAATTAAGTTTCTTTTCCATTGTTGTTTTTATAAACTGATACTTTAGATCCTTATTTCCAGCTGAAAATGAATTGTTACTCTTTGAACATCTAGGATATGAATCTGAATGAGAAATAACATTTATAACTCCATCTTATAACTTCTTTCATATGCTTGAGTTTATATACATAATACCAGACTGCAAGTGTTTTTCGCAGGTCTAGACACTGATAACCAGAAAATATAATGTAGCACACTCAGAGCATATGTGCAAGTTATCATTCTCAGACAACACTTAGTATTTTTTAAGTCGTGCTCCATTTTGTAGAAAATAAACACAGCGTCTTGGGCCCATTCAGCAAACATGCTGCAGGTGTATGAATATCCAAAAGAAGTGAATTAAGATCTACATGTGGATCAGAAGTCTTTTGTGTTATTTAGGATGCTACATTTTTCCCTCCAGACTTTGTTGATCTCAACAATGGAAGGTTCTATGTGGGGGTCTGTGCGTTTGTGAAAGTCCAGCTTAAGGTAAGTGCATTTTTTTGTTTGCTCTCTCTGTAGCTGAGCAATTGCTTAAAGCTGGGAATGAAAGTTCATGCATAGGTCAGACTGTAGATCTCCAGTGCTGCAGTATACCAGAGAACATAGTGGTGTCCAAAACATTGCCCTTGCTACAAAACATCCATCTAAGAGTGAGTAAGCAGGCTTAGGAAAGCACAGCGTGTAATAATGAGAGCTGTATGTGCAGAATCTCCCTCACACTTAGTATTTTTAAAATCTTACTGCAGGATGGGTCATACCATGAAGATGTGGGTTATGGAGTCAGTGAAGGCCTGAAGTCTAAGGCCTTGTCGTTAGAAAAGGCAAGAAAGGAGGCAGTAACAGATGGACTGAAGAGGGCACTCAAGTAAGTGAAGATCAGTTCTTGTACATTGTCTTAGTTTCTTTGGGAATTGCTATTTTCAGTCACACTGAGCTGTCTTTCTCAGGTTTTGTTNTGAAGAGGGCACTCAAGTAAGTGAAGATCAGTTCTTGTACATTCTCAGGAGTGAGTTGGGAATTGTTATTTTCAGTCACACTGAGCTGTCTTTCTCAGGTGCTTTGGGAATGCTCTTGGGAACTGCATCCTGGACAGAGGCTACCTACAGGCTGTGAATAAGCTTCCACGTCAGGTACAGTACATGGTCTTTCAGAGCAGATTGCTAGATGTTGATTTTTCCTGGTCCTTCATGTTAAAAGGAATGTAAATAATGATATAAATGCATCTTAGCCCTGAATATTTCCTGCTATGAGACCTGTAGCCTTTGCCTGCTAGTTTGATTGCATGAACTGTCCTTTACTGAGTTCTTCCCCAGCATTTTACCACAACTATTCTCAAGTTTAACCGTCTGCAGTATGCAAGTTTACTGTGGTGAGGAAACAGTATTTTACTCAAGATCCCATGTGACATTTAGTGTCATGCTGTCTCTCTCTCTTCAGTGCCAGTAAGGCGTACAGTTACATCTGTGTTCCTAACAGGTTAAATGCTACACCAGGAAGCATTAGCTGCTTAAACTAGCTTTTTCTAAGTGCTATTTTCTACACATGCTGCAGTTCTGAAGCCCATTGAAGCTTTGTCAGTTGCAGCAACTCAGTTCCTCGCTCTTCTCCAGCCACTTGTGCTTTAAATGTTCATCACCAATGACACCATGTCAGTTCAGATACACATCACAAACAAAACGGAAATCCTAGGGAGAACAGTGTCTGTCAAGGCAGCGTGCATGTTCTTTTGCCTTGGATGAGATAAAAGGCAAAATTGTTCTTCTCTTAGTTCTCATTGCCAGTCGTTGCCCAGTCTGAGTTATTACTTGGAATTTTTAAATCCAATTTACATGCCATACCCTTCTCATTACTGGGCCTTTACAGGAATCAAAAAAGGGCAGGAGATGACCGCACGCAGTGACGCAACTGCCCACTGCCAGAAGAGGTGATAAGGCTGGAGGCAGGGCAGGAGAGGGGCCAAACAAGCAGTACCTCCATGACCTGTGACCTGCCCTAAAGCAGAGAAAGCTTGAGTGCGTTCTGCAAAATCATTTCATTTAGTCCTGAAGGCTCTCAAGCTGGCAGCCTGTATGGCTGGGCACACTGGGCAGCAGGAATAAGGACTGTTCTCTTGATTTTTGGGAGCTCTGGTAGAAAATAAGGTGTTTTTCCATGAGAAAGACTTCTTCCAATGAAGTTTAATATGCATAGCCCAGCATAGCCTAGAAACACTACTATGTGGGTCACATACCAAAGCTGTTTGTTGTAGTTTGAGCTTTTACTTAACAATAAGCAAAAAGTCCATACGGTAGCAACATCAGTGTGTGCATTAATAGTTGCTTTGACCTTCTACTGATCAGTATTCGAACCCTAAGGAGCCCTAATGCACATGACCGCCTGATAGCAACTACATGTTGCATGGTCATTGTAACAAAGTTACACTGTGCCTGTATGTCACCCTTCTGAAGCCTGGTCATTGTTCCTTTTAGAATAGGATACAAGTAGTTATTTTGTAACAACGTTTTTGCGCTTCGATCTTGAGCGAAGTCAAGTTCAAAAGGTGATCTCAGCTTTCACTTCAGCTACTTGGATCCTTCCCAAAAGAACACTGCCAAGTACTAGATGCGTCTGTGTTGCAAAGGAAGAACCTAAACTTTTAGATTGAACCCCCCAAAACTGTGGCTGTTGCCAGTCCCCCCCAGAAAGGCAAGAGAGGTAACAGAATTTTGTTCTTTTGCTACCCTAGGAGTATACAAGTGGTCCTGCAAACAGCCTCTGCTTGGCTGCAAAATGTGTTGGTACCTGAAATTTGCAAGGGAACAACGAGAGCAGGGTGTGTTAGACTTGGCCGCTGAAGGATAGGGAATAAATTCAGGAGACTCTACACACCAGCTTATTTGTTTTGAACACTCGATAGTCCGTTACTTAGCAAAAAGTGGCTCTTGAATATACAAAGAGCTAGTTTGTACAGCTGATGTGTACTTGAACCTGTCATCACTACAGTTCTTTCCCTTGCTGAGCAGTAATAAGCCATGTTACTTCTTGCCTTACTTACCTTTACGTTTCAGCCTGCAAGGGAAGAGCTGCAGTTACTCTTCCCTCTGAAGTACTCGGTCAAACAGTGAAGCTTCAGAGGTAAGCAGCACCATGGAGAAATGTCTCTTTTGGAGGTCTCTGGTCCAGAGAGAGACAAGAAATTGCACTGCACACTCCACTGCACATTCCATTTGTAACAACAATACTGTAGGCCCGTTTGTTCAGAGCTATCACAAAGTGTACTTTGATGTAACACAGCAGTCCTCGTAGTACTAAAGGTGCCCTGGCTGTTAATCGGCTTTAATCTTGTTTGCTCCTGATGTGCACCAGTTGGGGGCAGTAGGCCGCTAGGCAGGAACCCGCCTTGCACATCTAAAGGGTGACTGCTGATCCATGGGGTTCCATAGGAAAGTTGCCTTCATCATTCCAGGATTTACTCAACTCCGCTAGTCAGCTTGGAGCGCTGACATGGCTCTCTGTAGCTAACTGGGCTCTAGGAGCTGAGCCAAAGGGAGACCGCGCCAATTAAAGATGACACACGTATCTCTGCTTCACCAAGGTCATAATCTGTTAGTGGCACTGCCACACGTTTGTAAAATCACAGGGAGCACAGTGTGGGGAGACACGGGATATCTTCCCTACAGCGCTCAACCATTAAACTGACACAAAGTTGCATGAACTCAGTGATAAACCAGATAAACTCAAATGCATTTCAGGTTCCTAACTTGCTACTCCACCTAGAGCGAACAATGGATTTTCTAACAGTACCACATAGAAGAAGCCCGTGCATATTTCATTACGTTGCTATTTTCTGAATTTTTTTTTTCTTTTCCTTTACTAGATGCCCCCTGAGTTAGATTTGGCGAAAACTAAAAGACAGGACTATGAGCCTGAGATAGAGAAAGCAAGGTACAACGGCTGTTTGGAAAAGCAGAACCCAGGATGGCAACAACATTGTGAAACGGCGCCTGCTTGTCAACCCAGCCACACGGAGCCTTCTGGAGCAACAGAGGATCAGAAGCAGCCAAACAGTTGCAGGTATGTTACAAGTTACTGCCCCCTGTCAAACACGGGGGCAGCCATACTGTACAATGCAGTACACACGTACAATACAAATGTGTGGAAGCTGCCATACAATATGACTTCAGTGGATTTTTCTTGCCGTTATTTCTTTATGCATTTTTCTTCATAAAATCTAGCCACTGAAATCCTGTTTTAACTCTGTGCTTATACCTGGGGGAGGGGCAGAAATGCAGATTCTTCAGCTGTTGAGTGTGATGCCACTTACCAGCGGAAATTGCGACAAAAGCAGCTGCAGCAACAGTTCCGGGAACAGATGGAGAAAAGACGTCAGGCTGCAGAAGTTACTCCCAGCAGCAAACAGGGTAAGGTGGGACCTTAAAAACTGGCAGGCCCGTGTTATCCTTAGTGCAGGACCCTGACTGCTTTCTTTTGCCTTTGTACTGTACTATCACATCCCTTTGAGACCAAAGGAAGGATGATCTTCATGCTTCTGTCCCTACATTCTTACAGTGGCAGGAATGTCAGCCCTAAAAACGCATCATTAGGACCGCAACTTTCCAACTGCCCTAAAGCTCCATGCAGCACAGCCACTGACATCTGTGCCCTCACCATGCTGCCTCAGAGCTGAGGCTGCAGCTCTCCACTGAGGTGCTTGCAGGCAAGAAGGCATTGCATTAGCTGCTAGTATGTTGCTCCTCATTCATGGGGAAGTGTGGACAGCTTTGTGGTAAGCAGGAACTTGGGGGCAGGGTAAACAGGCTAAAAAAAGAGTTTATGGTAGTGCAGTTGCCGTCACCAGTCATCAGCAGCACCTTACCATTCCATATGCTGCTTCCAAAATCTAAGCAGCTGTGGAAGAAGGGTACCTGGGGGCAGCTGGTGATGGTCCCTTCAGACGTCCCTTCAGACTCGTGCTCTGTCTGTTAAGGAGGATCAAAAGGGTTCTTCTGTATTTCTGACTTCCATCTCTTCTTCTATTACCTCTGTCCAGCAACAGCCAATCCTCCCGTAAAGCACAGCACTCCAGCAGCTGTACAACAGGAACTAGCAATAGAAGAAGAGTTCTTCGCAGGTCAGCCAAAAATAATGAATAGCAGCATGTTAAATGATCAGTGTTTATTATTAATTCTTCAAAACGGAGCGTAATGATAAAAGTGAAGAGGTTGGGAGTAATGGAAGTGTGAGTCTGGTCTTAGCAGTACTAAACTTGCTTGAGCAGCAGGAAAACAATGTTAAAGTGTGCACGAGATGAGGTGTCCCTCACTGTGAGGGGTTTTACACCGTGCCTTCCAGTAGAGCACTGTTAGACATATTTGGTAAACCCTCTTCTTCTGGCGATGTTGCACAAAAATAGAACATGGCGGGGGGGGAAGCGTCTTTTCTCAACACAGCTGTGGCTATTTGAGTCACACCACAGCATGTGGACACTGCTTAAGTTCAGAGCACAGGGACAGTGCCATTTTCTGGTTGTGCGATGACATAAGAGGGCTTTGCAGTTTAACTTTTATAGTGGCCACCACTATAAGGAAGAGGTGGGCTGGTCCTGGAGTTACTCTTGTTCCTGTCGCGCTGTCATCTTTGCTTCCATCATCTTTTCATTCGTTGTAGATGACCCTGAACTTTGGGACATTTCCTTGGAGACCGCTGACCTTAACAAGTTAACGGATCACAAAGCGGCAGGCCCACCGGCTGGACAGCAGCCACCTGCGACACCCCTTGGGCATCACCAAATGACAACTCATAACAGGACACCTCAGAGAACGAATTACCACAAACCTCCTGCGAGGTTTGCACAGCTGCAGCCATCTGCTGCTCTCATGAGCAACAGCCACGGTGCCAACCAGCAGATACCAGGTACGTGCTATGATAAATGAGCGAGTTCTTTCTGTCCTAACAGGGGCTCTTGGCTTTGAAAGCATTGCTGTCAGATTACTGATCTGGAGTGGGAGAAACACCCCTCTTTCCTTGGGCCTGGCTGCAGAGCGCTGAGACAGCAGGCTAGGACAACTCTCTCTTTTTCCATCTCAAGGAAGAGCTAAAGAGTGAATGAAAGAGCACTTTCAGAAGCAAAGAAAAGCTTTAAGAAACTTCCATTTCTCACTGTCTCCCTGTTCAGCAGAGTGCAGCCCTCACAGGAGAAGCCAAAGCTTGAAGAAAAGGAGGCTCGAACCTACGTAGGGCACCAGGTGGTACCATCACCTACAGGCTGGATTACAGCAGAAGACTGCAGCTGGCTTTTGAAAGTACGTGAGGAACTCTGGTCTGTAATAGCTTATCCTGTGTGTTATGATGAAGCAACACGGAAGAGCCAGCAAGACGCAGCCAGCAAGAACTTCATGTGCTTTGGGGTTATTATATATTCCAGATTTTTTTCCATGAACAAGTAATCATTTGTGCTTCTGCACAACTCGTGGCTCTATTACAAGCGGAAGTCACAAATAACTTGCCTGAAATTCCAGCATAAGTAAACCTTAAAATGAGATTCCGTAACTTCTGTCTTCCTCAGTATTTTGGCACACAGAAAAGTTTTTTCAATAAAACGAGGAGAGGGCGGGTTATGGTCACATGAAAGCAGCCCAACCGCCGTCTCCCGTTCCCTCAGGCTGTCTGCAGTTGTGGCAGCGGCTGCCTCCCACGTGCGGCCCAGCTGCCTGCCCTGTGGCTGCACACGCAGGGACAGAGCATCGCCCTGACACGGCTCTGCCTCAGCTGCCCCCTCAGGCACAGGGGATTCCTGTCCAGCAGCAGCAGCACGTCCACCTGCATCCCTGCAGCGCAGGGGCAGGAACGTGCTGGGGCTGCTGCTGAGGAGTACAGACAGCATCTCAACGTTTGGTTGGACCCTCTGCAAAATGAATGGGAGCTGCAGTTTTATTCTTTTAGTGTTTTAAATAAGCTTTTACTCCTTTTTAACGCAAGAATAAACACTAAATTTGGACAGACAAACCGCACTTGTTATTTATGCCTTATTCCTATCCAACTACAGCTCCTGTTCAACAAGCTCAAAGCAGCTCATGAGCAGGTACAAGTAGGAAGCCAGAAACTCCCACTGAGTGTACAGCCTTGCATTTGCTTTAGTTTAGGTTCCAGTGGGTTTTAAACATGAGAGCAAAGCAACAGCTCCTACTAAGGTCAAAGGAAGAATTTTTAAGCAGTGTTTTAAGAACTTTCCTGTGCCCAGTTTGAAAGGCCCCGTTCCAGTAAGGGAGCACTTCTGCTGGAGAGCTGCTGGGTCTCTTGCAGTGAAGGGTTCTGCTGCAGTTCCTGCTGCCCTGGCTCCACCACCTGAGTGCTGAGGCTGGCACCTGTGCTGGCAGCTCCCTCCCAATCGGAAGCATTTGAGCTCCCCAGGTTGCAAGCCAGGAAGGTGGTTCTGCAGTTCCTACTGGCAGGACTAGAGACAAGAAGGGTGGTACAGCGTGGCTGCAAGTTGGAGCTGAGCCAGAAAAACAGCACAAACTTTGACTGGTCCAGCCCTGCAACTGATGTCAGACTTGTTTCTGTGCTTTGCCATTACTGCCCTATCTGGACGAGTGTCTTACAGCCATCTGCATGTTACATACGAGGTACAAAGCATGTATTCCTGTCCCTCCTACTTTACCTTCGCCACTTACCAGTCCTTTCTCCTCAAGCAGCCTCCTTTATCCACTTACATCCCCAACAGGACAAAGAACGAGGACTGCTGCCAGTATCCTCAGACAGGACAAATTAACTGCAATAGATCGTACCTAGAAAGTAGTTTCAGGTTGCACCAGTACCACTTTCTCTCCAACGCAGCGCTGAGTTCAGAGCAGCTCAGGAAAGAGACACATACCACAGGTCTGAGTCACGCAGCCCATGTTGAAATAAGATACCTGTAAGGAAGGGGATGTGCAGACATACAGAACTCCCGTATTCAGCAAAGCCTCTCCCAACTTCTACAACAGAAGAGCGGGAAGTCTCAAACAATTTCATCAGCTTCCTGGGACTGCAGAAGAGTGCAAAGACAGCTGTGCCTCCTCGCAGGGGATCACTGCGATACACCTCTCAGAGTGCTCCTTTTTAAGAAAAAAAAAAACAGTGCAGTTTATACGTGGGGCTTTTCCTTTAAGGACTCGAGCAGCGTGACTCATAGCAGGAGCTGTTCTTAAAATGGAAAGAAATGCAGCAGTAATTAGTGTTTAGAAATACCAAATAATTCCTGCAAGTCTACAGCTGCTGGAGAATGACTCTGTAAAGTAGTTCTGCTCTTCTGCTGTACCAACAGAGTTGCAAATTTGGAGATGGAATTCAGACTGGATCTAGACTACAGCCAGCCCCCAGCACCACAGGTGCACAGCCCTGCTCCCTTCCAGCCCAGAGAGCGTAAGGGCCCACCAGGAGAGGAGGAGCAGAGCGCTCTGTGCCAGGGCAGGGCCCTTCCCCAGCCCTGTTGGCACCGCTGCTCCAGCTTCGCTGCCAGCAGGGAAGCACAGAACCGCTGCTGGCTAAGCCTTACCTGTGCTGCAGACTGGGAGAGCAGCCACGTCCTTCACTGGCACAGCCGAGCGTGGTTCATGGTGGTCTCAGCCCTGAGAGCTCTCCTCCTGCTCTCCATCATCCTTCACACCCTTTTTCCCCTTCCCTTCACCCCTTGACTCCTCCTCTCACAGAGCGGACTCATTCCGTGAATTGTTCTTCACAGCTCCTCGCTGCAGAGGATTCTATTAGAAGGTCAACGGCTCACGGCTGAGCGCTGCTTGTGAGAAGTTACAGGTCTCGTTGAACCGGGCTCCTCGAACTTTCCTGTGATAGATTGATAACCTGGGTAACAGCCCAGTCACTCCAGGACCAGGGAGGAGAGGCTGGAAGCTGCTGCTCAACAAGAAAACCCCGCCGCTCAACAGCAGCGGCTTTGGTTTATTGCAGGGACCTCGGTGAACGTTCCGTAAAGGTCACAGAGCGCAGCACAAAGCGCAGCCGTACAGTGAGCGCGGTGCCTGGGAGCAAAATACACAACCAACTACGGCCAGGGAAGCCCAAAGTTTCAACTTTTTATTTTTTTTATTTTTTTATTTTTTTTACAGTGTACATTGTTAAATAATGTAAAGAAAACGCTTGTAATTCAGAAACAGATTTTTATGTGGAAAAAGATACTCAAAGTGTAATATTAAACAAAATAATTTAACAGTTCAGTAGCATTAGTTTATTCCTCTAGACTTCAGTTATTCATCCACAGGAGGGGGGGAGGGGGAATCAATGGTAAATAAAACCAGTTCTTGCATAACATTAAGTGAAAACGACCTCAAACTTATTAGATCAAAATTAAATAACCATGTGCTGCGTTCAGCTGATTAGTTCCCATGGTGAATATTCCCCTCGTGTCATCACTGCCTCAGGCTGGCAACCGCTCCTGCTCCTGGAGCGCACCTCTCCCCTCCCGCCGGGTGGGAGCAGGAAACTGCTCTGCGCCACGAGGGCAAAGGGCAGAGCTCTCCTCTCCCACTCCAGCAGCAGGGACCCCTGCTTCTCTTCTGCCCCTTCCACCCCGCTCACGCCACGAGCCGCCTCTCCTGTCCTGTAGCTCCGTCTGCACTCAGGTTACAAAGCACGAGCCCCACGGCTAAGGAACTCTCCTTGCCGCTGGCTTTCGCCCTCGGGCATTTCTCTCCACCTGGTACAGCCCCTTGCTGCCAAAACTGCTGTAAAAAAAAAAAAAAAAATCGACAGGAAAGGAATGGATCTTGCACGTTTCTTTGTAAAAATAAAAGAGCGAGAACATCCACAGACAGCAAAACTCCCTAGTAAGGCTCCACGGGGGAACAGCACTCTCAGGAAAAACAATCTGGGCAAGTAACATCTCGGTGCACCAACTCCAGGACACAGCGAGCTGCCCCGGGTACGAGGAAGCAGCTCTGATCCCTCCCAGCCTCTTGCAGCACTCCGTAAATACTGGCTGGTATTATTTTTACTTTGCAGAGGAAACCAGTATTTTTAAATATGAAAAGGGAGAATGAACAAAGCAGAAAGTACAGTACGGTTACTAAGGGGTGACAGCTACAGTCCTGGTACCAGCGTGAAATTTGTTAGAGTGAACAAAATCATAAATCCTCCAGAGAAGGCAGAGGAAACCTCTCGGTGCCGGCTGCTTCAAGTGCATCCATTGCCGGCAATGGACGTTGCACCAGGACAAGACTATTCCTGGCTTCAATGGATTAAAAAAAAAAAAAAAAGAAAGAAAAAAAAAAAAAAAAAAGTAAGAAAAGCAATCCCAGCAGACAAGCCCACGCCAACGAGCAATGGCACTTCTCCCTCAAGTCACATCCTGACCAAACATCTTCACCACTTTGCAGGTGGAGTCAAACTGCATCTTAAGCCGGACCCTCCCCAAAGACACGCGTTCTCCCCATCCTCTCCATTCCTGATCCAGACCTCCTGCCTCCAGACAACGGTGGTTCGTCTCACCTTGGCATCGCCCACAACCCTCCATCCCCCCCCCACCTGGCCCTTGTCACACACCAGCAACTTCGGATCGCCCCCTCGGACAAGTTTCCCAACACACGGAGCTCTGTGCCGCCCCGCTGCACCTCCTCTGCGCAGCGACGGCTCCACCAAGGCAGGCGCAGCGCCCAGGCCCTAGGTACAAAGAACTCGGCCCGCTCTGAACTTGCCCTCTGTCCACCTGGGGTCTGCTGGGAAGACAACGCTAACTGCAGAAGCAATAGAAGTCCAAGGCACTAAAATATCCAGCAAGCATACTGGGAGAACAGACAAGTATTCAAGTACATTAATTTATACAATTTTACATTCACATTTATTTATCTAATACAATGAAAATACAAAGGAAAAAGTTAAAGTGTCTCCAATAAGTATAAGGATATAGCTAGCTTTTTTTCCCATTTTTTCTTTTTTACTTTTTTAACCCTCTATATTCCACTCATTTTTAAACTACTGTTGTCCAACAACATTTATATATCACAGTGTTTCCACATCAAAACTGATGGTAAGTACATGTCCGCAGGGAACTTTTAAAATTTTTTAAACAATTTAAATTGCTCTAATGCTGCAGTCAAAGCTGTTAATATCTTACTTAAAGCAGTAATGACCTATCAAGCACGGGCTGCACGGCAAGTCCATTCGTGTGCCCCATCGTTCTGGAGCCAAATACGATTGAGTGGGGAGAGGGAGAGGAGGGGGATTTGGACAGCCTTTCTCCTGGTCTTGGATCTTCAGGGAGAGAAGAGAAGCGTGCTAAAGCCTCATGCTAGGATTCAACTCTCCCACCTCGACATACGCGGATTCAGCCTCAAACCAAAGAAACTTTACAGCCAGACTGCGTTAACGACCCCGTGACTCATCTTCACGGCTCTCGCTTTGCGCAAGAGCGGGGCCCCTCAAGTCGAAAGAACTGTCCCACCGTAAGGATGCTGATCATCCTCCTCCCCCTCGAAAGCATGTGGGGAAGCCCCCTTTACAGAAAGTTAACAGCAATGGGTGGAAAAGAAAAATTCATTCCCAGTCTGGCAAGCCACCAGTTCATTGCAGCACTAGGAGCTGACAAAGGGCCCCCTCTCCCTCCCCACGTCCTGTCCCGAGGTCTAGCCAGCACGGTCTCCAAGCGGGGCTAAGTGGTCCGCAGGTTGGAGCCTGGAGGGTTGCTGATAGATTTCTGCAAACTGCTGATGTTGAAGCTTTGCAAAGATGCGGCACCTACGGGCTGGAACTGGCCAAGCGGCTGCTGTGCCGGACCACCCGTCCCACTCCACGGCGCGGCGAAAGACGCTGCTGGGTAACCGTACTGCTGCGGAGGGCACATGGCCTTCGTGAAGGGACCTAAAGAGGTAGCTGATGCTGCGGAGATGGGCGTAGCACCCAGGGAAGATGTCATAGAGATACAGAGCTGACCTGGCGCCGAGAATTTTCTTGCCATTCCAGGGCCCTGAAAGAAAATCCAACCCCCAAGTTATACAAGCGTGCTGAAAAACCGCAGGCTATCCCCTGGGACCGCAGGCTGCTCCAGATGGCTGTTTGCAGGAGCACGCTCTTTAGTCATCCCCCTTCCCTCCCACAGGATGCGATGTAATCCTGCACACACAGCGCACACCCAGCACTTTGGTAGCCCAGTTGTCCAGGCTACACGCTGACTGTACTCTGCCTGTTTCAGAGCAACGACACCCGACAGTTTCTCGCTATAAACGCCCATGGGTTAAGTCTTACCTCATAGTTGCTATGCCCTTTGCCAACTTTCTTGCCAGACAGGTTCATGGCATCTCGGGCCCAGTTATCTACCAGCTTGTGCAGGTCATCTGTGAAAGTCCCTTTTCGGCTAGAGGCAATAGCAGTAGGCTGAGGCTGGGGTGCTTGGCTGTTCACTGTAGCCCCGGGGACTGTGTTAGTGCTACTGGTCCCTAAAAACACAAGAAACAGGAGTCAGAACTGAGGTTCAACATCAGCTTCCTCAAGTGAATTTCATAGTTGTGGCAATGGTACGATAGAGAGCCAGTTCAAATGCCATGCAGAGTAATTCTAGGTTTCAATTCCAAGACACGCTGAAGTAGGAACTACGAGGACTCCTACAGGCATTTTCTCAGATTAATATTTCACAGAGGTTGACTTCAAGAAGTGCTGCAAGTAGGCATCGTAAGAGGGGAATGGCAGCAGCCTACAGGTCTTTGTAAAAGAAAAAGGAGATGAGATTTCACCACCAAATGACAGCAGTCGTGCCATTCTCTCACCCTACGCCTTTCAGTTAGCAGCAGCAACTATCAGCACAGGTCAATTCCACCTTCGAGGACAATGCTGATGCTGAATGAGGAGCAGTACCACCAGCATAGCCAGCAGCTCCACGGAAAATCATCTCTGCTTTGTAAAATGAGGAAAAATAATTCACTCAGATTACACAAACAGCCACAGTGAGAAGGAGCAACTGTTGTCTCCAATAGCTGCCGAACTTATGTTCTTGAGGATAACCAGACGGGACTGTCTTCATCCACCAAAGGGCCAGGAGCAGCAGGGGAAGGCTGCACTGCATTAAATTTTGCTTTTTGCCTCTGAAAGCATTTTTTTGCCATTGTGTTCAGATTTCCTACGTCAGGAGAACAAGCGTTTCAGATGCAAACGACTCATAGGGCTTAAAGAAGGCAGAAAGGAGACTGGTTCCTCGGACTCGCTTTGACAAGTGTTCCTGTTCGCTGAGTTGACCGCAAGAACAAAAAACCTTCACAGAAATACCAGGGCTTTGGCTCTTCTAGAAAGTTTGTTGAACGGGATCCTGCAGAACACATCCAGAAGTTTTGTTCTGGACAGCCTCACTCTCACTGCCTCACGCTTGTTCACAAGCAACTTCCCTCAAAATGCAGCTTTTCAGAAGGCAGACAACCACGACCGTAATCAAAGCTGTAGGGTATCACGTAAGCTTTCTAAACTCCCAGCAGTACAGCAAGGTATCTTCCTCTCCAGAAATGGAAATGAGGGTGGACCACAAGGCCCATGTTTTTTTCTTTTCCTGAAGGACACGGTAAAGGCAGAATGGATCTGGGTTTCTCAAATCCATTTAGTTCAAAACCAATTAAACACAACAAAAGTCAGCGTCTCGTCACTGTGGAGCTAAACCCCGCATTCATTGCGAGCATCCTCACCTACCTGGCTCTCAAATTTCCTCACACATTTCTACTCGCTGCAACTGGGAAGCCCAGGAAAACCTGAGCATACGGCAGAATTTCTAGAGAAAACTGCTTAGAAGCAGAGCATCCAAAATCCTAGCAAAGGAAACCATCTCTCCGCTGTGAAGGCCAAATGACAGAGTCCTCGTCTCCTGCCTGATCGCCCTGCACCACCCTCCCTGGCCGGCAGCCACGCTCCTTGCGAGCACGGCATCCAAGAAGACCTGGCTCCAAACCCCTGCAGGAATGCTTCACGTTAAGGAGTGAATCAGGAAGGTGACATACTTACTGGGCAGGACCAATAAGCAAAGTGTCACTGCCTCCAGTAGTGCTGAAGAGGGATGGGCACACATCCCTCCCACCAGTTCCAACTCAAGCACGGAGGTGGCTCCCAGTGCGGGTGTTCACGAGAGGGCAGCAGCCATTACAGGTTTGGGGGGGGCATGCAACAGTGCACAGGGATGGAGAGGAGAAGGTTCCCTGACCAGGGAGTGCAGCTGCAGCTCAGATGGATGCTAACAGAAACACACCACACGGTGTCAACGAAAAATCTACAACAAAATAATGAGAACTTCAAGCATGCACCATGTCTTATTTAGAAGAACAGTGACCAAAAGGGTGACATTAAAGACAAACCAGGCAAAAACAAAGAGGTACTCAAGAGGAGGTGTCAAAACCAGTAACAACCACATTCCACCACCATGAGGGTTCATGCAGGGATTGAGACACTCACTCTCACACTCTTCACGATGGCCAGTATCTGCTTTTGATGTCTCACATTTCTACTGTAATCAGCAAGGGCACAGCTTACAACCTGGGACCCCGGCCCTGCGCTGAAGAGCTTCTTCAGGGCATGGGAGGGAGAGAATGAATCAGGGAACACAGTGCAATGCGTTCATCCAAAGACGTGAAGAATCATTTAGGAAAGCTGAGGTGTTCTGAAGAGGATTGGTTCAGGGTTTCGTTCAGGGTTTAAGGCAGGTGGGAAAGGTGGGAGGCCAAGAGAGCTTTGTCTAAAAAGTGATCTCGTTATGGAGCTCCAGTCGCAGGTCCCAGGCAGCCAGGGGCAGACCAGCCGACACCGCAGAGGGGGGCTATGAAATTGCCAGAGCTCCCACAGTGTCAATTTAAAAACCAACTTCTCAGGAATTTCACATTGTAGCCCTGATGTATTTGCCACCTACCAAAGCTGCCATCCAGAAGAGTGTGAGAAGGAAGTGTTTCAATTCATGGTATTCGATGGAAACAGCCCCCACATTCCTGCTCGGTCACAGCAGCCGTCCCCAGTCCTGCTCTGCCATGAGGAGTCTGAAGTGGGACAGGCTTCTCCCTCTCCAGCCTGCTACATATAACGTCTTCATTTTGCCCCTTTGGTTTTTTAAATCTCACCATAAGCCAACAGTCAAAAGGCACCTTTAAAAAAATCTTACATGACATGACCACACGTGGGCTTTTCTACACGTCTCTTACTTTAGGACACAGACTGGAGGTCTGATGGCTTACTCTGAAAACGCCGAAGGAGTCTCTGCGATTGGAGCTGTCACTGAGGTGGCAGAACCCATCAGACAGGCACAGAAACCTGCTGCTCAGAGGCACAGGGTTAGCACAGCACAGCGAGCAGCTGCCCCTGATGCTCCACTCACTCGCTGTCATTAGCAGCGAGCAAAGAGTTCCACAGGGAAGGTGAGGCTCTGCCCGCCTCTGCTTTTCTGCAGAAGTCACAGCCACGCTATATGAATACACTAACAACAGAGCACACGTTAGAGGGCATAACAGAGACAGACAGATGCTGTGCTGGAGACAGAGTCAGGGAGGCAAGGCTTCAGTGACCAGAAAAAGCCGATGGATTGCTTTACAGTCGGGAGTTGGAGATAACAGAAATAAGATAATTACTACAGAGCTGGTTGCAAGGACAGACTTTTTTCACCATCTTCCCTGAAGCACAAAGAGAGAGTCATTTGTTAAAGATTAGAGAAACAGTGAGAAGTGTTTAGTATCAGCAAACAGTACAAAAAGCTGGGTGAGAAACAGAGGGCACAGCGCAGCGGGGCTCCCCAAGTTACCGGGACGTTCTCGGAGGAAGCCAAAGAGCGCTCTGACAGATTCATGAGTTGTACTTTGGGAAGAACAAATGGTTCAGCCTCCTGCTTTTATTCTTCAGAATTCCCAAAGGGTAGTGAAGAAAGGCAGGAAATGTAACCGTTACAATTGGCTGTTACCACAAAAGGCAAAGCAGCCCGTCTTCCAATTCTGTCAGGACACAAAGCATTTTACAGCTATCAAATTCGGCTGCCACAAAACGAGAAGAATTTGGTAAGCCACGTGCTCTCACAGTTTGTCACCCTGTTTTCTCAAGTCTCCCCAGATGTGTGGAGCAGACTTCCCCTGCCAGGCTGTACCGCTCTGTTTCTCCAGCTGCACAGTTAAAGCATCAATTACTGCACTGTTTCCTCAATGCTGCTGACTTGAACCCAGCATCTTTTCCAGTTGTCGCTCTCCACAACAGTCTGCGATCGCATTTCAAGGACAAGACTGCAGGAAGCGGGCAGCCCGTGGTAGGCAGAGTGCCAGGCCGAGCTGTGCCGTGCCTTTACAAGTGTTACCTGCTTTTACAGGACAGCTACAACACACTTCTCAAAAAGAATCCATTTCCCTTAGCACCAGTGCCACGGGCGAGGGATCTACGTGCCCAAGTGCTCTCAGAGGCGGCCGATGCACAATTTGCAGCAAGCCAGGGCCTTAGAAGTACACAATACTCTCATATTCAGCTCGTTGTCAATTCCAGAAGTGGAATGATTGTGCATTATACTCCCTACCCCCAAAAAAGAGGATAGGCCAGACTAAAGATGATTTTAACAAGCTAGCTTTGGTAAGCATGCAACTCCTCCCAAGGAGGGAGCCACAAGGCTTTGCGCTGCAGATGTTTGTTACTGCACATCTGCACACCGGTGTGTCTGAAATGCAATGCAGTGGGATAGAGGTATCACTGCAAAACTCAGCAGCCAGGAAAATGTCTCCCCTCCCTCCGACTCCTCGCTGTCTCAGAGGATTGCGCTGGGTGCATTGCAGCTGTCTCTGCAGAAGGCCAGGTCTAATTCCTGCACACAATCCTCCAGCTGCAGCCAGACAGATGCTGCAGATGCACGAGGTACGTTATGCAGTGCAGCAACTGAAGGTCTCTTTCAGCACTTAAGGCTCTCGTATCAAGGCACCCAGAGCCTGGGAAACAAGTGCCAGAGCATTCCAAGGGTCCAGCCTGCAGAAGCAGCATGGGAGACGTCGCAGCACTCCCGACAAAAAGCAGCGCATCAGCAGCCTCAGCTCAAGCACATTGTCACTTCAGACAATCACATCAGAAGTTTGAGGCTCTCTTTTCAGTCTGGCCTAATGGAAGCACAAGTTTTTGAAAAGGGTTGCATGGGAACCTGGGAGGGCTGACGGGATGCCTGAAGACGGCTGTTTCCCCACTGATCTGTGGCTATTTGTGTCATATTTAGTCTGCCCCCAATTCACAGCAGAGGCTTCTAAATCTGCAGCCCATCTGAGCTGACCTGAAAATAGTCTATATTTTTAAAACCCTCAACACTTCAGCCTTCAGCTATCCAGCTGCTAACGAGCACAAAGCCGATGTTGGCTGCCTACAGGTGGCATCGATGCTCTGCGCCGTATCAGCACTGGTGCTGACAGCATGCCAAAGCCCAACTTGCGCAGTAAGCACGCTGCTGGAGAAAGTCACCACATCCCCCCATCATCTGTGACAATAGTGCCCAGCAAAGGGATAATTTGGAAAAGAAATCTTCCTCACTGTTCCCCTAGAAAGAACAGTTCCTCCTCCAAGTCTCCTGGCAGCTAAGATATACTGAAGTATAATTACGAAGCAGGCCGAAAGGCCCACACCCTGCAAACTAACCTTGCTTTCTGCCGTTTCACTGACCCGCCCAGAAAAATTTCCACCAAAAGCTTAGAGAAAGCAGTGTTTGTTATTATGGGTTTAACAACAATACCTAACACGAGAACCCAAACTTCTAAAGGTGCGCCAAGAGCAGCTCAGCTGAGCCATGGAATGGGAGGGAATACAAGGTGGTGGATGAGAATGGGCTGCATGAAACAGATCCAAGCAGCAGAAGAAAACAAAAAGACAAAACAAAAAACAGACAAGGAAGGAGTAAAGGTGTTACACACAAAGAGCCAAGCAGGGCGTACTCAGAAATCGGGTCCTCCTGCCACCAGGCTTGAACGTCACTCTCTCAGATGCACAGTTAAACTTCGCACAGCCTGTGAGAAAACAAAAACGGGAAGAACAGAGAAAGGAGAGGAGAAGAGACAGAACACCACTACAAGATGTTAGCAACTTGAGGTTGGAAGGTGAAATGCTTTAACATGGCACACAAGAATAAGCCTCCAAGAGCGGACCAAAGAGTACGCAGACAACATACGGAGTGAAGAGAGTCGCCTTCCATGCTGCAGACGTTAGGCCAAGTTTGCTGTGTGAACCCCCAGTACATAACTCAGCAGGGGGCTTTCAATTGGTAGGAAAGGCAAATGCCAGCCAAGGAGTCTAATTGAAGAAGACACCGTACAGCTCTAGCTACAGGGAGACGAAAGTAGCTCCAAAATACTTGGAACGGTTCAATAAAAAAAAAATCTCCACAGAAAATTCTTCCAAAAAGTCTGTTTCTGTTTTCCATTTGTACTTCTCCAATTTCAGCAAAAATATTTGATTCATTTGATGCATCCAATCAGTCTATGGCAAAGCTTTTTGAAAAGATGCTAAACCATAAAAAACTGGAGCAACTAAGCTCATAGAAGTAAAAGAACCTAAAACCATCATCTCCCTAACAACTGACAGGGAAAAAAGCCCTCCCTCCCAAATAAATCAGAGCTGAGTGAGAAATGATTTGATAATGTACTACTTACAAGCAATCCACAACTTGAGTAAAATGAACATTTTGTTCCTGCACCATTCCATCCTCCTGCACTCTTGTTCAAGGTAACTCTTTAACCCATAAATGCAGAACATAAGCCTTTTTTCCCCCCTTTTATTGCTAAAAACGTCGTTAAAAGAAACGGCCAAAGCAGTTTAGAAATCTAAACGGAGTGAGCCTTCTGAGATTGCCTACCATTTCAATTACCTGTTAACATCAAAGCTGTTCTGCCCCTCCCTTACTCTCACCTCGCACTTGAGCTCCCCTCCCCTCCTCTCTCATCTGTCTCCTCACCCTTTCAGCCAACACCCTTTCCTCCAGGTCAGTACAATATTGCCTGCTGCCATCACACTGCATTCTTTTGTGCTCTCCTCAGTGTTTTCATTAGAGCAGACAGGCCCACACGCTATATATTCCTTACTTTTACAATCTGGACAGCTTCCACTTCCATGAGAAGCTAGAAACGTAGTTGCAAAAAAATACATCCTTATCAGTTGCCATGCACAGGGCTCAGATTCCCAGGCTACTTTTTGTACTTTATGATGCGTATTAAACAACAAGTGGCAGCAAGTTGATCATTGCTTCACCAGCAGCAAAGGTGCAAGGCTTGGCGCTAAATCCACCTCAAGTCTTACCTTGGCCTGGTGCAGAAAGACTCGGCACTGAAAGGGCACCATCGCTGGTAAAGGCAGAGTAGAGGTTTTCACTGGAAGGTGAAGGTTTGAGGGGCTGTAACAAATGGTTCTGTCCAGTCTCTGGCACACTACCAGGAGGATGAAGAGTCTGCTGGGGGGGCAGGACTGACGGTGCACTCTGAGCTGACAAATTGCCTAGAAGAAGAAGGAAGGCAATACACATTGAACGTTTCAGATTTCCCAAGTCATTTTCTAAGCTTTTGTCAGCGCTCCCAAGGGAGAGGATTAAAAACGGAGGAATGTATGACTGAGCTATTATGCTAGTGATGCAGGAAACGTGCAGGGTGGGCTGGGGCGGGGGAAGGATATTCATCCTCCGGACACGACAATTCCAGGAGAGAGAGGCAGGGGATGGACTACACCAGTTTGTAAGCAAGTAATAAGACAAGAATAATTTTTATTTTAATCTTAAGGGAACTCAGTGCTAGCTCACTGTCACATGCTCACACAGAGCTACTCTATCATATAACAAAACAGAAGCGGGCACAGCGTGGCTGTATACGGCCCCTGCCAAAGTCAGTGTGCAGCAACAAATATTTCTGCTCACAGGCAGGATTGAAACTTTCTCAATTTGCTAAGTACAAAGAATTGTGACTCCATAAAAATTCACTACTTCAATATCCATCAACTGTGACTTTAGTTTCTCAAGTGTAAGGACACCGGCAATACCATGCTTAAGTGCCATTAAAGTAGGAAAAGACATCTTTGAAGATGAGTGAAGAGAGCGTTCCCATTCTACAAAATCAGCTTCAGGAGAAAGCAAGAACAGTTTATGAAAAAAATCAAATTTTTCCCCCAGTACAGTAAATTTACACTTTTCACTCTGGAGAGATTCCGAGTCCTCTTATCTCTCTCTTATATCTCTCTTATCTATCACTAATCTCAAAAAAATTTATATATATAAAAGTCACAAATTTAAAACTGTTCTTACAAAACAATACTTTCAGATGTTTCAGTAGATTGCAGAAGCCACAAACAAGACAATTCAAAAACAAACAAAAACAATTCAAAGACTTATTAGTCCAGACAGTGGAAGAACTTGGAGCAGGGAGAGCAGGAGAGAAGGGGGCAAAAGAATCAGTCTGAAAGTGACAGATAGTACCTTGCCAGTTCCATCTTATCAAAAAACACAGAGAAAGCCTTACCTGATAGCTGAGGGCTCTTATTTCCCTGGGAGCTGCTACGACTGGATTTGCTGCTTTTTCCTTTAGTGGGTCGTCTCCTCCTTCCTGAAAGGGGGGCAGCTGGGGGAATAATGACCGCAGGTGGGACCTTTCCTAGTTTTGTGTACAGTGATTCAATCTCCTGCTTCTGGCGACTCTGCAGCTCCTGGATCTCTTTAAGGTGCCTTAAGTTACAAAAGAGCAGTACTTAAAATATTGAACGCACACACGTGTACGAATATAATCCATCCCCTCCAGTCAAGTTTGACCAGCTTGTTTGGTCAAACTCCCACTAACATTTACAAACAGATGAAATAAATCCCTTCCACAAATAATCACTGAATGCATATTGCAGAACACTTGATTTTCTCCATTTGGTTCCAACACTGACTAGAATTCCAGTACAAAGTTCCCAATGTTGTAATCTCAAAACCAGGATAAACAGATGTACAAACAAGAAGATACAGCCAACGTAGATGATTAAACCATTCATCATAAATGCCACAGGAACAGCTAGATTACTTTTTCTAAGACACATTGCCTTGGAGGCTTCAACATTTGTATTGCAGCATTTTTTTCAGAGCAGTTGCCAGTTGTCCTGAAAAGTCAGCTTTCAATATAAGGTAATAGGCCACGTTCCTTGACTTCTAAATTTTCTTCTACACCAACAGGGATTCTCCAGGAAAAGGAGAATACCAGAAACACTTATTAGAAATGCAGAGCCGTGTGTTATTTTCAAGTGGGACGCCAATATTTCCACTAACTACTGAATTTCAGTGATGTGCAAAAACTTCTATACATCTGCACAGATTTGCCCACACGGTGGCAATCTAAACAAACACATGCAACAATAGGTGAGAAAATTATCATAGCAAGGGCACATACCCATTGTTTGGAATCATTACGTATTACTTTCCCACTAAAGAATTCTACTTCCCATGTTAACACCGACAATGGGTCCCGATACTCCACAAAGGTTCAGTCTTTTAAAGACTACCTTTTTCCTTTGTGAAAAGGGAAGTCCAGAGGAAATGAGAAGAAATTCACACTAAGCCTTTGCTGCGTATTTTGTAAACATAGAAGGAGAGGAAAAAGCCTTACTTCTCCCGTAATCGACGGAGTTCCAATTTCAAGTCTTCATCTTCAATATCTGACTCGTTGTCACTGCTCATGTATGAAGAATTGAACGAGTTGCTAAGGCTCTGAACAGGGAGGCTGATTTTTGACCCCGTGGCCTGGAGGGAGTCTGGGCTCCCTGAGCCATCATCCAGATCCTTCGCCATTCCACTCAAGAAAGCGGCCTCTGGTTCAGAGGATGGACCATTCATATGTGGGGACTGCCTCGACTCCAACTCTTTCTTAGGAGCTGCAGCTGAAGAAGCAACTTGTTCCAAGTCCAGAGACAGAGGGAGAGCCATTGCCTCTCTCTCTGCGCAGGTGACCTCATCCTGAGTCTTTGACACTGAAAAGCGCCCCACTTGATCTGTTGTCGTCGTTACCTGGAAGCGTCCAACCTTAGTAGGCTGACCAACATCTACTGGCAACTGCAGCACAGGAACTGGCTGAGGAATGCCATCCACCACACCCACAGAAGAGTCAGTAACAGCCTCGCTTTTCCGCCCGCCAGCCTGCTTTACCAGGGTACTCTCTGGGCTGCTGCCAGAAAGAGGTGAGGAATCAGAGGAGGTGGTTTCAAACTGCACTGGCTTAGTCTCAGGTTTGCCACTCTCTTTTAGCACATCATCCACTGCCACGGATACCTAGAATAGAAAGGCAATCATGTAGACCTTCTGAGTTCTTCCTTAACAGGATGCACTTATTTACACTAAATTGTAAGAACCGTAACGGAGAAAACTAACTAGTTTCCTCGGAATGCCACAAAGGAGGCCTCTTCTGTCCACATAACACTGCCACACAAATAACAGTTCTAGATAGGCCGCATAATTAACTCCAAAAGCATAGCAAATTAAAGGGGACTTCCTTCAAGTACATAATAAAGTGAACGTCCCAGCACTGTTAGCCAAAGAGCAACTAAAGACCAAGTCCAACAGCTACACAGTTGAGGCCTGACATGATGAAATGCTGTGTTCACAGATTGGACCTTGTATAGTCCAGTGCAATCCCTGCCCTGAATAAGAACAAGGAACGGCGTCTGCACAAAATCCAGCAGCCACAAGCTCAGCATGGATATTTTCTCCCGATAACAAAGCCTTCCAAGAGGCACACTGAGCTGGCACCAGGCAGCAAATGCTCAGTGAGGATTCTGTACCAACAACCAGATCAGTTTAACATCTCCCACCTGAAACCGTCCCATCTTGAGAACGCCAGCTCCTGCTGTGGAAGCCGTACCACTGCCCTCTCCACCACACGATGCTGAAGCTGAAAATAAAAATAAAAAAAAGGAGAATGGAATTGAGAAGAAAATAAGCAACAAGTTGTTTAAACTCCAACCATTTCAAGCTCAGCTACCAGTTAACTCCTACCAGGCCTGTGGATTCATGGAACCTGATCTCTTTCTCAGCTTTGCCATTTCGAGTATCAAACTGCAATTAAGCATTTTTCATTTTCTATATAGTTTCCCTGTGCAGTACGCTTGCCAAAGGTGCACTTTTACATTGTGGTAAAAAAAAAAAAAAAAAGCACACTGATTTCAAACAGGATGTGAAGTAGCCAAAAAATCAAAATGAAATGAAATTTACGTAAGAATGAACTTATTTTAACTCCATACCCACAGCGACTACACAAATTTCAAATGTTGGAGACAATTTCTTAATAGGAAAGTGGTACATTAAAGAAATGCTATAAGCATTCACTCAAAGCAGTCTGAGGCCTTCAGAGCTGAATCCTTAGATGGCAGCTCCTAATTTTACTGTTGTATGTACTGGCAGCATAAGGTTGCAAAGCTGAGAAATAACATCCTATTTTTAAACCAATTCTATAAGACAGCTTGTTGGGTTTATTCAGCACCTTCCCAGCTTGTTTACTTTTACTATCTAAACTTCAGCAGGGTAAAAAACTCATTTTCTAGCAGGAAAATGAGCTCAGCGCTATGGTTATCTCCCAGCATACCAGAAAGGGACTATTTTGTTTTCCTATTGGTTTTACTAGCTCTTGAAGTTTTACCATTGAACTTGAGACACGTGGTTTAAATACTGTTTACTAATTAAATTAGAAGTAATCTTAGTACCAAATTAACAGCTTCTTTTTTAAAAAACGAAGATTTTACAATTTGCAATGAGTAGGGGAATACTGATTGTCAAGTCTTGAACTATTTTTTCAGTTTGGGTTGTTCGGTTCCACCCCCTACATCACCCCCAACAACTAAACTCATTCAGATTTGGAAGTCATTTATCATTCAAGTTTCACTCATGTCATCACCTCTCTGCCGTTCTTTTTTCCTTAACATGTTTCTTAAAGTTTAGCTCCCCCCTTCTCTATCTAAATAGAAATTAAACACTCTGATTAAGAGGAGATATCCTAAATACAGAACATAGCACAATGACACAAAACGGGAAGGTCTTACGGTTGCTGCCAAGAATATAGCATGAGACAGAAAGCAGTTCCTTCCAATCATGAAGCTGTACCTCAGGAGCATACTGAAGATTCTTTGCAATTCTTAATTTAACATTTTAGTCAGCTTTAGATCCTGAGTTACTACAATACGCACGTTTAGTTCCCTTCTCCTTGTCTACAGCGGAACGTTTCAGTTTTGTTACTAAAAACTAATACAGTTCTTAAGGAGCTGTCACTGTATGACTTATTAAAAAAGGCTACATCTTTCCAAGCTGCTATTCTGTTCAATTTCAGATTAAATCTCTGTGCTAAGAAACCACCCAAAATAACAAAGGCTGCCTTACCTTCTTTCAGAGACTGTGTTGCTGTGGACACCAGACCAGTAACTGCTGTAGATGCTACTGAGGGCGCAGACTAAGTTCAAGGGGGGAAATAAAACAAAAGAATCAACAGTTTGATTGAACTCAAAGAAAAGCACCATAGTTTTTTAGTTTCATCAGGGCTAAAGAATGATTATAAATTATAGAGGTAAAATATGATCTTTTCATCTCCAAAGCAAGCAACATCAGCAACAGATTTTGCATGCCCTGCAACCCAAGGCCACCAGCAGAACCTCCCTTTTTACTCTGCAGAAGGAATGCATGAGTAGCCACTTGGAGATCAATGTTAATCACTATCATCATTTTACACCTAAACTTTAGTACAGTCTCAATAGTTGAAACCTACACTTTAAACATCCCTCCCAAATTAAGACTGACGCACTGCTAGTTTAGCACTCTCTTTCCCCTTATTCCATTGTCACTTCCCCTTTTAGTTCTGTGATATTAATGACTTTGCCAAAAAAAAAAAGCTAGGTTAAGAACTAATACCAAAACCAGCCTCAGGAAATAACAGTATCTATTGCAACCTACATATTTTCTCCATTTTGTTTGGCTCAGTCCCACAGGCTGAAAGATGACTCTTCATTTTCATTTTAAAAGTCTATGGACTAGTGCAGTGATATCAAAGTGACTTAAGTTACTTGAGACTACCAAATGTCACCATTGCAAACGTACACAGGCAGGAGCTGATGTCACCGGAACAGTCTCTGGACTAAGAGTTCTTCTCAGTTTAGCATCCAGATCTTCCAGTGGCTGCTGGGACTGACGAGAGAAGAAACAGTAAACAGCTGCCCCAGCCCAAGAGAAATACACATTTCAGAAGCTACAGCCACATTTAATACTAAAATTTAAAGCTGTCAGCACAGTTTCCATATTTCTGTCGTGTTCCCTTCCTACATGCTTACATTTAACATGTATACCACACAGTAGCACTGAAAACAATTTAAGCAACATATTGTAAAAGCAGAAAAGAAGCATTAACTGGAACTTCTGCTGATGGTATTAGCTGCTTGCATTCCCTCCCTTAAGAACCGAGTAAAAACACTCCGAGTCTCCAAGTTCTAAAGTCTATAAGGATTAAACAAACTCTTGAAGAAAGTCAGCAAGAAAACTCAAAAACAAACAAGCAAAAGAAGATGCCCATAATTTCAAAAGTTGAGGAACAAATTGTCCAAAACTGGTCTTGGGATGACATGCCCTTGGAATGCAAATTAGGAAACTGGCACTAAGGAAAAAATATTGTGTAATGAGCTACTGACAGAATCAGTAAGGAAGGCAAGCCTATCTACTCTAAGACAAGTCAATAATTTCCCAGTCAGTATTATGTGACAGGAAAAAATGCTCTGAACAGCCAACTAGATTTGATCCAATTAGTCTTCTCAGAATTTTGTCTCACACTCCTAGACAGGTTTCAGAGTTCAAATGAGAGGTGAAATTAGGTAAGCTGTTTGCAAACAACCAGCAAGAGATCTGTATTTTTGCCTCTTCCACACCACAAATCCTACTAGAAAGATCTATGACAAACAGAAAGAAGCCTTTTGCAGTAGTGCTGGGGATTGAGTCAATGAAGTGGCTACAACTGCTTTGAGTTTGGGAGAAAAGATTACTACGATAACCAGTTCCAAGTGATGACCAAAAGAAGCACTATGAACTCAACATGACGACTCCTAACCAACTGCTTCCAGATCCATTTGCTACCACTGCTTGTGAACACAGATGGATTATCACCAAACTAGCATCTCCTTCCTCTCCAACAAAATCATGCTTCAAAAAGAACTGAATNAAAAAAAAAAAAAAAACACTTCTGGCTCCAGCAGCTGGAGGGAAAGATTTTGCTCACTGCCATCTCAGAGCCCTATGTAAGATAACCAGCTCCTTGCTGAGTTTGGAGCCAGAAGGTATCCATTGCTAACTACTCACGTTCAGCCTGCTAGAAAGAAGCGCACAAAACCAGGTACAGCAGCACTCTCCTTTCCATGACAGGTTTCAAGAGCAATACCTTCACTCTCTTTTCTCACACACAGAGCACAATTTTCTGCCTTACTTATGATACTTCCCATATAGTGGCCTGGTTCTCACCACTTTCAAAGATTTAAACATACTTCTTGGAAAAAAGAAAACCAAGGAGCAGCTCTGGACATGAAGGCCATCTCCTAGGACTCGTTGATGAAAGCTGGACGTATTAATATTCTTGACTTGCATTTGCTCCATCAGGAGGACTGAGAAGGTGCTAGAGTACGAGTAGTCAGGATAAGACCCTGGCTCCTGGCACCTTGTAATTCAGGCCCACTAGACAGTTTCCATTCTAACCTGTAGGCCAAACCCTATGCAAACATGTCTGAGATTCCTAAGAGATCACAAAATAATGACATTTATTGGGATAACCAGAGAAACTGTTGAATAAAGACAGCCTCTGCTCACGTAGCGTTGGAGGAAAAAAAAAAAGTACAAGGATAAGAGGGATTATTAATGCCATAACCAACACAAAAGCAGCTAACACGCCCTGCTGCTCAACTCTATTCATGCCTTTGGAACCAGGTAATACCACGTTTCTCACATTTGAAAGACAAATGGAAATCCTGTTCAAAAGCTAACTTTGAAGATTAGTATCCTAATATAAGTAATTGTTTTTACAGTTTTAGCTGTAGAATAATGGAAGTCATGACAGCTCATTAAGCAAACTTGCCTTAGCACAGTTTAAATTATTCACAACTTTCTTCCACTACTCCTTTGTGCAACAGTCAATTTAAACCCTTTCAGATACAAAAGTTCTCACAGACTATTGTAAATCCCAACAAAGGAACAGCTTGCAAAGAACAGAATGACCTTTATAGCTCATTTTAAATTCACTTCCATAGGTGAAACTTGAATTCAAGAGCTCTGTTTCACTAGATGAGAGGGAGACTGTCACCAGTGTCCAGGAGCAGGACTTTTTATCAAGGTCAACCCACAGCCCGCATTAAAATTCTCAGTAGTCAAGAGAACAAAGGAAACCAAGCCATGATGCTACTTAGTGCTGTACAAGTTTTCATACAACAGCTATTATATTGGAAGTACTTCAAAATTATAGTTAAGACTTAAATAAATAATTCCTTTCTACGAAAGGAAAGATTCCAGTAAAAATGTAGCTTTTGGACACGTACTCTAAAAGTATTTTCTGTGGGCTAAAGCCACAGATGGAAGAGGTGAATACTATAAGAAGTACACACAGCTAGGTAGTGCTAGATTTACAGGAAAACTATTCTGAGCCTGAAGTAGGCACCACTAGATAGCCACTTCAATCACAACTTCTATACAGGTTGGGATCAAAACATTTAGATCCATTCTATGCCAAGTATTGTTCTAAAAAAAGCTGTCTGTGTGTTTATTCAGTCTTCTTTCAGAAGCAGCATACCTCCATCTCACAATCTCATGGGTTTTGTCTGCTTAGTTTTTCAGCTTTTCTTGGCATATTGAAGCACGGTGTTCCCACATTACATTTCATTGCAAAGCATTTAGAAGATCCACAAAACAGTTTTGTCTCAACATATTTTTCATCTCCATTTTCTCTATTTTTAAAAAAAATCGAAGTGAAGATAGTTTTAACATTTGTGATCTGGAACCGCCCAGCTGTTGGATTCACATACAAAACATCCAAGCTAACTGTTGAGCACACGGACAGACACTGAACAAGGTTAAGCCACTGTTACATTTCAACTCCTGTTGAGGATCAGGAGCTTCAAAGACCTTTTATGAATCTGAAAACCTACTGAAATAAGAGTCTAGTAGTAACTGCAAAAATAAACTTAACCAGGAACTCTCACAGTCAGTAATCCTGTGTTTTCATCAACATTTAATTGCAGCGTGTATTGCTTCTCTAAAGACCTATTCTGCTTCTGTATCTTTTCATTGTAAGAAGAAAACTCACCTGCGTTACATTTTAAAGAAACCTTTAAGGTTGAGGTTAAAACACTAAATAACTTCAAGCCTGAATTATTGCTCCTGTACTTCAGAGGCTGGTACAGCAGCCCAAAGGACAAGCTGCATCTCCAGTGCTGAAGCAACTCACTGCTACATCTACACAAAAGGGGTTACTCAGCCAAAAGAACAGAAAAACAGACATTAATAACATGCAACGGAGAGTTTAATCGAAACATGCTCTTTGAAAGAAAAAGAGGCAGACAAAATCTGCTGAGTCGTGTAGCACCTGAGTTAGTGAAGGTCCTGGAAAAGGTGGCAGCGGCTCACTGGACGGAGTGCCAGCTGGAAGTTCAGAACCTACTGGGAGCACCTACGGATAACCAAGAGGAAACGCGAGTCCATCAGACAGGGAACAACCGAAGGACCAGATACCAAGTTACAGTCAGTCATGCCCTAGGACAGAGGCCTCTACATTTTTTCTGTGGAGACTTCCTTCCTGGAAAGTTAGCATAGAATCTTTCGGGATTTTTGCAACAATTCAAGCTGGTGGTTGTTTTTTCATTGTTCTTTCTGTTGTTCTTTTGTGGATGGTTTTTTTTCATTTTTGTTTTGCTTTTGTTGTTTCGATCCAGATTCTTCAAGCAGCCACAATGTCCAGCTTAAGCAAGCTGCTCTGTTTAGGAGCACGGCATCTTGGTTATTTTATTTTCAAGTCTGCAAGAAATGCTACAGCTATATTTCTTCAGAAAATGCTAAATTTCCAAGAGGCTTAATTTATAAAAGGGTGCAAGAATGCACTCAACCTCCTCTCAACAGATCTATTTTAACGGTTCATTAACAACACCAAGCCATGTGCCTCTGGCAAATTGTTCCAAGCAATGACTTGAACAGAAACTGTCATGCCTGAGGATGTCTCCACTTGCTGAAAATCATATTCATAAACTTCTTACACCAATTTCCTCATCTATTACTTTTTTGAACCTGAAGGGTGTTGAGCACCCATAGAAGATGACTAGGCCATGCAACCTGACAGGGGGAAGTCATCTAGGTTACGTGGTAGGGATTAGAAAGACTGGAAAGGTTAGAAATGAGGGATCAAAGCCTCCCAGTAAGGTCAGATAGCACATTCCAGTTAGTTATTTCCATTGTTAGGGAAGTAGGAACTCCTAGGAATCAAGTGATCCATTACACAATTTGCAATTCTTATTCTCAGCTGCAACCTTGAGGCGTGACCATGACTTTCAAGTTTCAGAAACACAGGACAGTCCTACCTATGAGTTACAGCATTGGTCAGCTGGCTTCCCTTTGTGACAGTGAACACTGCTGGATGTGTGTAATCGGCCCCAAATCTACTCTGGTCCTCAACAAGCAGAACCAGTTCCAGCCCATGGCCATGTTACCACAGCTTAACTAATAGTTCAGGTTGTGGAAATAACTGACCAGTGAAGACACCTGACACAATGGTCTTCTCTCCCCAGAAAGTTTCAGCAGGAACTAAGTCAAGCTGCATTACCTCAGCTTTTCTGTGTGCTGAGATCACATACATGGACATTACTAGTTCTGATGCACGTTGACTTGTTAAGCTGTGGCAAATTAACCATTTAGTTTATAAATAAGAGGCAAGACATACTTTAAATACATTCATAAGACAAGTCAAAACGTATTTACTGTCCAGGTTAACAGCTTGATTGCAAACAAAACATCTCCTTCCCCTCAAGTTTAGTAAACCCCAGAAAACTAAAGCATTCAGCTCCTTAAAGTTCAAAAAGAACACAAAGTGAAACTAAAGTTTAGTTTTGAAAAAACACAACGTAATTTAGAAGTAAAAACTTTAGATAGGAGATTTAGCCATAAAGTGTATGCAGTTCTCCCCACATCAGACATTGAGAAACCCCAAACATTTTTACAACATTTAAATCCAAGCTTGGTCTACTCCAACTATTTCTAAACAATTAACTAGTTTCTATAGTTTTCTGATCTTTCTTTAATTCTCAGCTTCATTTCAATGTAAATGAATGCCTCTGTATCTAGATTTCTTCCCAAACTTCCTTGACACGTGTTCCTGCTCCTCCATGGCAGAAATGTTATACTTTGTACTTGAACGCAATCTAAAGGGGGAAAGAAGTGCCTCGCTAGGCTTAAAAAATAACCATTGAGCCCAGGTTGGTGGATTATTTACAATTCAAGGCAAGTGTTACATAGACATGAGGAAAGGCTGTCATTTGGAGCATCTGCTAGGGTTGGAATGAAAAAACTAGACAAGAGTCTCCAATCTTCGTTCCATTTATCCCCTTTTACCTCTCCATCTCTTTCTTCCCCATTAAACTTTACTTCCGTGTGGTCATGTTAAAGGTGAATTTAGAGGTCAATGTGTAATCCATGAGCTCAACATAGATTTATACCCTCAGTAGCATCAGTATGTTTTACTTAACGTTCAAGGAAGAAAACCCAAGGTAGGGAAACAGAATATGAACGCAGCTGAGAATAGCACAGCTGAGAACAGAGCAAATGGGAAGGAATTCCTAGAAAACTGTAAGAACAACGGAAATAAGGAGAAATCTGCAGAGGCTGGGGAAATCCTCAAAAGTTACTGCTATAGCAGCTGTAACATTCCCTCCGGTCTCAAACTTCACATTAGTCTAATGACACATCTTTCCAATTAGCTGTAACCTCCTCATCATATGTCAAATTCATGAAATTATTTCACCAATTCTCTTGCAGTGATCATATCTGGTTTCATCTCAAAAAAATATCTACGCACAGGAATAGTGCCAAAGTCACATCCCATCTACTCCTTTGCTTTTGTGGAAAGAGCTGGGAAAACAATGTTAGTCTAGTTGGCAAGGCACATGTAGAAGCTCTGCTTCTTGGAACTTCTTAATTTATTCATCTTAGGGCAAGGCAAGAAGCTTTATTTTTTTTCCCTGTTGCCTTGCTTCCCTGAACAGAGGCATCGTGCAAGCAGAGAAATTTTAAAAAACATTTAATCAGGTATATCCGTGCTGGCAAGGAACAGGCTAATGATAAGAAGCAAAGCTAAGCAATCATGACTATTTTGTGGAACTTAAGATGACCCTGGCTCATTTTAGTGATTATGGATCAAATAAAAAGCTATTCTTAGCAAACTTCCCAAACTTCTATTTGGAAAAACACTAACAAAAAAAAAAAGCCACAGTTGCTTCACTCTTTGTAGTTTAGGAATAGGAAAAAGGAACAGTGACAATAGAGAGCTCTCAGACACGTAAAGAACTGGACATTTGTTTCAGTATGGACAGCAGAAACCCTCTCTTGGGACAAATAAAACAGAAGATATAATTTTCCTTCCAATATTATAAAAAAAAAAAAGACATATTTGCTTTAAAAAATGGATTGTGCTCAAGAAGGTTGTTTTCTACAATACTCGAACATTCACACAAACATTGCATTTCTTACCGGAACCCTGCTAAGAGGGGGCTTCGAAGGAGAGGTCCCTGGTTTCACTACTGCTGTTGCAATGCTGCTCGGTGCCGAAATATAGCTGACCGGAGTGACGACCTGCCCAGGTGTGGCGACTGGTGTCAGCACTGGCAAGCCAGCTGGTCCAAGAGGCAAACTGCTTGGAGGTATACAAGTGCTAACGGACGTCAGGGGTTTAGTTGGTGCAACAACAGTGGTTGGTATCCCAGGAATAACAGTAGTTTCCATGATCAGCGACGTCTCCAGAGATACTGATGGATGTGCTGCTCCCACATTACCATGTTCACTGAAGAGAGACCGCAGCTTTTCTTCCAGGGTCTTTATATCATCGATACCAGGTGCTTTAGACTGAGCATCAGCATCAGCCTCCAGACAGTGAATATGAGGTTGATTGGGTAAGGGAGCTGGTTGGGGCTGGCTGTGTATCAATGTTTGCTGTACTGCAGGCAAATTAGTAACTGGCTGTGGTAAGACCCCAGGCAGGGGAACCTGGGGCAAGATAGGTGTTGCACCTGGAATCTGGGATAGGACAGGTGTTGATGTGATTGCTGATGGGATGAGTAAGGGATGCATCACTGGCTGAGTGACTGAACCACATAAGCTTGTTGCTACAGAGGATGATAAAGGTGCAGAGATTGGAAGAGATAAGCCAGCTGCACTGGACTGTGATTTATCTGTGGACTGCCCACTCTCAGGTAGCGACTGTGGAGCACTTACAACTGTTGTTTCTGCCAGACTGGAGACAGAGCCACTACTACTAAGTTGAGGAAGCTGCAAAGCCACATTCTGAGCCTGAGACAGGGCAACAGACGTCTGTGGTGCTGCCATACTACTTACAATTTGATGAGTTGATTGAGACGTCACAGCTGGTGCAATGACACCAAGACCAGTGACACCAGGAACGTGGGTAGCTGGCAGTGCCAAAGAAGCTGGCGTGCTGATGCTCGGGGCAATGTCTCCAGTCACTGGCTGAGCAGGCTGGGACGTGACAGTTAAGGAGAAAGAAGCAGGGGCGCTCACACTGGAAGCCACGCCACCGGACAGCTGCTGTCCAGATTGTGAGGCTGGAGGTGGAGAAACAGAGCTTGGCACACTTGCACTTGGTGCAACTCCAACAGCTGCATTTTCTGAAGGCAAAGTAACAGAACTTGGAAGAGAAACACCTGCGCTAGAGGGAACAGATATTGAAGGAGCAGCTACAGATGCAGGAGGTGCACCACTGCCTGCCATGGTAGGAAACGGTGGTATTGTTTGATTGAACACCGGAGGAGCTGTACTAGGTCCTTCGGTCATTTGACCGTGCGCCATCTCAGAGAAAGCTTGTTGCAAGCTCAGTGATGATGCAGAGTGGGAAAGATTCATTCCAGGACCATGTAGTGGAGACGCAGCAGCTGAAAGAACACAAAAATATTAGTTCATCTTGGTAAGTTTATTACAGTACCATCTCCTATTGCTAGACTTAGATCAAGTTAACTTCTCAGCATAAGAAAAACTACAAATCCAGGCACACATTGAAAATGTGGAATTAAGCTTTCAGAGTCTTGCAGACAGCCCATCAACATCTTTTCCTGCAAAAAATTCTGCATAATATCATCCAGATTATAATCTCTTCTTATCAGCACAGTAATTTCCCTACTTCCAAGCACTTTAACGGGTGCTAAGGAGCTTGTCAGTCTGGTTAACTAACATCAGTTTTGAAGAACATGTCTTAGCCTTCAGAACAAGAGTTTAGATAACTTACCCACATCTGAAGTTTCTTTTCCTCCAGGAATAGGAGAGGTGAAAAAGCCCTGCTCTTTTAACCGACTCTCAGGGACAGGGCTGACAATAAACCGTCTTCCTGCAGAATGCACCACCTGGGTAAAGGAGCTAGGAGGAACCCCTAAACAGAAAGAGGTTGGATATTAGGTGATATGTTGCTGTAACAAAATACACAACCTGCAATATGGAATGTGAACTCCATCAAACAAAACAAAAACCTGGCTGCACCCATCTGCTGAAATAGAAAAAGGTAACTGTTGAAAAAAAAAAATCACAAAAGACTTACCTATTCTTTGTGGCATGGAAGATGTAGGATCTGGCTGTTTGAACTCTAATTTCTGTAAAGTAAGATAAAATTTAAAGTTCTATTCTGAAACAGAAACCCATACAATAGTTCTTAAAATGCTAGCTTACTGAAACGTGGGCATTTAAGGTAAGCAGTGCCGTGGACTTGAGCACTGTTATCAAAGCAGTGGAATTCTGCCTAGACAAACACCAGCTATGGTGTTTTTATAGATTCTCAGCTCAATGACCATCAGTTTAATGAATTGATCTAAGTATCTTTTTCTTAACAGATAGTCCAGCCCATTTTTTTTAAATATTCCACAGACAATTAAGTGGATGCTTCAAAGTAGTTCTCAGTAGAATTAAGGCAGAGATTCAGGAAATGTCACCCCTTATGAGTCCCAGCGATCAGTTTTAAAACCTGTGTTTTCTAACTGAGCCATCCAATCCTGGTAGCTCAATGGGTAGAGGTCCTGAGTCCAGGCTCTCAGTGTTTAGTGAACAGAGGACTGGGGATTTTTTAGTGTCTTGCCTCATAACCTCAAACACAGGGAGCCTCAGCATTTAAGACTGTCTGCCTAGTGGTGTAGTTTGTTAGGAGATTCAGCACCTTCAGGAGTGTTAGAACATGACAAAAAGCAATGGCTTAAGTTATTTAGCTTTCTAAATCAATTTTTGGCCTTCACCCTGAAGCGCTGGCTGTCTTTTAATCTTGTTTTTAAACTTCAATATTTCTCATGAAAGAAAGTTTCAGTTTCTAGCTAGCTCTACTCACAAAACCATACCACCCAAAACTGAAAATATGAAGGCAATCTGTCTTTTACATACCTGTGACCCTGGAAAGAAGCCATCGTCTTTTGTCTGCATACTCTCCAAACCCTGATCACCTTCTGGCTCCACACTTACATCCTCATTCAGCATTTCATCTGCTTTCTCAATAATCTCTCGTACCTGTTCTACAAATGAGTCTCTCTCAGTTGCTAAAATAAACTCATTCTGCACCTGTAAAGGCAACAAAGCAGAAATATTTCCACTTATTACAAAGTATTTCAAAAGTACATATTGAACATTAAGTAACCATAATTTAACTTTTGTTTGTCCTTCCCTCACTGTTCTTATACACAAGATAAAGTTCACGACATCCTGGCGAAAAACAATTGTTTATGAAATTTTCTCCAGCAGTGCAATATTTGTCCTGGTTTACTCTTTGCTGTGGAACAACATCAAGTATCAATTTCAAACTGTTACCTCAGTCTTTCCTTAGCACAGTGAAACTGAAAATTAGGAACCTCATTTTACTGTCACATTAAAAGAAAGATGTAATATAAAAAAATTGAAAATTCTATATTGCAAAATGAATTCTGTGCTACTCTTTCCACATCATACTGAACTTCTGCTCTATGGAAATTGCATAATACCAGCTTCAGAGAAGTCTGGCTGCAGTACATAAACACAAGTATTATGTTCCCCAGTTGGTGAGAGGAATTGTGTTCAGCCTATCTAGTTTCAATACATTGTACTGCTTTATAAAAATACATACTGCTGCTTATGTTGGAGTAAATAAGCTTAAACAAGTACACTTGGAGAATTTTATTTGTTTTCCTTCGAGAGATGCACTGGCTGGTTTAGTCAAAAGCAACAGTCATCACTGACATCCAGAAACCAGAAAGAAGTGTTTCTCATTCCCTAACAGACATAATCTTACTGTTTCAGTTGAGAACAACAGCAAAAACCCAATGCTTAAAAAGAATTTTTCAAGATTTAGCAATGTTTTGGCTTTAGAAAAGCAAACAATTTGGTGCCTTCAGAAAGTTGTCTGTAATTTTTCCAAAAATTAGACTGTGAAGAAACATAAGCAGATCTACTTGATAAAACCTGAAATTTTAGGGTAAAAAACTGACTTGAGTGTTCCACGTGGACTAAACATGTAATATTAACTGTCAATTTTGTATAACACTCCATACTGAGAGTCTCTAGCTGTGTTTACATACCAATAAAGTGAGCACAGGAAAAATAGGAGGTAGGCTGTGCTATATGGAAGGAAGCAAGTGAAAAAATAAGACTGCTTATATCACTACTGTAATTAAGTCTGGATTCAATTTTTCATCTCTGAAATCTATCTTACCATAATTGAAGCTATTTCCTCAGGGTTGTCGCCATCCAAATCGAATTTGAAAGTAACCATTTTTCGATTGTGTGTCTCTAGCTGGCATTCCACTACCCGGTCACCTTTATTTGAAACCTAAAGAAAAGAAAACAATAGTTCAAATTAAAAGCATCAGAATATAAGGTTTGTGCTTTAAAGCCCAGAAACAAACTGATAGTACTGCCCCAAGACACACACATTCTCTTTTTCTAAACTAATAAACAGTACAGCAGCATTTTTCTGAGGATTTGCCAATTACTCAGAGGTTCAAGCTTACTTTGCCCACTCTTTTTTCTAGAGCTTCAAGATGCTCACTTGTTCCTGTCTAGCTTATATGCCACTAGCCTAGCTTTACTAATAAGATTAAAGCAAACATTCAGAAACAGTCTGTGGAATCACTAGTGGCTAAGTAAGCTAATTTTGTCATCTGTAATGTTCTGAAATGCTCTTAATTATCATTTTTGGAACATTAACTCTAGAAGCAGAAGAAATACAGTAGATAGCTTGCATGCTCACAGGTGGCAATGGGGGAACAGCAACATACAAAAAAAAGCACAAAGAACACAAACTTTTTTTGGAAAGAAAAGCAGCTTTTGAAGCTCAAAAAAAGGCAGCAACAGTACTAAACAGTCACTAAAACTAAAACAAAACAAAACCACTAATCCACTCACATTTAGAATTCGCAGTTTTGGCCTAGCAGTCTTCTCATGGCGAGAGCGACTGCGGACAGACCTCCGCATGTGACGCTTGGCAGTCCTCCCTTCATGCCTCCCACTAGAGGCTGGAACATTCTCGTTGCCATCACTCATTCCTGAAGCAACATCAGAATGTGCACTAAAAATAAAAGCAACTTTATATTAGTACTCATGCACTTCATAACTGCAACAACACTGTTTACCCTACCAGATAATATTCTCTTTATGACATCAGTGGATGCCCATTAATCACAGAGCAGGGGAGAAGAATCCTGTCAACTGATAATGACAGAACAGTCTGAGTTGGAAGGGACCCACAAGGACCATCAAATCCATCTCCTGTCTCCACACAGAACTACCAAAATCCAAATCCTATGTCTGAGAGCACTGTCCAAATGCTCCCTGAACTCCAGCAGCTTGGGGCCACCACCACTGCCCTGGGGAGCCTGCTCCATGCCCACCACCCTCTGGTGAAGGACCTTTTCCTAACACCCACCCTGACCCTCCCCTGACACAGCTCCATGCCGTTCCCTTGGGCCCTGTCGCTGTCACGAGAGAGCAGAGCTCAGCGCTGCCCCTCCGCTCCCCTCGTGAGGAAGCTGCAGGCCGCCATGAGGCCTCCCCTCAGCCTCCTCTGCTCTGGGCTCAGCAAACCAAGGGACCTCAGCGGCTCCTCACACATCTTGCCCTCCAGACCCTCCTCCATCTTTGAAGCCCTCCTTTGGATGCTCTCTAATAGTTCTAAAATTCAGTTTGGTGAGAAGAAAACTATGCTTACCTATCCATAGAGGAAGCCAAAGGGGTAGACTGAGCAGGCTGTGTTGATGGCAGAGACTCCGAAGGAGCAGTCTGTGAGGCTCCTTGAGTACCCTACGGATAGAAACCTACATCAAGAACTCTAAATAACCCATTTCTTTTGAAGTCACCCATTAGTCTTCAATCTTTCCACCCAAATCAGTTATAAAGCTAAAAGCACTACCTTTTTAGAACTTTGAACAGCTGGCATCTAGAGAGCTTTAATTTACAAGACTCGAGAGCAAACTGCAGTGAAGCAAATCAACATCCTGGGGAGGGGTGGGGCAGAAAAATCAGCCATCCTTTCTACTGCTACGTGTCACTACAGTTTGCCATGCAGCCACAGTCTTACTAACAGAATGTGCAAAAGGCAAGCCAATGCAGAATGCAAAGACAATTCAAATTCTCCCTAGCAACATCAGCGCTGTAGGGAATGGGCAAAACGAGAGAAATCTCAAAGGTTATCAGCTGCAGTTTTTCATTGATATGGCAAAATATTCTAGAGTACTAGCAAGAAGTGAAGTGTTAACAGGTTTTTTGCCTGTAAGAGGCACACTCACTTCCCAACAGAACAGCCAGTGGCAACAAGGTCCCCACATTGGCATGACATTTTGCTGTAAGAAAAAGGTTATTTGAAACATTAATGTCCATTCAAAAGACAAGCACAGAAGGGATTTGTTCCCCACACACATACACAGTTGTGTAATTCAAATACTGTAGATGTACTGTTATATTCAACATAGTTACCTCCACAACTGCCTGCTGCGAGGAGGCTGATGAGGCCTGTTGTGCTAAACTCACTGTAGGCTGGGGCACTTGAACCTGTCCTCCTATGCTGCCCATAGGAGCTAAAACGTTCTGCTCCACGTATGGCTGCACAACAGGAGCAATATAGCCTGGCTGAGCCATTACATCTGTGGGTAAGGGAGGGGACAGTATGGCAGAAGGAATGCTAACAGAGGCCACAGCAGAGGAAGGCGCAACACTCGAGTCCCCTGGGTATTGAGGTGGCAGCCGAGACGGAAAGCCCTGTAATAGAAACGACAGAGTCAAGTTAGTGAATGCCAGAGCTGACTAAGAAACAAAACAAAAAAATAGATCACTTTCAGGGCAACTTCTAACTGCTTTCCTTCTGTACTTATTCAAGTGCTTCCAAAGACTATCTTCCCAGAGAAGCAGAGCAGCTGATTAAGCAGCCAAAGCTCAGCTTGCAAGTCACTATGCTTCAACAAGCAAATTCGCAATCAAAATTTCAAGTCTTAGGCAAAACAATTTTCACCTCCCAACTCTCCCCAGTTGTCTATTTGACTTAATATTTTAAGACCCAAGACTTGAAATGAGTTTGAAGAATTTTCATGCTGAACTGCTCAAAACATACTATGCGACTGCTGCTGATTCTCAAGACTAGTAGTAAACACTAGTTTCTTCCTGTCCTCTCATTATGAGTTGTGACCCAGGAACCAAGGAGCATTCATCCCTCCTACACAGTTTCTGTTCTCCAGCACCGTATATAATCTCTGTGTAGATATTTCTACATGGACACTTTATTCTAGAAGAACAATCGTATGCCAAGTCAGTATTTTTGTCACTACTCATATTGCCATTTTTACAATGATTGCACAAAGCAGCCAAAGCAGTCCTTGCCAAACAGTCTAGCATTTCGTAACTAGCAGCAGGTACTTACTTCTTGTTCAAGATCCATGTTGCCTGATTTATTTCCAGAAAATCTGTGTCCACCCCCTCCCCACCTCCCTTCCCCTTTCCCAACTCGGGATGAAATACTGACATTGCTGACTATGCCGTCACAGATGTCTTTCCAAAAGACGACTCTCATTTTTAAAACATAATGTTTTGGGTCTTTGTTTTTTTTTTAAATTCAAGTTGGCAGATCTCTTGGATATACGGTTATCCTCCTTTATACAATAGTTGACCAAAGTCCTGCACTACGGTTGTCATTCTAGACAAATTCCATTGCCAAATGTGGGGGGGTGGGGGGGGGGGCGGAAATCAAAACACCAGGGCATTGGAGGACACTTTTTCCCCCCCTCCTTAAAAAGGGCTTTTACCACACAACAGAATTCAACTGTGTGGCTTAGTGGCTCTCTTATGAGAAGTGAGTTGGCCAAGGCACACATTTCTGAGCTGGTACCTTAGCGGAACAGGTGAAAGTCGGAGGGGAAGAGCTCTGCTGGCTTGCAACAATACCTGGTAAAGAGCATCTCCAGCAGGAAGTGAAGCTTCAGCAGCTTGTCCAATGCTGACTGGCAATCCCACGGACTGGACAGCTGGCTGCAGGAGCTGCGGGAGAACCTGGCTGGGCAACTGAGCCACAGGCTGCATCAGCGTGGGAAGCTGGCTAGGGACAACAGTTGATCCTACAGGGATAGTAGTTGCCGCAGCAGATGTTGCCAGCGTGAGCAATGGCTGATTCATGCTGCCTGCCATTGAAATTGACAGTGACTGGAAACCTGGCTGAGCCACTGACACATGAGGAGCTGCTATGGGCAACTGAGAGACTGAGAACTGGGGAACCATGGAAGTTGGCAAGGGCTGTCCCACGGGTAGAAAATGAGAGCCAATAGGGACTGATGGGGCAACTGAAGGCTGGGGGAGAGAAGGTGCTGCAACAGGTAATTGAGGCTCGCCTTGGATGATCGACACTGGTTGGGAAACAGGAAGCTGGGGAGGTAAAGAAAATAGAGATAGATTTTTTGGTTTTTAAGCAGGGTTGCAGAAAGCAGAATTTTTATGCATTAGTCAAAGAAAGAATTATTCAAGTTATAGCACTCCGTTAAAGTGGGTGGGGAGCACAGTTGGCAGAGTGGCTGGGAAGTTGGTTCGAGTTCCAAAAGGTCCTCACTTCGCAACACTTCCCCTGAAGAACTCCACAAGCTCTTGAAACAGACACCCACGGAGGGTGAAAGAGCAACATCAGAACACCCCGAAGCACTGACTCGTAACATAAACAGAATCCAATTCCCCTCAACTCTGTCCCCAGAGCCAAGCCTGTCCTCTTACAGGAAAGAATTGCAAATCTTTCAACAAATCTGCCAGCTTTGGGTATGGGGACTAAAGCAATGGAGAATGAAAAGCCACTGTGCCAGCATTCAGAGAATGGCAGGGGATATGTCAATTAAAGCCAGCAAATGATGCAACTGGAAAGACAGTTAAGATGAACAAGCAACAAAACAATTTTAAAAACAAAAACAAGGCTCACATGTTCAAGATAGAGTTATGAGCCACAATGAAGTAATACTCGGTAACAGAAGCTTCTTGATCAGTGAGTAAAGGAGAAGAGCTGAGTAAGAGAGATGACAAGAGTGGAGAAGGCAGTCCTTATGGTTCACTACCTAAATATGTGAATGTGTTTTACACACAATGGTGCAGAAGATGTACATTCTACGGGAAGCAGAGAAATGACAAGTTCCTGAAAATGCATTCATAGTAAACCATTCATCAATATGCTTCATGATATTTTTGACAATTTAAAGATCTTAGAGCATAGAAGTGCTATTCTTCCCTCAAATAAATTACTCATGACTGCCATGTGTGAAAGAAAGGGTTTCCAATACATATTTTCCAGCAAAATTGACAGTTGTAGTATACCAAGAATACCATTATCTGGATGAATGTTTTGGAACCATTAGAGAAGATGACAAAAGTGGAAGTAGCAGCATATTGAAATTGTCAGTTGTGAAGGATCTTGTACTTGAAAGAAAAATATTGCTTACCTGTGTCCCCGCTGTTGCCTGAGGCATTGGCAGAACCTGTGAAGTCTGAGTTTGAGAGACAGTTTGTGCAGGAGCGGCACCAGCAGAAACTGATGGCTGCTGCAGTTGGTATTGTCCAGGTTGTTGAGAAGAGGCTGGCTGCTGTGCATTCTGTAGTAGGTAAGAGAGACAGAAGCTATTCTTAACACCCCACAAAGGAAGTTTTCAAAGTCTAACTATTTAAATCCTAACTTTCATTCCCTCCTAAGTGACATTGGTGGTTCTTTTGAACATACTGAGTCAACTAATCTTTAGCAATTACTTCTTAGTATTACTAATACAACTCCATTATCAGCACCAAACATTGCAGCAAGATTTTTGTTTCAATAGTGAAAGCAAGGATGCAGATTCTATGAAGGGACAAAAGGCAACTAAGAGAAGAGGATATTCCAGAACATACTATTTCAAGTTGGAAGAACTCAACAGAATGAGGTCTGCCTGTCTAGACAGTCTAACGTGCAAATCCTGACATGCCTTTCCTTGAACAGCAGCTCCAATGGAAGCTTAGGTGGGAGTTGGGGAAAACAAGACACATGAGAAGAAGCATTAACACGACACTAAAAATAAATTTCTAAAATTCAATGAAATTACTCTCATAAGAGTGTTAGACTAGGTTAGAACCAGAGGATTCCTCTTTTGTCCAAAACTATGAAGAGCAGACAGGGAAAGGTAGTTGCTCTTTAATGAGTCATCAAATTCCTATACTGAAAGGATTTTACTCCCAGGTTCGGCAACTGATTGTACCTGCTGAGTGTGTTGGGTAGGCTGAGACGGTACCGATGCACTGCTTGAAGCTGACTGGCCTTGCACTTGTGTCTAGAAGGGAAAAAAAAAAAGACAGAGTTAGCTTTAAAACAAAAAACAAAAAAAACCAAAAAAACCCATATGGCTTCTGCAGCAGGCAGTTTAAATCATTTCTGCCTGGAATGATCTGGTTATAATAGGTTTCTAGCTGTTCCTTTTGGACAAGCAGTTTGGCCAAATTCCATAACGAAAACCAGAACATAGTGCAATCTGGAAAAGCACCAAACTCCATTTTAAGTCTTCCAAGATAACAAACAAAGCCTTTGCATCCCCGATGCCCCTCAACATGAGACAGATCAGCCTACCAGCTTCTTCCTCCGCTGATGATGCGTTAAGATCAGGATGCCTTGGTATGTATGATAACTGGAAATAGAGGCATTAAAATTTACCTTTCCATGTGTTCTGAACACAGGTGAAGGGAATAAAAGAAGGCTAGATAAAAATAAAACTGCTTAAAAAGATCAAAGACATACCAATAACAAAATACTCAATACATGTACATGTCATGTGCTCCTTTTCAGAGGCATACAGACATACAAATTAAGAATAATTTCCAGACTAGCTACCAGGCAAGCATTAGATATGGAAGAATCTAGGAGCCCATGTTCTAGCTAAGACAGAAAACTGAATGAACAAGCAACAAAAAAAATGGATGAGTGGCATACAAACAAATGTGGAAGATGCAGAGGAAAATGGAATGGGTTTTCAGCACTGTTTTTATAACCAATATTCTTTGATCAGATCCTGGAGACAATTAGACAGAGACCTCCAGCTGGGTTCCCTGAGCATACACCGCTGGTGAACTGACTTTGTCAGAAACATCTGGTGCAGAGGTATCATATCAGGAATATCTACTAAGATCTCTTAAAGTTTTGAATACTCAGCTTGCAGAAGCTTAGTGGGAAAAAGTTTATGAAAATTACATTCTTTTAACTACAAAAACTTCAGGGAAAGAACACTGCCAATAAAAGAACCAGTTTTCTCCTTTGTTGTTTCAGAAGCTTTGAGGCTCTCATTAGCTAGAATATATTTTATATCCCACTGTAATAATCTGTCTTCATATTGATTCAGTTTTTGCCTTTAGATTCTCATCTAAAGAATTAGATAAGAGCTCCTGGAACTTATATTCTGTAAAATAATCTTAGTCCCTGATTGTGTCTTCCAGATGTATTTTTCACTCATCACAAATCACCTTCTAAAGTTTAGCAAAAGTTGTTTATGGAGAAACAATCCCCAAGTAATTTTCAAACTTCTTGCACAGTAGTTTCACTCCACAAGTTCTCCTACAGCATAGGAATTACTGTCTGTTAGGCTGGTGGTTAAACTGTTTCAGCTTAAAAAAAGATACCCAACACATCTTTATATCCAATACGAAAAGCCTTAAGTACTTAGTTCTTGATCTCACCACAATAAAGGAAAAAAGGTTCTCCTCTTTCCTTCAGAGGAATCACAATGTCGTTAACAGTGTAATAGCTCAAGTGTTAGAATCCTTAATTCCAAAAATAACAGAAGGAATAAGAGTGGTTTACTTAAAGTAAAACCTCTCCTTTCAACAACAACAACAAACAAGCACAGACACAACGTATATACACGTACACCTCACATTAATGGTGTACAAACACATTACTGAAGAATATTGGACTAACAACTGCAAGGGCATTAACTATACATGGACAAAACACATCTTCAGCTAAGCTTCAGGCCTCAGATTTTACTTTGTAAAAAGACACTGTATTCTAGGCTTAAAAGGATGCAAAACCTGTATTAACAAGTCGTTTGTGATACTAAACAAGCTGAGTAGTGAACTAGTTTCTTTAATGATTCTGCAAGGGCATTTCCAAACCCATTTACAAGTACATATTCTACCCTTGATCCCTCTCTTCCCACTTCCTTCCCCTAAGCCTAAAAAAAGCTCTTTCAGCTTTTGACAGAGACCAAATTAACCTGCTGTCTAATGAAACATTCATACAAACGTTTGACTTCAAATAACACTCTCATCAAACAGCTGAGGAGAAGGAATAGAAAAACAAAGCAAATTTTACTATCACTACTGATACAAACTGCATGGAAGATGCATTTCATTAAACCCATTGTTGAAAAGCCCATTTGGCACTTCAGCTATCTCTTTCCAAAACAGTAACTCATCCAAAGAACACCGACCATTCATCACCCTTCACACAAAAGCCATACCAATACATCACCCAAAGCTGAACACAGACTGAGGGGTTGCTGACGTCTCATCATTTAATTGCAACCTGTTAAGTTAGAGAGCGCCTAGTAGACTGCTGACTTATTGTAAAGACACCCCCACGAATGCTAAGATACTTGCTCCATGTGGTTCTAAATAAGAGCAAGGCTCCTCTTTAAGTGCAAAGTATGATTTATAAAAAGGAGAGAAATTCTGGAAGGGTTTGCTCCTGTGACCTGAGGATAGTGTGCAGGTGGTCCTGATGAAAGCGAGGTGGACAAGGCCTGCTGGGTCGAGGCTCCCTGTGGGAAGCAGATGAAGAGCTGCGACTCTTGCAACACGTTCTGAGGCAGCTGAACAATGGGCAATGAGAAGTCTGAACCAAAAGCAGAAGATGACCCCCCTGTAGGGGGAGGAGACTGGAAATCGCCAGTGTCAGAGGAAGTCAGCTGTGAGGAATCACTGGAGTATTCTGGGCTTCCTTCCGGCCAGCTCCGCCTGACAGAGCCCCCTCGGGGACCCGCTAAGTCAGGACCAAGATAGTTATAATGCTCCTCTGTCACAGGCTGAAGCCGACCATGCGACCCTACGCCTTGAGCGGATTCCTCTTGACTGGTCTCCATAGAGCCCCGGCGACTTCTGTAGACCCGCTGGGGTAAAGCCGCCCCTTCTGCTGGAGCAGAACTCGGCGTGTGCACATGGAACTCAAACACACAGCTCGTTCTGCCATCACCACTGTGAGAGAGCACAGCTGGGGCAGAGTGCGGAACAAATACCTGATGGAACGTCATCTGAGCAGAATCTGCACTCAGAGGAGCTGAAACACTGGACAATGGAGAAAGGGGACTCAACCCAGCATCCAGCCTCAGGTTCTGAACATGTCTTGCCAGGAACGCTTGCCCCGATTGATAGTCAAACACAGAGCTTTGTGGAGGACCACCTTGCACATGCTTTGACTCAGAGACCTGTTTCAAATGCTGTTCAGTCACTTGTGAGTTATAAGCTACTTGATCATACTGCTCCGATACCTGTGACGGATAGTGCATGCCCACCAAATATACAGCTTCTGGATGCATTCTGTAGTGAGCATCCTCTGGAGGTGTCGGTCCAGATCTATAGTCACTGTGTACAGGAGCTGGCTCAAACACAGGATTAACTTGCACATGCAGAGGCTCTCCAGCCACTCTCTGAGCTGTTGTGCCCAGCATAACCAATGCCTCTGGAGTCCAATTGGTGGGACTACCACCAGGTGGAACTAAACTCTGGCCAGTCTTCAGCAATGGCTGGAAGTGGCAAGTTTGGGCTTCCAAAAATGAAGTGCTCTTGCGGCGCTGAGCAACTGCCACCTTCGGCGGGCAGACAGGTGGTGGTGAGAAAGACACCGGCCGTTCATGAACGGTTGGGAAAAATATCTGTGAATCTGGGAACGTTGGTGTTCCCCCACGTGGATGCTGAGGCTGTATTGACATGAACAAGACAAGTAATTCATACATTAAAAGTGAAAGCACATTAACATGCACAGTTCACTAGGCAGTTCTGTGAAGTAACTTTATAGAATGACTACTCAATTCATGGTCAAAAACATACAATACTTAGGAAAATTAGATGAGTTGTAAATATCCATTAAATACATCCATGGCAGGCACAGCTACAAATGGAAACATTTGCTTGTGTTAAAGCTGCTTTTCCAGTCCAACTCCAAACACTCACTAAATGTGAATATCAGTTTTGCTCCTGACAATGGAATGAAATTTATTGTTGTGGGCTGTCCATTGTGGCCATTGCTCAAAATCCAATCTAACTCTTGACGTTAATGCCATATGGGCATATAAAAATTCAGAACTCGATAGCAGCAACAATGCAGAGCCTTTTGCATTTGGAAGATAAAAATGACACGAAAACTTAGTATTATCTAACATAAAAAAACACAGAGCTAGTGTCCTGTCAGGAGTGTGCTCTGCACAGTATCAAAAGAGCTAAACATAGACGTTTTGTAAGACAAGATCGAACCATTCTAGCCTACACCTGGAAAAAAAAAAATCTGATAAAACTGCACAGTTCTTAGATTCTATCAAATTTAATCATCCCTTCTTACCACTTCGATCCATTTGCATCATACCTTTTCACACAGGAAAACAGCAGTCACTGAAAGAAACTAACTTTCCTGCGCAACAAAACGTTCTCAGGTTTATTGACAAAGTCCTCGGGCAACTCCACTCTGTATGACATACTACTACAGATCAGGCTCATCTTAGTTAAGATTTGTAGGGAAAGTTTCACTGACAGGAGTTCTACATAGGAAAACTAAAATATTTAGCAAAGCTGCATTTTTTCCATCTCTGCCTACTGTATGCTGAAAAAAGGTATTGCTGACTCTAAAGGAAAAATTGTGAGAGTCAGCAGCAGATGTACTGTCTTTAAGACAGGCACTACTTTCAACTTTTTCCAATTGCCATTTGCACATTTTTCTGTTTCTTCCCCATCTCTTCTTCCGGAAAAGCAGCAGCAAATTTCCATGTTGACCAATATTAAGAAGAAGGCCCTACTCCTGTACTCCTGAAGAACTCTTCCTACATTCTGCAAGCAAGTTAGTGTTATATACTTCAACTATGGAGAAAAGTTCCTCAAAGCTTACTTTATATAAGTTAAAGCCCAAAACTGTAAACAGGCTATCTTGGGTCTGACCTTTTAAAACACATGAAGACATGGCTTCTTCCCATCAAGAAGCAGTTGAAGAGGCAACCATGATTAAGACTTAAAAGTCCTCAAAAGTATTCATACTCTGCATTTCTACTATCCCTACCATAGCAAGCCAAAGCTTCTGGAAAACCAGTCACAGGAACTAAGGTTTAGAAGCTGGCTGTTTTGTGCAGGGGTTAATTAACATTCAATGTTTGCTTGGAAGTTGGAAAACAAAAAACAGTCTTCTGACTTCAGGGAATAAGAACTAGTCTTCCCTTTGCCTTTTGTGGTAGACCTGAATAATTTGCATTTATACTATCCTAAAACACAAAATAAGTGGTCAAACACTGATACTGTTTTAAGTGTGCTTCTCAAAAAACAACAGGAAAAAAACAAGTTAGCAGTACAATAATAAGGAATAAATAATCATCTTTTCATTTTCTCATTTTATAAGTGCCTGAAGCCCAGGATGTATTTAATGATAACTTATCTTACTGTGCCAGGAGGCAAATGGTAACACATACAGGACTGACAGAGAGGGAGGGCAGGCTGGAGCGTCGATGCTTGCGTGGAGAGGCAGAGTGCATGGGCAGGACACTTTCCAGGGCTTTAGAAAGCTTTTCTGCAAAGGTTTCTTCAGGGACAGTCCGAAGGTAGAAAGGAGAGAGAGGTGCAGACAGCGCTGGTGGTGGGGTGCAAGGAGCACTGAGAGGGATGCAGGACATAGAGGGAAGAGCAGGAAGGTGGGGGACACAAACTGACATGCTACGACCACGTTGAGGCTAAAGGAGGAAAACAAAAGTTAAGAATTGGACACTTCAAAAAAATTAAAAACAAAACCAGCAAAAACTGTAATGAAATAGAAAAGAAATGCAGACACACAATGATAGGCCCAATACTGACTACTATGTGTGCAAGAAGATATGAGAATGCTGAATGAATGCCAACACACACCAGGAACAGGATATGTGCACCTCTGAGGATTCAAGTTTGCCTTAGGTTACTGAACAACGAGCAAAGCTCCCTAGTACCCTTACAAGAAGCATGTGGAAGACAGGAGAGAATATTTTCTCCGGGGCCACCAACATATGTGCATATATTTGGTAATGCAACAAATACAAAACCCCAAGTTATCGATGAGTTTTCACCCATTCTTCGTGTACTGAGTAGATGCGTGCTTACACTGCTCACCTCACCGCTCTCTCTGCTTAGGCACCTCCCTGAATCCAGTGAGCTAACCATTTACAGCTGGCTCCTTATTAACTAAAATGTTACCATAAAAATGTTAGCGTTACACCTTCTATGACAAGAGTTGTGGAAAAAGTTGTTTTAATACATGGAAAATATAAGTAAATTAGGCTTAGACAAGCATTTTCCAGACTTTGGGCCAGAAAAGAAAAAAGTATCAAGATTTTGTGATCTTGCACAATCCAGAAGGCCATAGTTTAAAATACAACCAAACTGGCAGAATCAGAATTAGCCNTTTTTTTTTTTTAAGTCATTGGAAATATTATGTTTTTACAGAGGCAGCCTTGAACTGCAATAATTCTTTCTCTAATGATGTATGCCCCTCTTGTGGATTTAATTTCTTAAGACAATTGAAAGCAAATATGTAAGTCCAAGAAAAAAATAAAGTCAAGACATCTAGTGGAGATCTAATTTTAAGTGTGTCTGATATGAAAAATCTTGCTAAACTGCTCAACACTTTTGCTTCAATTTAAGCTGGTTTTGTTATATATGACAACAGTATTGTGATCTGATTACCCTCTTCCTATCTTACGGTGGCCTTTACAGCTTTTTCTCTCCTCAAGCTCATCTTCCATAGACTCAGCTCTTTCAGTCTTCCCACATAAACCGTGTTTCTGTATTCTTGGTGTTTTTTGTCACTTTCCTCTGAATTTTCTCCCCATTCATCCTCAACTTCCTTCATCAGGCAGGGTGTCCAGAATAGACTTAACAATGGCCAAGAAGAGCAGAACTACTTCACGTAACATGATGTTTGCCTTTTTCACAACAGCATGATGTTTTTGACCATGTCCAGCTTGTGGTCCAATATAATCCCTGACTCTTTCTTTCAGTGGCAGAATTGCTGCCTAGTCAGTTATTGCTCATCCTGTACTTGTGTAGCTGATTCTTCCTGCTTAGGCATGAACCTTGCTCTTATCCTGATTGAACTGCATTCTATTTCTTTTAAAAGTCATTTCTCCAGTTGTCAATTTCATTTTGACTTTTCAGTCTGTCTTCCCAACAAACTCTTAGTAGTTCTTGTAGTGTTCTACTCCATTTTGTCAACCTTCTGGTACCGCTGTTGTCATCGCAGAGCATGAGCATGTTTCAGGATTTAACTAAGCAGTTTGACTATACATCTGCTATGTGCTTGTTCTCCCATCCTCTCTCAAAAGGTTGCGGTGTTTCAACCTGGAAGCTAGTCATCCCAAGGCAGTGAAATGGCTTCTGGTCCAAGATATGCTCACACATCAAAATATGACTTAATCAGAACAGGAACTTATTTAGAGGGCTTGAAAACTCATTTGCCCAAGGACTAGCAGTACCACACAGTTTCAGGTTATGACTGAAACCAGCATGTTTTCCAAAAAGCTAGGAACACCGATGACTCTGTAATCAAGTCCACATGCATAGGGACCAAAAAACTGAGGACACTTAAGTCCTGAGTGTCACATAATCTCCCTGTATGGTGTTCTAAGATGCCTCTGCCTCAGGTTTAGATTTTTGTTTTAAAGAACAAATGACAAGGGAACCACTGAAGACAATATAACAGCAGCAGAAGTCCTACTCCAGAGCTGGAATAGACTTCCTAACACTCTTGTACTCTGATCTAAAACATACCAAGGGAAAACATACCAAAATAAAAGGGCAACACAAATGAACATAGTAGGAGAAGTATTTGTGCCCAGTGCAGACTTTCCAGGGACAAGGAATACGCATGGCAACTGATGAGCAAATCAATGCAAGCTAGAAATACTGGGAACAAGGGTGTGGGGTCTTCTCAGTCTGGAGTTCTCACATGCAGCATTCTATAACAGTTCAAAAGATCTTACCTGCAGAATCTGTAATCAAAGCCTCACAGAACATCACATAGCAATTTCATACTTAAAAAGAATCTTAAATTATTCTAATCCCATCTTCAAATCAAAGCAATATCTTAATCCCTGCTGACTTCATATACACACAAAACACCTTCCCAAGTGAGATTAACTGCTCATTTTCATGAGATAGTCATGTGCTGAGGATGTTACTTACATCCATTACAAACCCCAACCCATCATTCTGCTTAAGTGCACTCAAGATTTAATAAAAGCTTTAAAGACAAATATTTCCTTGTGTTTTATTGAACTAGACTCAGTCACCTTGCAAAAATAGGATATTTACTGCTCCCATGCAGAATTAGTACTGCATGCAAAACATACATGAAAGACTGCCTAGCAGATTTTCTCTCACCTTCCAAAAAAAAAAAAAAAAGCCCACAACAAAACCAAAGAAAAACAACCAAGCAATTACACAACCAAGCAATTCCATGCATTTGCAATACTGTAGGTTCTGGCTTACCACTGCAGGTGGCTGATATCCTCCATGCTGTTGTGACTGCACTTGGCCAACTGAAGCTGCATACCCCTGGACAGTAGCTGTTGAGATTGGCTGGTCATGCTGGGAACCATACGACACAGTCTGTTGACTGCTCACACATGATTCAGTGTAAACAGATGACCCTTGGCCACTGTCAACTGTCCCGTCAGCTGCAGAAATTAAAGATAAAAAATCTGCATTTCAGGAACTGCCATCTGGATTCATAACTGAAGTATTACAATCAAATATTAGATCGCATTTGTGTCACATCACATTGACCTTGTAAGCACTTCACCTCTTCTAATATTTACGCTGGTGCAAAAAACATGAGTTTTTTCTTCCTCAATATAGTAACTCCCTACTAGGATGCCCTCCCCGTGCCTCTGAAAATCAGGAATTTCAGGAGTTCTTTGGAAATATACATGCAAGTAAATTATGCTCCCTATTACATACTGAACTAGAAATAAAAACTTAAATTCTACTTTGTCATGAATAATCTTACAGGTTTGTTTGTTTTGGTGTGTTTTTTTTTCCCCACTTCTATTTTATTTTCCATGGAAGTATAAAACAGGTCAGTTGTACTGGCTGGCAGATGCACGTGAAGTAACCGTAACAGAGAACTTAAAATCTCTGTTACCTTAGAACAGGTAGTAATTTGCCTGCTAACTTCCCCAGTCTAACATGGACCTTCTCATCTAACATCATTATTCAGGTTGTGATTCAAATATTGGGATGGCAGAAGTTAAGAGGAAAAGTTAGGAGTGTTGACTTATCTGCTCACGTTTAGTATGTACAACAGGAAATGAAATTTTTTCAGAAACAAAACTATGATCTGAACTACTTACATCATTTTCACCTCATAAAAAGCTAAGAAGGATTCACATAAGGTGTTTCTATCTAATAGTTCTAACTGCACTGGTGCAAAAGTATACAACCTTCTGCAGGGTTAGAACATACTGTCTCTGCAGAAGGGCAGCAAGAACCAGGACACGTGTTCATGCTTCAGGTGCTGTAATTTGTTTATTTAGCTTATAACAAAGAAAAATAATTTTGCGTTAATACTTGGCTCCACCAAGGCACAAGAACACGTGTTTTGCTGTGTATTCTAGTGGCCTATGTTTCTCAGCAGAGAGAAACATCTTAAGATATTTACTGCTGTACCCACAAGAAGTTCAAGACTCTCTAAGGGCGGGAGAAATAGTGCGAGTGCAAGAGTTCCTAAATAAACCAACTGACACACTTACAAAGAATAGATATACTGGGTTGCTGGAACTGCAGTTGTTGGTGCTGATCAGCTTCTGGCTCTTCAGGCTCCACTTGAGTAGAAACAGATGTTGAAGTAGTGGGGACAGGAGCAGTACCACTGACAGATACGGGATGCTTTGACCCTGCATGGGAAGCACTTGAGGGCTGCTGTTGCTCCAGCGGCTGCTTCTGACTACCTTCTTCCTGAAGCTTCTTCTCCTGTTCTTCTCGCACCAACTGACGCTGCTCTCGCTTTCGCTTAATCAAAGATACCCTGTCCTTGATAGCTTTCGCCATCGTCTTGTGATCCCCTTCACAGACATAGCCAGATTCCACCTGAAGGAGGATATATTCACAGAATTCAGACTGTCACAGACAGCCACTGCTGTAGTGCTACAATATAAGCTATCACTCTCTTGCGCTAACTTCTCATTCACAGACTTCTGAAGCAGTTCTATCTCTAGACAGTAACAGTAAATGCAGAGGCTGATAACACCATTTGACTGCCAGAGAATGCCATTACCTTCAACATTTTCTAAGACCACCACGCCACCACTTACCATTTCCTGTGCTACGTCCTCTGGGACATCTCTCTCCAAGTCAAAGGAAAACTCTATTGCCTCATTATCTTTGTATTTGCCCTTAAGTTTTTTGATGTCTTCAATTCGCAGCCAGAGTTTAATGGCAATTTTTTCTCCATCATCTTCCTCTGCTAGTTCTACCCGTACTCCAGTCTCTTCTTGGAAGAAAGCATGATTCAAAAGGTCCTTAATAGCATATCTAGCAGATTGGAAAAGCATGTGGAGAGCACACATAGTTACTAGGTTTTCATAAAATTTATTGTCAATATTTCACACTTCTTCCCATTAGTCATTTGACAGCTCATCCAATTTTCTATTTAAAAGTATGATGGAGAAACAAAATACAACAGCTCCACAGATGTAGAAAAAGAAGGCACACATTAGTCAGCAGAAGTCCCCACAGATTTTAAGTCAACTGAACCGCATGGGCTATGTATTAACTAAAATTACGAGCCTCGAAGAAACACTTTGGTTTTACTGAAGACTAAGATCCAACGCACAACCCCTAGTCCCCAAATCAGTTCAGTCATCACAAAATATATATCAGTCTATTTCAAGACACTGACAAAAGACTCAATTAGTTAATTCAGCACTAAGTTAAGCACCACATGATTCCTTTCATATTGTGTACTGTTTCCACTCACTTCAACTTGTGTTGTTTAGCACAGTTACCTTTGTCCTGAAGGTACAAAAAGATAAATTACATACTTATATGCACAGGAGCAGTAGTCTGAAAGATAACTGGTTAAGCTAAATGGCAAGAATAAGTGCCATGCAGTCACAAAATTAGCTCAGAATGGGAAAAATGCATAATTGTTTGAAACAGCTAGGAACTGAAAAAATATGCAGCAACACCATCAGATGTAAAGCTTAAAGAATTAACAGAAGTGGATGAATCAGCATCCATACAATAAGAGAACAGGCTCTGAACAGAATAGCAAGAGGCTAGAGAAAGACAGAAGGCTGAAGAGTTCGCAAACCCAACACTCAGTAAGCAACTATGTAAAAGCAGAAAGCAAAACAAAACCCACAAATAAGCCATTAGAACAGCTACAGATTTTCTGCAATGATCTAAGCTAATCACTTCAAGCAGCAGTAATCTTGCAGAAAATTTGAACGAAAACAAGCATCAATAACTTATAAAATAAAGAGCCCTCAAAACAATCAGCCATAAATGCCAACAGAATCAAAGGGACAGCAAAAAAAAAAAAATCACCCAGCACTACAGAATGAGGAATCAACCAAATAATCTCATTATCTGGTAAACTGGAAAGATTGTCATCCACTATTTTACTGATTTGGTCGAAACTTCACTAAGAACAGTAGAATTTCTGAATAAACTGACATGGATGGTTACTATAGCATTTGCACTTTTCCTAGTACTAATGCTAGAGAACAAGTGTTAAATAAGAACCAACCAGAGCATAGATCCTGGAGAATTAATACTAACTTCCTAACGTTTATCAGATCCCAGTAATTAATTGTGTCTGGTATTACCACAGTTAGAGATTCAGACAGCAGTAATACCTCTATCAGTACTGCAAAGAAAGCTTACCTTTCGCCTTTGTTTTGTCGAATGCATCCCTCAATAATCTCCTTCACTTCAGGGATTGCTACTTTATCAAAGCTGGCTGGCTTGACACCCTGGAACATACAAATAACAAGAAAGAACTGGAAGGTCCACCTGACTTAAGTTTTGATTGTGCAAAAATTCACTTACAAACCAATTGTTTTTATTCAACATGTATTTGGGCAGAATTTCCCACTAGTGGAAGTTGTACGGAAGTCCGTCCTCCATCTTACTGTTCATCTGTTTGCTAGTGACTTTCTCAGATACGGATTTTTTTTCTTGATTAGGTGCCAGGTTATGATAAGCATACCGTTATTTTTTTTTCTACAGAAGGTATGATGGTTAGAGGAGAATACACAGATTACATTGAGAATGGAAACATTCCCTAAGTAACATTAACGCATGAACTTGCATGATTAAGTTAACAGTCTTCAAAGGATTCTGCTGCTTCCCAGAATGTTTCTAACGTGCCATTATATGAAGTAATTTTGGCAGAGTGATTTTACAGGAAAAACATTAGCCCAGAATGATCTGACTGGATCATTAAATAACTTGAACGGTGTTTGAAAAAGAAGAATGGGAAAGAACAAAAAAGATTTTCTTGCTTCTCAGCTCTCTCCAGATCTACTAATCTCAAACCACACTCCTGTATGATTGCTGCTGTGAGTTCAGGAAAACGAGCTTCACAATACACACCTTTCCAAAAGCCCTTGAACAATGCATGACGATTCTTTCCTCAATACATGTTAAAGCCATTGGGTACAGACAGAAACAAAATCTAAGTGCAATCAACTGTTCATTTCAGTCAAGTAAATAGACCATGAGATATGACCAGTTGGGAATTCTGCAGAACACTGCAGGCACAGAAAGCTGAACTCCATCACTGAATCACAGCCAAAAGCTCTGCTTCAGGGGGCAACTGTCCAAACCAGCAAAACTTGGCACTCCGTTTTACTTGATTCAGCCTTCAGCTTCAAATTCTGTATTTTAAGACAAAAGGCAGAGAGGACAGAGCCACCTTGTTCAAATGCTGCTATCTGATGTGCCAAAACTTTCAAGCCAAACAATCCTGAATTCGGTATAACCTGATGCACAGTAACATACAGTACTAATTACTGCATACAGCAGACACATCTGACCCTGCTGTCCCTGGTGAATCACAACTAAACAAACGAAAAACACAGACTCAAATACAGATACAAATGAAGGAGAAATATAGGCAGCATGATCTGTGTCTTAACAAGGAAATATTTCTCTCAGTGTGTCATTAGATTCCCCTTCTCACCAAACGGGATCATGAAAAGATGTCACTTCTCTGTATCATCAGCGGAAAGGAAGCTTTGAAAAGGAAAGGGTCAAGTCTCTCAACAGGAGCCTTTGCAACCGCAGACTTTCATTTAACTGAACGTTGACTTAACACAATAGTAATTTCCATCTACGTTCAGATATTGTTTTTCTTGGCCAAACATGGCAGTATATTGACTTCAGATGTTCACTACCCAAGACATTTTTTTTACCACACTCTTCCAGGAGAGGGCACAGCAGACTCCAATAGATGCAAACAAAACACTGGGGAAGCACAAGCACCCAGTCTTTCAATGAATTTTTATTTGTCACTGTCATACAAAGGTGCTGTGAAATTTTAAAAGAACTAGAGAAAGACATAGATCTTTCACTTAACAAAAGCTTCCTGTTACAATAGCATTCTGCATTTTCTATTTATTTGCTCTAAAATTTGCTCCAGTGAAATTTTAGCAAGTGAGATTACGGAACCGAAGAGTACATTGTGACAAAAATAAGCCCTGAAACACAGCTTGTCAGTGAACATTAAATTAACACTTAAAAGCTTCAGTGAATGTAAGACTTCTGGGGATCAATGCCTTAGCTAGTAAGACACCGGAGCACGTTTGCCTGAGTACATTTTAATACTGTAACCAGGTCATACCCCAAATCTCCAGCTTTCCAGCATGATGTCACAGAGCAATACGCTCCAAGAGATTTACAAAACTGATTTTACATTTACCACTTGAATCAAGTACCTGTGTATTAGTCACTGCTCATACAGCAGACATATCCACCTTCAAATATGGTCAAGCTTAAAACAGTCTCGGGAGCATCCAGTTCAGATAGATATTTCTATACAGAATAAAATGCTGATCTATATATATACATATGTAGATAATCTGCGCAATAGTTATTTGCCTGCTTGTTGTACTGATTTATATCAAAATTTGCCAGAGTAGTTGTACAAATTTAACACATCTAATACTCCCAAAACAGCCCACGTTCCAGCCACAGCAGCTGTTCACAGGTACGTTCATTTATCCTGCAGCAGAAGGAAGGCATCAGATCTGTGACACAATCTCATTTTAGAAAGCCTAAAAACTGTGATAAAGACAAAACAAAAAAGTATCAACATAGAGAAATCAGAACACGAGCCTTTTTGGTGACTACTGGACCACGTGCTCTGTTCTTGCACAAAGCCTGAAAAGGTGAAGCTGAGGAAACATTTTCAAGTCAGTGACTCAGTCTGCTACTTTGTGTATCTCTGTCCTGAAAAAAGCGAAGTTGTCCAAAATCCGTGCAATCTTCCGTGAGGGCCACCTTACAGTACATAATTATGTGAATTCCAAAACAACAGTTCAGTTAAGAAAAAACTCCTCCCCACCAAATCCTCCTTTACTATCACTTCCATACTCCTGAGATTTTCTGAAGAAAATCTCAGATGCCCTCACACCGGGGCCTAAAACCAATACAGGATTAGGTATTTCAGCAGCAACCTTTCTTTGCTTCTCCCATAGTCCCTACAAAGGACTACCTAAATGGCCAAGCATCCCTTATGCCAAAGTTCAGGTTATGTTCAACTTTAAATTTTTTTTTTTTCCATCGAAGTGCCGAAAGTGTCAGATAGAAGATAGTATTAATGATAATCAATAAATCAGTGACCCCTTTTTACCCAGAGATGTCTTTCTGCTGCAATCATGCCATCACAGAGAAACCAGAGGGGAACTCTGCAATTCAGATAACCTTGATGTGTCCTTAAAGCTCATGAGCTGTGCAGCCAAGCATACTTTCATTAGACTCTGAACCCAAAGGCACTGTAGTAGTAGTATGTACTAAGAAACTCACCATTTCTTGTTTTTAACACTTCACGCTTACTGCAAGATGGTCTCATTCTCACACGTCTCTCTGCATTTTCTCCCCAGTCCCCAAACTGCTTAGAAAAATCGCAGGACAATTTTTTTTTGATCTATTTGTCCTATTCCCCAACAGAAATTTAATCAGTTAAATACCCAATTTTTATATTACAAATTATAGTTTACAAATTTGCTAAGGAAATGAAAGGAAGAGCTCTTGCAGAAGGAAAAAAAGTGTAAGTAAAACAGGCACACATGAAAATAAATTTTCTCAAGCTATTATCTACAATAGCATGAACTGGCACTGCTGCTGCAAGTGGCAGTCTCCTCTTCTCCATCTCCCAGTCCCACATCCATGTCATTTCCTCCGTTTGGCTGGTAATGAGCTAGATAATGGTATTTAAAAGACCTGAAACAAACTCAGCCAAAAAAAGCCTGTAGTAGTTTCCAGTGAGATGTGAGATGAAGATCCCCAGCCTGGTCCACTCAGTTGCTGTACTAGCTCCCAGACTCACACGTGGAGCACCAGTGCTACAGCTAACATGGGCACAACTGCTTCTCTTGAAAGCAGTGCCAAAGTAAAATCCACCAAACAATCACATTTTGAGAAAGCATCCAAACCTTTAAAACGTAAGTAGCACATATGTATATGAGTAGCATATATATATGGATAGATGGCACAAGTGCAAAGCTGAATATTTATTAACACTTATCTTAGTCTTCCTCTTAAGCACAGGAGATTATCACATCTAAGACAAGTGAAATGTGAAAAGTGTGTGATTCTATCTGATTTTAATCAGGTAAGAAAGATCTGAATTCCAAAATCGCAGCACCCACATTTGTATGATCCACTAAAAGCAAGAACTGTGCTCTTAAAAACTCTACATTTTCAATATTTTAAACATGAGAACTCCCCTTCACGTAAATGGATAAGTGGTTTAACATCTCATTCTTATTCAAGATATACTGAAAATATCCTAAAAGAAGGCATAATCAGTGCTTTTTATAGCAAAAAAAAGAAGTGAAGACAGTGTCACATGCCCTTAGCAATCTTTCTTTTTTTCTTTTTTCTTTTTTTAAACGGTTAGATGAAGAATAGCAACAGATGGGAAACAGCAGGAGCAACAGGTGTTCTAGTTTTGCTGTTTGGGATTTTAATGTATATTATGAAGTTGCAGAAAAAGTATGATCAATTCGAAAAGCTGAGGACTCGTTCTATGCAAACACAAAGCAGCTCAGATTTGTTAAGAAATCTGATTCACCATCCCTCCCCAAATCCTTCACTGCCGCCACGCAGTTATTCTAGAGCTGACACTCTCACCTACCTCTTTAGCGCAATCCTTGTGAGAGCAGCAACAACAGTGGGAATTAACAATTACAAATACGGGACAGATCTCTCTTTTTGTGAAATCCATCAGGAAAAGAGAGACTCACACACCAAAGAGTTAGTTTCCAGGTGCTGGTTTCCGATGGGAATCCGTTAAGCTGTGGACTTAACGCACAGCAGAAGGAAAGCAGACATCAAAGTTAGAAGGGAGCATTGTTTTCTTTTTGACACCTCCTGTACTTTTCCAAGGCCAGTACATGAGGCTGCAGAGATTCAAACTTAATATCTGCTCTTGCCACACAAATTCTGAATAGAAAAAATGAATGAGCAAGAGGTAAGCTCGTCCTTTTCTGCCTGCCCAGAAAGCTGCAAGGAGGAGGAAGAAGAGGCAGCACAGTGAGCCTTTACTTCCCACATGTCCCCGCCTCCCCGTCTGCTGCTCTGCCTATTCTCCACCCGTTTTCTGCCATAGTTGAAGGCCACATGCAGCAACATCACCTGGTTCCACCCCAGCTGTGACCCAAGTGCACTTTCAGACCAAAGGGCATGGGTTGGTCAGAAGGTTGTTCTGACACAAGTTTGCTGGCACCACTTTATTTCTGAGAGAGAAGGCAGCTGCTGTCTCTCCTCTTCTTTCCACGGAGCTAAACAAGTATATTTTACAGCTAGTTAACATCAATTTAATTCTAAAGGAACACAAACCTGCACTAGGACAACATAGCACAGCCCATCCCCTCAATCACATTCTGCTACCATTGGTAGCGTTACCTGCTTTTCTTCAAGTGGGTGCTTCATGTAAAGGAACAGCTACTGAAGGTGATTTTCAAACTGCTGGACAAAGTTAGAAAGCTGCATCGTTGTCTCTTTCACATTATGTGCGTAAATATAATCTGTAGTTGTATTTCCTAACAACTCTTGCCATACTCCAAACCTAACATGAAGTCTGACTTGTTTTTTCCCCGTGATACCTAGTTTTAAGCAGCTTTTGTGGAACTTGTTTACTAATAAAATGAGTTGTTCACAGGTTCAAGGCTTTGTTTTTGGAAGGACACAAGGAACAAACGTAGGAAAGCTCATACACAGCTTTAAAATTCGAAGTGAATAAGTGAATTTTGATCAGCTAGTGAGGATAACAACACTGAATTTTATCACAGTTCATAAGAACACTTTTCACCCCCTCGAAGTAGCAGACAGTTCCTCAAGTGTACTAAAACTATACCAACGTTGTTACACCATGCAACACTGACATTGCAAAGCAACACTTTCTGATCCTTCACCAGGCATTTTAGAAACTCCTTCCACCAGCTGCAGTGAAACTTCAGAGGTGGCAAGGGAAAAGAGGTCCTTAAAGACACTGCCATGTTGAGTGGCCTTCCCACTGCTTAGCTAGACATTTTATACCCCCACATCACCTAACTGTTGATGATGACCTCAGTTCTAACTGCTTACTGGTATCTTCAATAAAGCACATTGGCATTTCACTTGCCACTGCTTATAATTTTTTGTCAGTTATAGTTCCACTCAAACCCAACAGACACAGTGCAGTCAAAGCAAATGTACTTCCCAGGAACAGCATCTAATGTTTAAAGCACCTAAGGCTGCACTTTCCTGGGGTGCACTGCATAACATATAAAGAATATTTGAAGTGTTTTGCCTTTAATATGCACACAGTGTACCTGTCCCAGTCTAACCATAATGTTTGCTTGGCTCTTTGCAAAAGTGCTTTAACTGCAGAGCTTGGGAGGAATTCTAGCGTAAATGATTAATCTTCTCAAACAAAATGTTCAAACTTTGCAGTCCAGAGGCTAATAGAATCAGTAGCAAAGTCAAATCTTACAAACAAAGTAATTAAAGTCTCCATATTTTCCTTTTGCTAAGTTGTTTCTATGCTAGTTTGAGCTGGACCCAAGCTGCCACAAACCATTAACTCTAGGAAATTAGATGGAGCATATGATCCCAGTGGAAAACAATCCAGGGATCCTACCTCTTTCCACAGCCTGAGAAGCCCCCAGGCAATAGCTTACATGGCGTTTAAATTGGTTTACCCCATGATCTTCCAGAGGTCACCACTTGCTATTAGTTACTTACTCAGCCCTTAAAACCTCTAAGTTTAACTGTTTCACCCCCTTTTCCATGTCTAATCCCTCATTCTAATCCTATTGTCTAGAAACAATCTTTCAGATTCAGTTCTTTCCTTATTTCATGGAGTACACCTATATCATAATTCTCATTCCAGCTCATTTAAATACCCACATCTCTGCTATGAAAAGGAAGACTTCAGTCTGCGTTTACTCAGGTCAAGACATATGAGTTGCTTACAGAAGCTATATTTTACTTTTCTTGCTAAATGGCAAGTTATAACACTTGAGACAGCAGAAAAAAAGCTAAAATGATGCAGCACATTTGACAGAAGTGAAAACTGAGCTTCTGATTACAGTATTTCCATAGTAATTAATTCTGGACAATTGATAATTCTGTCAAGAATGTAATCAGTAAATCCTGCAGAATAAGCTCTGCACAAGATCAATATCCAAGCAGAGTAAATAGCATTACTGCAATACAAGCAATAGGAGAAGATGAAAGCTTTCAACGGGCTACAGCTAGCTCACGAGACACTATTTAGACCACTGTCTCAGGACAGTTGTGCTCTCTTCTGTAGAAAAGCACTGACTGCACCTTTTGAATCTGGTGTCTTTTGAACTTGACCAATCTACCACCACCCAGAGCAAAATTCCTCTCTCAACTATTTAAGAAAGCTCTGCATCACTGAAATAGCTCAGCCAGTCTGTCTGCAGTCACCAGAAGCTAGAGATGTAACATTGATCCCCTATCACGCTGGTGTGCAAGTAACTTAAGTCTCATGATTCTTAAATTTCTCCAGAACAGCCATCTTCAAGACTTGCAACCAATAACCGTGCGCGCCCAGATTTCACACTCAGCCATGACGACAATGAAGGCAATGTAGTCTTAATGCAGTCCTGCTTGCCACAACCTGACTGGCCAGTTTGGAAATTATTTTCCTCTTCAATTTACCACGTACTCTCAAATAACGTGAGATATTAGGAAAAGCAAAAGGCTAGTCATATTTAATAATAAAAAAAATCCAAACATACATGGTGAGAGTTGTGATACACACAAGGTGTATCTGCTATACATTCTACCCATACTGTTTATTCCTTGAATTGAGGTTGCTTAAGAGAAGCATCTAGTATGAGAGAATCTTTAGTACCAAGATTAAAACACATTCCTCGTTTGACTAGCTATCACTTCTTGCTGTCATCTCCTCATTCATATTCCACAACTGATCTCCAAAGCCCGTGAGCTGCAGGACACTTGCACCGCCTGCTTATCCAACTGCTTTGGCAGTGCCTCAATACTGCATTTTTACCTAAAGCCAGAGAATTTCACGTTAAAAGCCTGACAATTCCATGTATTTGAAATCTATACCACTAGCAAAGCTAATTTAAGATCTTGCACAAGGACCAATCTTAACTCTAGAGAAATCACTGGCTGTTTTCCTTTCCAGTGCTCACAAGTTAAAGGCTATAAAAAGGTTAAAAACAAAAAACAAACAAACAACCACCACTGTATTTGTTATAACATCAAACAGCAACTTACACTATGTTGGATACCCCACTGTGCCTTACAACTACCACACTGACTAGTTTCCTGGCCCAGCACACAAGGTGTTCAAAGGTTTTATTTTCCAGAAGTGCAAGTTCTCTGCACACCAGTGCCTCCAGGTAAGTAAAACCCATCAACTTATTTCAAAAGTCAGAGGAAATCGGCGCTAAACAGACGTTTTTAGTTTAAAAACAGATGAACGAATCACGGCACCTCCCGTAACCGCAGCGTTCCTCGCTAACGAACAGAAGAAATTACACAATCTCTAGAATAAGCGACTGAGTAATCAAAAGGCGGAACGCAATTCCTTAGCGTAGAGCTGTCAAAGCATTGCGACATGGCCGCATGTAACGGTAAAAAGGGCCCTGTTGAGAAAGACAGACGACGAGGATACAAGTTCATCCAGAACAAGAGTAAAGTCTGACTGGACAAGCAGACTAGGAGCAACTTCTTCAATTTGTCTCTTTGAAGCAGGAGTGCTGCCTTTCTTATCAGAACAAGAAGACGCAATGGCGAGCACCCTGAGCTAGCTGAATCACCCGCCGTTTTGTTGGGATTTCAGCTTGGAAACGGCTTTCAAGAAAATGGCAACGTGCCTAGACACACATCTCAGTGCTACAAATATAGAAATGCCTCACTGACACAATACTAAAATCAAAAATATCTCTTCTATTTTCAGTATGGAAAATGTATTTTTGAAAAAACAAACAAATTATATCAGTTGCATTCTCTGCTTTAATTAGCTACCAATCTGACAAAAAAAATCATCTAGCACTCATTTTAAAATTCAGGTACAGTATTAGTTATTCAAAAGCCACAGATTAGGTCTAGTACGCTTGGAATTGAATTAAAAAAACAGTCCCACGTTAAGTCTTTTCCATGGGGCATAAAACCACATTCACTACGAGAACTAGCACTTACGAGATACCTACTAAAAGCCCTAAGATAATCTTGCAAATTCAAAAAACAGTGCCCAATTCAGACAATGAAACAAAAGTCACCATCCTTTTTATTTTCTGATTTATCAGAATGGGGGTGAAGGATTTCTATTTGTGTACTGCAAGATTCAGTTACAGAGGAGGCTCCTAAAAATATTCCTGCTATGCAGGGAATTATGATGGTGGTCACAGGCAGTAAGGTAGAAACATCTCTGAAAGATATTTACCTTATGAAGTCAAAACACTCAGCATTAGGAAGCTGCATAATGCCTTCACTGGACAGAGAAGCAACATGCTTTTTTCCCTTTGAATAAAAACACTATGCATGATAAACAACAGAGCTTCTCATACACGTTTTTATGCTCGGTGTTTCTCTCATCAGAAGTAGCTTGGTGAGGAAGACTACAGAAGTGACCGTCCCTTGCACGCAGCACTGGTGAGACCACACCTTGAATACTGTGTTCAGTTTTCAGCCTCTCGTTACAAGAAGGATATGGAGTTGCTCAAGCATGTGCAGAGAGCAATGAAGCTGGTGAAGGACCAGAGAACAAGAGTTATGACGGGGGGTGACGAAGGGAATTGGTGTTGTTCAGTCCAGTGGAGGCCAAGGGGAGATTTCTCATTGCTCTGTATGATTTCCTGAAAGGAGGCTGTAGTGAGACTGTTGGTCTCTTTTCTGTGACAGGATGCAAGGAAATGGTCTCCAGTTGCACTGTGGAAGATGTAGATTGGACATTAAGAACGACTTCTGCACAGAGAGCATGGTCAGGCACGGGAACAAGCTGCCCAGGGAAGCGGTGGAGTCTCCATCCCTGGAGGCATTTAATGGACATGTGGACAGAGCACTAAGGGACATTGTTTAGTGATGGGATGGTAGGTCAGATTGATGGTAGGACTGAATAATCTTGGAAGTCTTTTCCAACCCAGATGATCCTACAATTCTTTCCTTTTGGGAATTAACTATTGAAAAATATCACTCAATTTCAATAACTTTCACTGTTCTAACATGGGAATAAACAAAAGCATTGAAACAGGCACACCCACTCACATGCCACTGCCTGTTAGGAAATAGCTCTCAGTAACTTGGAGGTAACTGTACAGGGTTTCTGTAGAATTTTGGTGGAGTTCTGGCCCGTGAATCACATAACATCTCAAAATAACTTTTCTTTCTTTTTTTTTTTTCCTACTCCCCCTGTGAGCTTCTACAAGACTAAAACTTTCCTGAAGCCATCCCATTTCTACACTAGTGCAACTACAGCAATGCAGTTGGTAAGACAAGAAGCAGCATCCCATCCATTTTTAACATCACTACTTTTGACAAGTGGCACTATGCTGACAAATAACATCACAGTATCAGTCTCCCCATGGTAATACCTCTCTGTTCCTAAGAGAAAAGTCACCTTTCTACATTTCGTTAAGTTTACTTAATCTCAGTCAATGTAAGAGCTATACATAGATATCAATACAGGACAATACGAGGTATTAGCAACACAATTTCACAAGGCTTGATCCTTCGGAACTGCTGAACTTTTTTTTTCTTAAATATACATTGCTTACTTGGTATACTGTGGACTTATTTAGTTTTCTAAAAACACACGTATGCAGTCTGTAATACAACAAAATTTTAGAATTTCACATTGAAAAAATACACTTGATCTTGATGTTCTGCAGCTCAGCTTGCAGCTTTTCTCCATTTTAATTCCTGATTTCTTTAAAATACTAATTCAAAATTGGGAAACATTCCAAGCTCAGTAGTGAACAACATAACTGAGAAAAATCTCTTTTCACTTCAAATTTTACAATATCTATACTGACACAAACTTGCTTTAGCTGTAATCTAGAAACTTTTGATGCTGAATAGTGTAAATGTCTCTTAAGACCAACTCATAAAAGCGATCTACTTTTAGAAAGGAACTCAGCTGAAGGGGTATTTTTCCTCCCAGTTTCAGATATCTACCCTAGCTTTGCAAACTGTGTAGAACGTTACATCTCAGTATTTTAGCTGATTCCTGCTGTTTCTCACTTAGATCATTATTTCTTTAAAAAGATAACTTAGAAACTAACATGCAAAGCTTCTTAAGATATTAATGTTTTGAGACCTTGTATTCCCATTTCATCCCTCTTCCATTTTTAAGCCCATATATTTCTGAACTGATGAGTCAGTGACTGTACTTCTACTCAGGAAGATTCCTCACTCTTAAAAAAGTGCTATTCAAAATGCTTGCAACTGAGAAGAGCAGCTACAGGAGACAAGTGGTAGAAGCCTACACATTCTTTAATCCATTTAGGACAATAATATCCGTTACAAAATCACAGATTTTGTGTTACTTTTTTTCCCTCCACTTGATACTTAAGTGCTTGAATTTTATTCTTTCAGTGGACACAGTTACAAGAGCTTTCCCCTACTGTGCTTCCTGTGCTTGATTGAAGGTTCAGGGACTTTCAGTATGTGCTTAAACAAAACACTACTTGCATTACTTGTGGGTTCCCTCTCCCTATTTGCCCACTGTACATTTCCAATTCTTTTTCCACTCAAAAATCTGGTATGAAAGGTGTCTGCATATGAATAAGGCCAAGAAAGCAAGTTATTCAAGGCAAAGGAACAGAGCTCTATGTATACAACAAGTCACATACTGCTTCTAGAAAGCAAGATAGGATATTCATCAACATTCATTTGACACAAGCAAAATTAATCACAAGTCTAAAGGTTAAGCATTTATATTTGCTGTTCCCCTCAGGAGAACAAAAGAAGAATACAGGTGGGATGACTTGTCTATTTCATCTCTAGTGAAAATAAAGAGAATTTAGTGGATTAAGTTAGGCAATTATCATGTCTAACTTTTAAGTCATTAAAAAAGAAATTAATTTCAACTCAAACGATCAAACTGCAGCACTTAGTAAGTGGCTGGTTTCCAGCCAAGAGAATGACCTTCACTCTAACCAGTAAGCTTCAGTTCTCACAAGTTAGGGAAATTACAGATGTTTAAACCAGTTAGACACTGCCTGGTCTGGTTACTCATTACGTACTTTATCCCCCCAGGCCTTTTTTTTAAGCTCTCTATAACAGAGATGAGAAAAGTTGTGCACATTCTGTGGAACATTTCAGAACAGAACATTGTGTTTTGTTCTTTAAGTCAAAATGCAAAATGTGTTTTTTTTCTTCTCATCCTAAGGCTCAGAAAGCAGACATTGTTTAGAGAAGAGATTGGACTTTTGGTGAAGGCAAGGACAAGCCCAAAACTTCACTCCATCAAAGTAAATGTGGAGAAAATTAATTATAAAGAACAAGACTATCAGAAAAAACTTTAAAGGTAAGTTTACATAATGGGAGGGGGCAAAAGAAATGTTTTGTGTTCATACTCATGCTGGATGATCAGTACATTTAAAATCGAGGATGGTCTTAACTTTCTTGGAATAAGTTATGTTTGGATTTTTATATTAGTGGTAGACATGCAGGAATGAGATGAAGCTGCATAATAAACTCCATTAATTGTCATTTTACTCATCCTGAGACTAGTCGATCACCTAGAAAATGTGAGACCTGGACATCCAAGTACTAGAGACTGAGCAACCAGTATTTCTATGCACTTAGAAAAAGAATCTGTGCTGTGAAAAGAAACCTTGAAAGAAATGGAAAGAAATACAAAGTAGAAGAAACCAAGGTCTATCTGAGAGTTATGAGCAAATGTAAGCAAAAAAGACAAGCTAGCTTTTGAAGCAACTGCATGGGTCACACCAGAGGCTGAGACAAAGCAGCTGATGCTAGAGTGTAGTTATGTCTTCATTGCACTGCTTTCCCAAACAGACTAAATTAAGAAATCATACTTAAGATGTCTATTCTATAAATATCTGTATTCGTTTACATACACATATAGCCCATGTCAAATATTGTCAAATCAATTGAAGTATGCATGAAAGAAGAAGAAAGAAGTCAAAGAAAGAGTAGCAGTTGACAGACAGGAACAATGTCAGACAGGAAAGTCTTCCTGAATTTTACCAAGATAGTACACCACTACTTTTGTGCAAATGATTATGTAAAAGAATTAAGTATCTTGATCACATTTTTTATTGAACTGTCTGTATTGCTTGATACAGTTTGGACATTTCAAAAAAATAATATATCACAGGAGCAGGCAACACTGCCTTAATAGTGCAGCTTATTTTCAATTAACGGGTTAAGTGTTTTTTTCTGTGGCCAAGTAAGCAGCAATATGTACCCACTTGGTGCATTCACGCCCAGCTGAAGAGACTGTGCTTAAATCACAGACAAGTCTTTTTTTCTTTGAATAAGATAAAGAAATTGCAATTCCTGGGATTTTTAAATACTAACTATTGATTTATTTAGAGACATTTCCTAAGAACACTGGAGAATAGCTTCGAAGAAGAAAATATGTTTTTTGTGGAAACAAAGTTGCAGCATTATGTTTTGACAAGGACCTGGCTAGACTCCTATGACTGAGCAACAAGACATGCAGATATTTTCTAAAGAAGCTGCTAGGAGGACAGTTTGGTTGGAGTTTGCCAGAAGGTGCAAATACAAAACGGTAAATATTTTGTGTCAAAGTCCTCCTGACTTCTTTACCAGAACTGTAAAACAAAGTTTAAGGTAATACCTTAAGCCCTGAAAATTGTAGACAGGTTTTTTTTTAAACTGAGCTTTCACTCAGATTCTTCTACTGAAAGAATTCTTCTAATCCAAGTGAGACAGACGCTAGTTTAAAACCTTGCAATTGTTTCTCGTGCCAGGGAAAAATCAAGAAACTTTACCCCAGTGCTCTTTTATTAAGAAAAATAGGAATTTCTCAGTGAGAATGCAGACAAGACAGACAATAGGTAGGGTCTAAGCTAACAGAGCAGTTATGTTTTTTACTAAGCCTAATAGCAACTGCAAAGGTGTTGAGGGAAATCAATTAATTTAAATACATATCTCCTGCACTGAGTGGCTGCACATTTTGATCTCATTGCCTCTGGAGGTTTCAGTGGTTTTTATTCTTCCACATCCACGATCTTTCAATGACAGTGCCACTACTGTCTTTCCCTCTGGTCTTTGTGCATGCATCTAGGTAAAATCTTCCTTTCACTTAAGGCACAGCAGGACTACAGCTCCTCCCTCAGAATATTCCTAGATATTCCTAGAAAAGTAGAAACCTAGAGTGTTGAATTGGAAATGCTAAACATCTACCACAAACCACAACCACCTTCTAACCTAAAGTAAAAGGAAATATGTTGGTAAGTACTACTGGATTCACTCATACAGGAATTTTTCCAACTCCATTCTGTAGTTGATGGTCCACACACTGTCCTTCTAACGTAATGAATTTCTCAACTAGTTCACCCCTTGTCCACAACTGCAGATACTGACAAAATTTCTAAAATACCTATCAAAATGAAAGTAAGAAAAATCTTATTTTCTTCTACTGTGTGAAAAAACAAGGGCAGAACTGTATGGCTCTAAATTCTTTTGGCTTTGTATTCTTTTTCCTAAAAAGAATATAAAGAGCATTTTATTTTATAACATGATTGTGCTGCTCATGTTGTGGAAGAAACAGTGAATTCTCCACTGTCAGTTAAAATAGGTTTGTGCTTTATTTCTAGATAATGGTTGTATTTTCATTGAAAGCCTTCCTTGAAATCTATTCAAGTGTTTGTTTTCAGTTTTGTGGTTTTGATAGTTGCTAAATAGATTACTTCGTGACTATCATGCAACAACAAAAAACCAAATCTATCAAGATATACAGCACTCCACTCTCTGCCTAAAAGCAAAGATGTACGTTCCATTTTATTTACTTTCCTGTCCTTTACTCTTTCTGAAACCAAGGAAATCTTTTATTTCATATCAAAATGCATTTTAGAGATGTCAAACAGAAGACAAAACAGTAGGAAAAAAAATCAATGATTAAATTCAATCTGTGAACCACCAGCTGAGCATAGTAAAAAGATACATTGGACAGACCAAAAAGTTACCATTCCATGTTTCTCATCCACCTAGAAGTTCAACAGTCAACCAAAAACAGTGGGGAGAGAAGCATTCAAGTTTGTCAAAGGTACAACAAACAAGTGGTAAGTTGAACCCCAGAATGCCTGTAATTAAATTTGTCTTTCCAATTGCTAAGCACTTCACAGAGCAGGGAAACAGCTTCAGGCTTGGAAGTCTCCAGGAGTGTTATCTGACAAGCTGATTATTCTCACCACAGCCCAGTTTCTGGCACATTTTAAGGAATGGGCAGGGCAGTTGCACCAGGTATCTGTTTTGATATAAAGGACCCATCCATACTGAAATAATGTTTCTTTGGCTCTAGTCAAAATACATTAAATAAGCATTCCAAAAGATACCACTCAAACCTTTCGCTAAGTTACTTTGTTTTCTTTCACTGACCCAGATAGTTTGTAAATCAGCCATGCAGTTAACTGCTAGATTTCACCCTTGTTCCTCTTGATTTAGAGGATTACAGTCAAGTTCACCAACACGTCAAGAAATGTACGTAAAAAACTTACTCTAACTGTTCATTAAGAGATTACTTTTCATCTTTTTTCTTCTTCCTCCTCTGCCTCTCCCACATTCCTCTTCAAACAAGGAATCATCTTTTATTTCACCAAGCCTTCCTTCACTGTTCATTGCTTCTAACATGAAGACCCTTCCTTCTGTCTGCAGTCAGCAATTATATCTGCCTCATACAGAGTGAGGCATCAGGAATAAGCATTTTATTTTTCCAGACCTAAGCAAGTCACTTATTAAATCCTCAACTTCTCAAAGAGAATACACACCAAAAGATTAACAGGAATAACACTTTCACCTGCCTACAGAACAGATCAAGTCTTTTTCTCCTTTTGCATGCGTGCACAGATATTCTGAGAAAACCAGTGCAATTTCTTACTTCTTGGCCAACCTTACTATTCCTCCTGAGCACTTAGACAAGAAGGTTGAACCCGCAGTTTGTTTTACTACACTGGTATATTTTTCACGGTTCTGTTTTAAGGATCATAAAGGAAATCTAGCCACAAACACTCCCAGCATTTCTAACATTACTGTTCTGCTTTGTAGGTTCAAGGTCTGTAGGTGCTACTTAGTCTAGCCAGACAGGCAAATTAAAATCTCTTGCTACTATTCTCACTGTTACTTAGTTGCACTAGTAATGTCACCAACACCAAATTTACCAGCACTTTCCAGGGTGATGCATCTTCTTGCTATTGATCCTGTATTTCCACTGCATAATTAGAGAAGTACATCTGGCACACAGTAGCTAAGGGCTATCAGTATTCAGTGAACTACTGACTTAAAATCTTTGTAAGTAACAATTTATGATTTGCCTTGGCAGGCTGCTACGACAAAGCGCTCCAGATTTCTGAACCAGCTTTATTTTAGAGAAAGAATTTGCAAGCTCATCTTCAGAGCAGAAACACTTCCCCCAACCCTGCAAGGACTTAGAAAATAATCTGTTACTCTAATGTGTTTTGTTGAGTTTGTTTTAAATCCTACGTAATATTCTGAAGGAATATCAACACGTGAAATTTTATTTCCATTCACATATTTAACAGGCTTCTGACCAACCATTTGGTAAGTTGAAATGTTTCATCCACTTCCACCCATTCCCCAAATGTTCTCGCAAGCTTCTCTTCCCCCCCACACACTTGCACAGCACCATGCCATCCAGCTGTACTCCTCTGCTAGCAGTTACAGCTTTAGAACCAGTAGCGGGGAGGAACTTACACTGGTCACTCGACGGTAGATCTGCGCAGCATTTTGGCACTCAGAATAAGGATACTCAGACGTTGCCATCTCTAGCATACACATCCCAAAAGCATATACATCAACGGATTCATCATATTTCTCCTCATACATCTCGGGGGCCATGAACTCTGGGGTACCTTAAATTAAAAGAACGATTCAGACTCTAAATGTCTCAAAGCGAGCAGAGGCTGCTGGCGTTACTCACCGCAGGAGGAAGCGGATGGGCTGACCTGTGAGACAAGACAAAGTGGAGGCAAAAAGAAGAGGGAGGAAACCCTTAGTCACTCTGTTGCATCAACGCATTTAGTGAGTCTTCCATTGCAAGGTCTTTGCGGACTAAGAATGGCATGGAAGGGCTGATGTAATTCTCGTTTTATGTGCGTCAGTGCAAGTATCAAAACAGACTGCATCAGGCATCAAATGGAGGGAAGGGGGATAAGAAGAAGGGAAAACAGTCAGACTAGCCATAGGCTGCAAACCAAATACTAAGGAGAGTTAAGACACTTACCTTTCCTCCCTGTAAGAAAGGACGCACATTAAACCTGTTTTCAAGAATTACCTGACTGCCCTCTGCTGCAAAGGAAGTAGTACTGGTAAGAGCCCACAGCTAGTCTCTGACCTAGTGCTCTCCATCTACTTCTTGAAGTAGAATGGTTCAGGAAAGGCCTTGCAATGAAAAACTCTATTGTTAAAAAATATAAATCTTCATGAAAGAGGATAAAAAGTAAGTTTCTGCAAAGGCCACTCACCAGAGCCCTCTTCTTCATATACTTACCTTCTCACCTGCAGTATATTTATAGGCCTACTGCAGATACAGGCATTAGTGAGGAACATCCTACAGTCAAAAATACTTAGAAATACAGAGAGATTGAGTTACAGGCATAGAGCGTGAGATTCAACAAGTCCCATTTAAATTGTTTGCAGAAAATTTTTGCTCAGAGAAGCATCACAGCATCCCTCTGTAATCAAAGGGACTGCACTGTAAGATCAGAGATGCACATTTGATTCTGTAAATTTAAGCATAGAACTACTTCCTGCAGACACCAGATTCAAGGTAGTTTACAGATCATTCAACAGCCACATTGCTTGTTTTCACCACATAGAATGAGAAAAGAGAACTTAATTGTAGCCATTTCTCCAAAGGCTAGCCATAAACAGCACGATACAAAGTGATAATTTTGTCAAGATAAATTTATGGAAAAGGGGAGCATGTTTAAGAAAAAAAATTTTTTTTTTTTTTGATAATGTATGCTTTTCATTCCTACTAATATTTTGACCTGGTTAAGAAGCAGGAAATATTTCAGTGATCACTTTAAAGAGAGTTTACGGGTATACATCATTGATCCCATGTGGGAATCTAGTATAGGACTGTTGAGAAGTATTGCATTTTAGCAAGCTTAAACACCGGAAATAAAAGCAACTTAATTCCTTGCAGCCTACTCACCCAACTATAGGAACAAAGCTGATAAAACCAATTCTTTAAAGAGTTTACAAGAAAAACTATACTAGTTTCATCAACCCAATAGCTTATTTCTTGAATACGGTCATCAGTGGATACATAAAATAGAGCAAGCACAATACTTCCCCAATGCATCCAGACCAGGGACTTCCTGAATAAGACATTATCCCCCAGTCTGACTGTGATATATTTTGACTTTTTTGATACAACTTAGTTTTTGTTTACTTCCAAAGCATACAAGATTTTATATTAACACCTGGTGACAATCCAAAAAAATTGGCTGCACAAATTAATGCCAAACCAAACACCAAAATGTTTAGTCACCAAAATCCATTTGCATGTTTCTTGAAGAGGCATGTAAATATTACCTTTTATATGTAGTTAAGAGTGGTTTTATCAACAACGTTGCACAAAACTGTTGGGCAAGGCAGTAAATCCGTATTCTAAAACCCTTAATGTTACTATATAAATACAAAATGCATAACCAAAATTTCAACATGTCAGGAACATCAAATGACCTCAACAGTCAAGAAATCAAGCCTGCATATCTTTAGGCTTTGACCATGTACCTTTGAAACCATATTTTTAAGAAGGCTCAAGTTCCCAAGTATCTAGACTGGCTCACCAGCCTTCAAAACAGTAGAGGCTTACCTATCACACTTTTGGCAAAAGAAGCTCGCTTCAGGGTTGCCAGACCAAGGTCTCCAATCTTGACTGATCCAGTGGGGCCAGTAATGAAGATGTTGTCACATTTTAAATCTCTATGAATAATGGGAGGAGTGCGTGTGTGTAGAAATTGTAAGCCTTTCAGTATCTGACGGCACCAGCTTCGTAGTACTTTGATTTTCATCACTTTAAATCTTTTCAAATACCTAGTGAAAAATAACAGTACGTTAAACAGGTTCCAGCAGCGGCCACTTGTCTGTTAAAATTAAAGTTCCGCTATCAAGAAGTGAATTATGCTATATAATTTACTGTTCTGAAGTTAAAAAGCAGTAATTAAAGAGATTGAGAAATTTAACTTATTTAAAAAAAAAATACCTGTGCACTTCAAGAATTGAGGAGCTGAAGATGGATCTCCCTCCTAAAAAAAAAGTTGCCCTATAGAAAAACTCTACTTCCTTCTAACCAGAAGACTACAGCACTGAAAATTAAAAATTGAATGCTAATAATTCATTCGCATACATAGTCAACCTTAAGATAATTAGACACTTGGCTTGCTAAGTGCTTCCCCAAAAAATAGTTACAATACGCATTACAACTCCTCATCTACTTATTCAAGAGGCTGAAATACACTTAGAGAAGGAACTGTTAAAATGGTACACCATGTACAGCAATAACTTTATTCTTATTCAGCCAAATTTACTCAGGTGAAGTCTGACCAGTTTTACACTTCCACAAGATTTGTGGTAAATTCTGTGACCAGGATGGAGTTCAGCAGCTACATATTTAAAATCAAGTCAGGTTCAAATATTTCACGGCAATGTTCAGTCTTCTGTGTGTCCACTTAAGTTTTGATAAAACTACTTGAATCGACACCAACATAAAAACTCTGTATTTAAATTCCTGTTACTTGAATTTCTCCAGTTCAGAGGAAGATCTGAAAAATAAATTGCTAGTAATAATTCTGCTATGAAAACAAAACTGTAAAAGCAATCAGGATCTAGTTCCAGAAGGAGTCTTGGAACAGAACGTAAAGGTGGACATGGAAAAAGCCAAGCCAAGGAAGGAGAGAAGCTGAAGAAGGTCCTGGATCACATCAGCTACCACTTGAATTCTTGCTATTGACACAATCCTCATTCATCTCTCTTGAGCCTGTTCCAAAGATCACATGGTAAGGGCACTTCAGTTCAGCATCTGGAATCCCTAATTACATTCTTGGTTTCAAATACACTAGTCTACTGCCAGCTTCTCACTGTTAAAGGCTCTGGGTCCAACCATCACCCAGTATCCTGCAGTGTTGCTGTGTTTTTTCCGTAACACTGTCATGAACTAAGTCGCCTGTCACTTAAAGCAGAAAGCATTTTAAAATGGAAAAATATATAAATACTTAAAAAGACATCGACAGCCCTATTAGCCAATACGGTTTTAATTTTCCTAGTATTACACGGTAACTCAGGTTCAAAAAGACCTTGGGAGGTCTCCAGGCTAAGCTTCCTCTCAGCATAGGGTCAGCCATGAAGTCAGACTGGGTTAATCTGGGCTATATCCTGTCAGGTCTCGAAGTGTCTCCGCAGAGGGAGATCGCACAGCCTCTTGGGTCAATCTGCTCCACTGCCTGACTGTACCCACTGTCAAGAAGTTTCTCCTTACATCCAGTCTGAAATTCTCCAGTTTCAATTTACGCCTGTTTTCTCTAATCCTCCTATCCACCACGAACCAACAGAAAGAGCCTATGACTTCTTTGTAGGCACTCAAAGACTGCTGTTAGGTCACCCCTAAAGGCTCCCCTTCTTCAGGCCAAACAAGTCCTCACACAGCAGGTGCTCCAAACATCTTGGTGACCCTCCACTGAACTTGCTCCTACTTGACTAATATAATTCTTCTTTATTATACACAGTAACATTCAATTAAATATAGGTCTTAGCACAACATACAAGCAAAGATGAGAAAATAAGGCTTTCCTACTAATTAACTTCATCAAATAGAGCAAAATAGGAACTAGCGTTTGGCTTTCACAATTCTAGTATTTATTTATTTTTTAAACCAGGAAGGCTCATGATCTATCACAGCATCTCATCTCAAGGAGCGAGAGGAAATCCTACTAAGTTAGCAGAAACAGTTATGAAGGCACATGTCCTACCAGATAATTAACACTTTCATTTTAAGTAGGTCAGGAACACATAGCACAATGGCCTTCAGAGACAAAATCAGAGGCTGAGACTCAAGTCAGAAAAAAAACCCTGCTGTCTTCATTAATAGCATAAGGAAGACTTAAAATAGACAATTCAATTTTTTCCAATATTTTAATTCTATGCTAACGTAACATTAGAAAGCAAATCCTTACAGTAATTGAGTTGTAAAACTTTTCCATTGGTATGCAAAAGTTCAGGGACTTTTCTTTGTGTAAAATTAAAAAATTTTCCAGATCGCATTTTAAAAGGATGGGTCCACAACAAAACATGAAAAATTACTTTAAAGGTAACAACACATCCATGCTCTTCCTTTTTTAAACATCAAGTGGCAACAATGGCTATGTTCCAAGTCTCGAAATGAGAAAAACATAATTTGTATTAACAGCAGGTAGTATAAACATACTGAAAAATATGGAAGAAACAGTCAAACTCTGCAAGCTAAAAACAAGTGAGCAGTATAGGAACATGATATACATGAAATAAATATTAAATTTGTTATTTCAGAAATTTCTTACCTAGTCTACCTGTCAGGTCTCAAATGCACAAGAATAAACTAAATTACAACATCAAGTACACAATGGTGAAAAAAATGAAGTTTATTGTTTAAAAGATAGCCAACTAAAATGAATACTAGGTTTTTCTGGATAACATGAAGACCTCCATACTTCAGAGTACAAAACAATCCTATAGCTAGTAAATCTTAAGTATTCCTTCCTATCAAAATATTATCTTGTCGTTGTCTGTTATTACTTTTTCCTGCTTATGCTACTACATAACAAAGCAATTCAAGCATTAAATCTGTAGGGGAAACAACAGAATAAGAAAAGGAAGAAAAAGTTATATCCAACGCTACATACACTGCTATGAAAATAGATAACTGTTAAATAAAGGCATCTGTACGGAGCTGCAGAACCTTCACACCGCTCTAAGTACAGGACACGAAGCAACTGATCTGTTACTTTATCTGAAATACCTTAAACAACCTCAGAAAAGCCCTTCATGAGCATATGGTTAAAGTTGCAACATCTTTAGCTCTCCAGCACTATCTCAAAAAACAAACACTTCCCTATAATTACAGTCCAGACTCCCAAGAGCACATTTTTCCCCATCTTAAGCATGTCCATTTGTGGCTATCAATAAGCATTGCAAAAAAAGAAAAAAAAAACACAAGAAGCTCATGTGTTATTTTAACCAAATAGCCTGCAAATTGTTTTCAGCTCCTACAGTCTGCTCACACATATAGGATTTGAATGTTTCTCCAAGATTTAAATGGACACCAAATTAAGACAAATATTCACAATCCATGAATTTTAAATCCTGGCAACTTTATTTCCAGTAGATCAATGGCAATTGGATGCTCCTGAACAAACTCTCATCTCCGCAAGATTGCACAGGACCAGGCAAAAGCATGACTTGGGCTCAACTCCCTAAGTTTTATGTACCACTAGAGGGCCCTCACAGCAGTTTATTTGCTGGTGTCTAACTGGCTTAGAAGATCTAGCTTCACTCAACTACTTCACAGTTAGAAAAATTCGACTATTTGCCATTTTGAAGGTACTACCTCATGAAGTTTTAACTAAATAAAAAGGCGTAATATTTTATTTTCCTTCTTTTTACAGATTACTGGTACTGTAGTAACACCCAGTGTCTCCGAAACAAGGTGAATTAATTTGTGCTTTGAACAAAACAGCTCATGCCAAATGGAAGGCAGCTTGAGAGGCAAATGAAAGGCATTGAAGAAGAGCATTCTTTCTGAGCTCATGAAATGTGAGACTTTTCCTTCATGTGCTTACTAGGACATCACAAGGAAAAATCTGATCAGTTTGCTAACTTAAAGGATGTTCCATTGTACCCTGCAGTGCTAGTAAGACCCTTCTTAAAGAAGAATTATCCTACAGAAGTGCAGTCCTTAGTAAAAGGATTCTGTCCTTATCTATTCTGAATTATCACCTACTTCTAGTGCTCTAATTTTGTGATAATGTTCATCATGTGCTTTGACATGCTTGAATTTACTTACGTTTTCAACGTTCCAGATGTCATGAGTTCTGTCACAAGAACAATACATTTTTTTCCTTTGACTGTAGACTCCCAGGAATCATAGAATCGGACAATATTGGGATGCTGAAGCCCTTTCAGCATCCCAGCTTCCTCTTTAAATCTTTGTCGCTCTGACTTGGACAGTTTCCGATCCTAATAGAAAAGAAAAGGATAAGAAAGCTTTGCTTTATTTCTTAGAGAAACAGCAACCTGAAGAACTGAACAAGAATCACCATCTTTTAAATACTATTTTGTTTGCAGTTGCTCTTGCAGTAACTTAAATACTCTATTTAGAAGACAGTCTATCACAGCTTTCTTTTCAAATCATAACTTTCCTTACAGTCTGACTGTGGATTGTCTCCTACTCCTGTTTCTTCCCTCCCAACTCTAAAGGGATTGTTTGACTTGAAGGAGGGCAACGTCCTAAAATATTCAAGTGTTCAAGGACAGGCAAAACAGGATCATTTAAAGCACATTTCTCAGATTATATAGAACTATAATCTATAAATGATTCCTTTTGTATATAGAATCCAGACCACTAGTAACAGATTGGATTAATTCTCCACTTAGGTGGTACAGTAACGAACCTAACATATATGATGCATTCATAATGGTAGAGAAATGAATTTGGGTTAGATTTTCTTTGATTAAAAGCATGACCTCATGATTGAACAAGTTTCCTGTAATCTAGCATCAAGGAAAACAAAGACATAATTCACATTAGAGAGATAGCAAGCCTTTGGCCAGAGACTAATCATGAAAAAGCATTCCTGGACGATATTGCTGTATCATCTACCAACAACTGACTGTCCAATTTCTTCAAGACTCTGACCAGCTATTACCAGAATAAGTTGCAGATACCAGAAGTCTTTTTGTATCTTTCAGCTTCATGAGTTTACCAATGCATCGTCACACCAGTCAGATTGACTGACTGACATAAATTGCATCCATACGCAGATAGTATTGAAAACATTTCAAGATGCATTTAAAGCCCAGAATTTTACGATCAGTGTTCCTACCAGTTAATTACGAATAACCAGTGCCCTCTTTGTCAAATCTGAGTGCCAATTTTAAGTCACTCCATCCCACATTTCTTTTTCAATTAGACAGCAGTATAAGCATGCAGGGTTTACTCATACTGGTCACAACCTTCCATTGCCCACCAGGCTGTAATTCCTCTTCCTTTGTCAACAGTTAATGTGTTTTCTCAATACTATTCAGCCATGTTAATATCTAAACCCCCCTCTATTCACGTAAATTATCAGCTTTTTCTAGGAGGCATGGACGACTTCATTTCTAGATGAAGCTCCAGTTCTCAGAAGTGTAAGAGTCCTCCAGGTGAAGCAGAAGGAGAACAGGTTTGAAATTACTTCAGGGATCAGTGTTTGTAAGTGTCAGTCACTTAACATGCATTCATGGTTGTTTAGGAAAATGCCAAATTCTTAAGTGCCACAAATTAATCAATAGATATCAAGGGCATATCAATATATCAACCCTGCAACCATTTCCCTCTGCAGAAATTCAGAAGGCACACTTGCACAAACACAAGCTTTGATAGAACACGCAGAAACACTAAGAAAGCATTTAAATATTCATGTCTGCTGAGATTTGGTGGTGGGTTTTGTTTGGTTGCTTTGTGTGGTTTTTGTTTTGTTTCAAATATGAAAGTAATGCTTCCATTTGAGCTGTCTCACACAGCTAATAGCTTTCCTTTCTTTACAATAAACAGCAGCAGAAGTTCTGTCCAAGACCGATGTTATCCTGACTGTTACAAGTAGCTGCGATGCAGAAAAGCAACGAGTTGCATTGGTACATCAACCAAAAGATGATACACACATGGTTTAAGAAACTCAGTGCTTTGAACAGAACACAAAATTACACTAAAATAACCCTTCTTACATGGAAAATGTATTCTCAGCCTCTGCTCTTTATCCATGTAATTCACACGTATAGCTCTAAGTCCAGTTACTATTTACGGCCATTATAAAAAGCACGCTGTAACAATTACTTGCATCACCCAAATTTAGCTATGTAATATGAACACCCGCATTTATTTTTGTCCAAAAACTAGACTGGAGATATACACTTGGATTAAGTTTCCTTTCTTTTGTGAATTCTACTAAGTTATCTACCACGAACATTACTGACCAATTTTAGACTACACTTGACATTAAGTTCTCATCCAAACCTACACAAGCCTGATCTCCCTTAAGGGCCTCGTTTGGTTTTCGCTGCTGCTGTACTGCTGGCCCCAAACAGAAACTACCAAGTGCTAATCACTCTTGTCAATGAGCAGACTCCTAACGGGCACGCATATTTTGAGTCATTTCTCTCTCTGGTCAAATCAATGGTAGCATCGTGTTCCTGAAAATGTACCTGTGACGTTTAAAACAGACACTCAACACTTCACTGCCGGCATTAATACAAGGAAAAAAAAAATCCAGACAATGACAATACACTAATTCAACACTTTTTTTGGAAGTCATAGCGCCTTAATGATCTCAGATAAGTTTGGACACAAGTACAGGCCAACAAACACAAATTCCACCCAGCGAAAACAGCAATATTTTTTGCAACCAAGGAAACATCGCACCTTTCAGTAGCGCACTGCAGCAGCAAAAGTTAACATTAAACAGAGCTGAAAGAAAAGGACAGAGGCCACTTGTTTCATAAGACTAGCAATACACACGGCCTTTAACTACCCTCATTTCCTTGGATCATACACTCGACCAGAACAGATATTTATATTTCTTTCCCTAAAGGAACACTAATGCTAGCTAGCAGAAAACGGTGAATGTACTTGAAAAAGCAAGAAAACCAGCACTGAAGAAATACTAGACTTCATGTACAATTACACCAACAAAATTAATCTGCATATACGACTGGTGGTTATACTTGTATAAACTGCCTTCCAACGCAGCCTGGAATTAGTTAGCCTACAGGCTAAATGCAAGGAATGTAAGAGCCACCCTTGCTCCAGTTCCACCTCCACCTCTAAAGAAACAGTAAAAAGTATCATCATACATCATTCAAAATAAGCTATTACCTTTGATTAAATTATATCAAAGGTGAATCATACAAGATTTATATCCCCTGTGGCCTTTCTCCCCTGCTGCTCAGGGTCTAAGTAGGTACATAGACAGAAGACATCAGCATGTATTTGTTGTTTCCACCCAGAAGCTAAAACAGACCTCACAATTTGACATTCCAGTATCACAAAGCACAAGGTTGGGCTAAAAAAGTTAATGTTTTCTCTTTCATTTTTAAATCAAACAGCCAGAAAGGAAGCAAAATATAACAGCATATAAGAAGTTTTTCCAAAAGACTGAGAAATAATTTTATAAAGAAGAAACCATTTTAACAACTGCTAATAATATGACTTGATCTAATACCCTTCAAAGACCAATTTGTTTTGGAATTTCAACTGAAAATAAAAGATTGGACACCCTCCTTCCTCCCCCAGCCATCCATTTTTACCATATAATGAAGCAACACCAGGCAGACAAGACAAACTCCTTAGTCTAGATGTTAGCTAATCACATTCCGCCATCTCAGTTATAATAAGTGCTGAGCTGATATAGCCCAAATATTTAAAAATACACAAGCTGTCAAACTCGAGGAGAGCTTGCTTCCTAAAATGGACTTAACTAGCCCATAAATTGGGCAGCATTGTTCTTCCTGAACCGATAGCTTCCCTGGAGGACTGAAGTGTCACATCCCCATCACTGGGCTGCCCTTCGAACAAACTGCAACAGATGCATCAAGCCCACTTTGTTCATTTCATTCATTCCTTTCCACCTACATTAAATTGTTTTGACAAGCCAGGACAAACAGCAAGGCTTCCCAGCACGTGACCCATGGCTCTGCAGTGCCAGGGGCCTGAACAGAGAGAGGCAGTAAATGAAACAATTATTCAGCTCAATACCATTCAATAATCTTCTCTTGGCAGTTTTCGTTTATCCACATGCTTCCCTCTGAGTTCTGTTGGTTCTGTTCCTGGTCAGGAAACAGCTATCAGAGGTATTTCTACTATTGAAATAAGACAGGAATCTTGGTCACTCATGATAGACCAGGCATATAGGCTTACATCATGAGAGGGTATTTAATCTGGAGGAGAGTGAATTACACAGAACTGTTTCAGCCTGCCTTCTATCCCTAAGCCTAGGGACCTTACATAAATGAGAAGGAAGAAAAAAGACAACTAAAACACAGATTAGCTTTTTTGCCAAGCCACAGAAAGTGAGGCTCATCAGCAAAAGCTATCTATATTCCCTTGGTGACTTTTTTCAGCCAAAGCTCAATGTCTGTTCAGCATCCTTCTGAACGAGGGAAGGAAATACATTTCTGACATCCAAATTAATCTTAACTTTCAACCGGGTTGCTCGTATACCAGTTAATAGGGTCTGTGAATAATTTTTCCATACATTCTCCTTTTCAGCTTCCTGCAGCCCTTCCAAGTACTGTCTCAGAAGCACCAAGTTCCACACAAACATGCATAGGAACTTCTTCACGGTGTAGGTGACTGAGCACTGGAACAGGCTGCCCAGGGAGGTTGTGGAGTCTCGTTCTCTGGAGACGTTCAAGACCCATGTGGATGCCTACCTGTGTGGCCTGCTGTAGGGAGCTGCTTTGGCAGGGGGGTTGAACTCAATGATCTCTAGAGGTCCCTTCCAACCCCTGCAGTTCTGTGACTCTGTGACTGCACAGCACACTCCAGGAGGAGCCCAGAACTGCCCTTGCAGGGCAGGGGGCTTGGGGCAGCTGGCTGCTCTGCTTCTGTGAGCCCAAGGAGAGCTCTTGCCCTCTGCCTTGCCTCACCGTCCATTTTTGCTAACTGACACCAAAGGGCACTGAAGTCGCCTAAGTTAAATTATATGACAATTCAGAAGACAAATGTTTCAACACACTAATGCAACAGACATCCAGAACTGCAGGCCGAAGAGCTGAGTTTTAGATGTCACAGTACCCTGTTTCCCAGCAGTACTCTGATAGGAGAACTGCAGGCAAATACTTCATTAGCAGTAAGAAGTGACACACTCCACTGGCACTACATGGACACAGTTGTGCACGAAGACACCCTGCACAAGAGACTGCGCAAGTAGATAAGATAAATATTCCACAGGGCAGCAACTAGATCTATTTTCTACTCGTGCTATAGATCTTAGAAGTCGATTTCCCATTTCTTGATATCAAGTACAATTAACACAAAGAGCCTGAAAATCCTTACACACAACAGAACAATCCTGACCTGGACTCTTCCCATGTTCACCATCTTCTGCAAGTAGACTGACAGCCGATAGAAGTCCCATTTAAACTGGATTTATATTTATTTATTTTTAAATAAAAACAGCTGAGTGTGTGATCTGCTAAGCAACTTAAAGAGCAGCTCTCCCACAATATTAGGAACACATCAAGAAAAATAGAGTGCTTCACCTACTACAGAGAGGGCTTGCTAGCTTCCTGCACATCACACCACTAGTTCCAGAAATTCTGCATTGCTATATTGTACACACAAGTAATGGGCTTTGGTTTTTGCCTTTTTAAAAAAATAAATAAACAAAACTACACTGGAGAAACACTATCTAGCTCTTAGATAAAAGAGATGTGCTAGAAACTGCTAGACAAATTAGTAGGAATGAATTTCCTTCAAGTGATGCGCTCTGACAACGTACAGCCATGGCAGACATCAAAGCGTTGCTGAATTATAGATCAACTGCATCACAACCAAGGTAAAATTGCTAGCTCTGCTGAGGTTACACCAGGCAGCATTCCACCAGGCTTTCCAAAGATCTGAAAATTTCAGGGAAGTTACTGCGGCTCAAAGCCTATTATTCAGAGGAAGTGGGATACAGAATAGACAAACGTTCTTCTGTGTGTGTTACTGCAGCATATGAGAAAGGCTTTGGAAGCCTTTTAGGCAAGGTTAATGAGGGGTCAGCAGAGGAGAAGCTAGCAAGACAGTGCTCGGATATTCACTGCTGCTAATGGAACCAAGGCTTTGTGGGCTGCAGTGTTCTCATCCTGAAAAAATCTAGCTGTTAAGAGGAAAAATGAGCACAGTGACCACTGAGCTAGATTAACAAAATATCAACAAAGAATCCACAGAGCTTAAAAATCATCCAGCATTATGCAGTTGATAGCCAGAAATGGAAGCCCGAGTGCGCAAGAACTGCCTACTTTTCTGTGTCAACACAGACCACTTTAGACTTTCCAATACTAAAAGATCAGGTAGAAAGAGAGGAGGAAGATACTGTTCAAAATGCATCTGTGTACAGCAAGAGACATGAAAATTGAGATCAAGGACCTCCACACCTCCTTCCACCAGTATACCTGCCCACAAACAGCTGAACATGAAAAGCAGATTAAGTGCAACGAAGCAGCCGCTGTTGCAGAAGTATGCAAGGGGGTATTTTTTTTGTTTGGCACGCAGTTTCTCAAATGTCCAGAGCATTAGAGCACCCTGTTTGAGAGTGTAATCATACAGCATAATGTTTATAGAGTTACATAAACCTTTAGCTAACCACAGAGCTAGGAATCAGGTCTACAAACCTAAGAGAAGACATTTACAGCTCAGGCAACTGCTGCTTCATGCATGCTTCTTGCTACAGCCCTCCTGCCTTCAGGCAGTCCAGCCTTTCACAAGCAAGTCTCTACAGCCTAGGACTGTAGTGGTTGATTCCAAAATTTGTGTTTGATAATAATTCAGCAGGGGAAGACCGTTAGCTGCCAAGGTTGCCAGCTGCTCCATAAAGAGCCAGAAAAGCAATACATAAAAACTGTGGCTACTGAGCCCAATGAGTGCCACACTGGGATAACCCAATATGGCACAGGAGAAGTCACTACACGAAGAATTGCCAGAACACAGCTGTCACTGCTTCCAAACTGCACTCCACACACAGGTGGAGCAACGTATTGAACCAGACCATACATATTGTTTCTTCTTCAGACAAATCAAATGTTGTTTCTGCCAAAAATAGACACATGCATTAACCAAAAGACAAGCTAAGCTAAAACAAACCAAAAACGCTACTGTCCTTAGAAAGACAAAAATAAGAAAGGAGTCAAGCTTCCTTGCCACAGAATAATCCCCTAAGCTTTCAGAAGGTTACACACCTCCCAAACATGAAACTGCTCAACTGTCCCTCCCTCCACTGGCCTGGGCCATTCATGCCCAGAAACAGCTCTGCAAAGATTTCTGGAAAGTTTTTAAGGAAGAAAGGATTTGCATGCTTGCTACTTTAGTGTTGTTTCCTTATCCATACTCACAAAAATAAGAAAACAAGATCAAACTCTGCCTGCATGAAGGCACAGATGGCTTTCTGGGAGGGAAGAATATCCTCATCTTGACATCAGGCTGCAGAGTCTCAAACAGAGACTTACAACAGCAGCCAAGCCAGTAGCCAATATTAGTTAGTACAGAAGGATTAATTAATAGGATAGCAAATCTGATGATTTTAGTAGTTCTATATTCTGGATGCTAGTAACCAGTAATTTTCAGTCCTCTTCTTCCTCACCCTCATCCTGTGAAGACAGGAGACAAAGTTGATAAGGTGGGAAGCAGAATGAAAGGCAATGCCAAGTTAACACTTAACGAAAGCACCATCTCATGTCCCTGCTTGGACAGCCTCCACAACACGACTCAATTTCACATAAGCTACAGACAGTTGTAGTGGAGCATGCAGATAATCTTCAGAAAGATAACACTGAAGTATAACACATTTAACACAAGTGAAAGAAGTAGGGTTAAAACAGTTATTTATCTACTACATCTTTTAAACTTTCTGATTAAGGACACAATTTTTTCTGTAGACTTCTACCTACTCAGGTAGAAGTATTAAAAAATGCTCCAAGTTTCAGGCAAGTACACAAGGTAACATCTTAATTGAAAATGCATGGGATTATTCACATTCAGTTGTAGAGTTTCCTGTAGGAGAGTTTACCTCTGCACGTTCTCTTCTGCATTTTCATTTCTAGCATTTCAATGCTCAAATCTGACTATGAGCAACACAATACACTCCTACCATCCACACAGGTGAGTGACACAGCTAACATACGCAAGCTTAGTACTGCTCCTCAAAGGCCAGGATTAAAGCAACAAAGTATGCTTACCCTGACAGAGATGACCTCCAGGTAAACTGATGGGGAGGAAGGGAAGGAAGAAGAGGAGAAAAAAGAAGAGGAGAAAAGTGCAACTCTCAATATTCAAAAAGGGAACAGACAAACCTTCAAAGCTTTGATAAACTTTTCCCAAGAGCTCAAGTGTTCTGGTGACTAAATGGAGAAAATGGGGTCAGTAATAAAAGCTCTCCTTGTTGATTTGTATTTCACAATGTGGTAGGTTACTGATTCTGGGCTTGACAGGGTTTCTCCATTCATTTAAAAGAAAAAAAAAAAGGCACCAACCATGCTCCAGCAAAAAAAAAAAAAAAAAAAAAGGAACACAAACATTTAAGTTGGCAAAAACCAGACCAGGCAGGTCAGTAGTCTACAACTTGGAGGCAACTCTGTATCTTTGCACAACTGACCTTTCCTGCAAACACTGAATGTGAAAGTGTAGCAGACAGGAGGCGGGGTAGGGAACTGCCCTCCCTGTTGTCTAAGCTTCATGATGATGCATCCTGCAAACATCAACATTTAGATTTAAAACGGTTTGGTAATTTACTCAAAGCACTGGTAGCTGTTTACTCTGTACTGGAAGACAATAAGAAGTATGGTGGCTCTTTTGTTTCTCTTTCAAATGTATGCATCAGAATAGCAACATCATGCACACACAATTATTGCCCCTCACAGAAAAATTTAGTCTCAAGAAGTCAACAATACATAGCTGAAAGAGGCGATACTTAAGCTTCAGAATATAAATGCAACTTTATCTAGCATTAAGGAGGGAGTATCCGCAACTGAAGCCTGTGTCTGTGATGAAAAGATACTCATGCTGCTCCCCATTTTTTCCTGCAATTGCTCGTTAGCTTTGATGAAGCTATGATTCATCAGCATGAGGGGAGGGGGAGAGAATACCACCAATAATTACATTCCTCTGTTGTGGTCTCTCCCCACTTTTATGTATGCAGCAGCACCCTCCAGCAGTAGCAGCAGCAGCATCTAGGACACCTGGTGGCAGCAATGTCACAGACTCAGCCTGTGCTCGAGGAGCCACTCTCACTGAGAGCTCCTGGTAACAAGGCATCACTCCTGACGTTCATGCTTGTTGGCACCACGTTCTAGCATCAGTCAGCACAAGGACACGACCAGCCTCTTTTCAGTGGTCAGTGGGGACAGGACAAGGGGAAATGGCCACAAACTGGAGCATAGGAAGTTCCACACAAACACACATAAGTCCTTCTTTACAGTGAAGGTGACAGAGCACTGGCACAGGCTGCCCAGGGAGGTTGTGGAGTCTCCTTCCCTGGAGGGGGGCAAGACCTGTCTGGATGCCTACCTGTGCGACCTGCACTAGGGAACTGCTTTGGCAGGGGGGTTGGACTTGAGGATCTCCAGAGGTCCCTTCCAACCCCTACAATTCTGTGATTCTATGATTCTTCCAGGGCTGGAAAGAATTAAGTTGGCTAAATCCTCAATTTGCAAGATCCCATAATTCACAAGGACATCCAGAACAAGTTTAGTGCTAATGCTGTTATTGCTATACAGGAAGCTGGCAGTAAGGAAAAACCAGAACTTGCAAAAACAAGGATGCTTAAACAAAGGAAGTTAGGAACAGCTCATCAGAGATGATCTCACTAACTAGGTTAGATATGAAGCCATTCTGCCTCACTTCCTTACATTGAACAAAGAGCAGAAGTGGGATCAGAAGGGCAAGGAGCATGTAAATACAATGTGCACCATGAAAACAGCAGCAGAAAACAACCTTTTGTCCATCTGCAAGACAACGGCAGATCAGAGTATTTCCTCTTTATGTAAGGTTACATGAAACCTTAACATGACTCCCAAAGTTCACCTTTTGCAACAGCAGCACTGTGTTTTTATTTCCAGCACTGCCTAAGATCGTACACTAGGGGCATGTCAGTGCCTTGCTCACTGGAGATGGACAGAAGCAAGCACACTGCTAAAAGGTTGGGACAACCAGACACATCCCAAGTCTCTCTAGAAAAGATACGAGCAGAGAAGACAACCTGTACCACTCCAAAAGGGCTAGAACAGGCTGGCTGGCAAGCTTCCAAGATATCTACTGTCTTATTTCTTAGGTTTCCACTTAAGTGTTAAGAAGCATGAAGATGACAAGTTATCAGGCAGTGAAGTACTTAACTTTTCCCATGGACAAAAAAAAATACATATATCATACTGGTTTGTTTCAGAGTTTCACTGTGTATGAATACATGTTAGTACAAGTCTATGCTCCTCCTCTCCCCACCTCACCACGTCAGCACAAACACTTAAAGGCAAAGCAAGAAGAACTTAAGAACCGACCCAAGAAAGAACCAAATTCTACTTCTGCAAAAAGAAGGACTATGACTAATCAGTATATTGCTGAATCTCACAATTTCCTACAGGAAATCAAGTATTTCACTTGCACTGTTTAGAGTACAGCTATGAAAACTACACAGTAGCTTCAGAAACCGATGAACCATATTCAAATTTTACCAAGTCAGTTACATGCTTTTCCTTTGCTCTCCTTACAAACAACAGGAGAGAAAAAATTTAAACAGTAGATATGAAACCTATGACTTAGACATGACCTTCTCTGGAATCTCCCAGGTCCTTGAAAACCTGGTCTAAGAATGGCAAGCAACTGTTCAGGCTTCAGTCATTTCTATTCTAGGATTTCTCCAGGTAGCATTTGTGTTTTCTTACACAGAAGTCTGGAAAAAACTGCTGGAAGTTTTAGTCAATTCGTTCAGCCTTAAAGGATGAATATAAGGGATAGCAATCAAAATGCTGTCTCATACCAAAATAATCAGTACGCAGGCAGAGAACTCTCTCCACTTGAAAAATTTCTATTTGATCCATGGAAGACAAATGAGTAAGTTTGCTATCTGATATCAACTCACAATAAGGCTTACTCTTAATACATACGGCTTATCACAGAGCTGAAGTGCTAGCTGAACAGAATTCTTGATGAGCTATTAACCAGCTGCACCACCTTGTCACTTGGTTCAGATGCCTCAGTAAAACTTTTGGAGCTCGCGTCAATTCTCATTTTGCACTGCACTGATTGCTTTGTTAGTGAGAACGGAGGTACACTCAGTCATCTTGGTTTAATTTTAACACAAAAATCTAATCCTCCATTTACAGAGTGACAATACTGCAACAAAAAGGCCTCCTCCACAATCCAGCCTCTTTACCTTATATACCTATTAACTCATAGCACCACAAGAGGAACTGTAGCTCTATTTCATTTCACAGATTTCTGTAGGACCTAAGACTCCTCTACGAGTAGCTATGTGCCTAGAACACAAGGGTGAACCCTTCACTAGTTCTGATGTAGGCAAATCAATTTACAGAATCAGAAACATACTACCATTCTCCATCCTAAAATATTTCACAGAACTACTGGACACGGGGAAGAGTGAGCTATATCCACTTTTCTGCATGTTGACAAGTCGCACTAGTGTGCGGGTTGGAAATCATGCAGAAGTATAAGGATGGCTCCCAGGATGGATTAACAATGCTCAAAACTGTAAAAGGTCAGCAAAGAGAGGTAAACACAAAATTAAGCTTCCTGTGCCACTGGCTATTTCCCCTACAAAAAACCCAGCACGGTAAGTAGAGGTAACAAACTTAAATTGGCTCAAATATTCAAGCAACATTCCCTACAAGACTGCCCATGTTCTTCCAGCTGTGTACAGTAGACTAAAGTGAGTTAAATTTATATTAGCTTCGAGTTTATGTACAACACAGCAACATACACTGCACATGCAGCCCAATTACATCTTTCCTAGTTCTGCTGCTGCTTCTGCAAACGCATCCAAAAAACATACTTCATTTACTTCACAGAATTGCGGATTACTATCAGTTATGACACATGAAGTGCAGGCCAAGCACTGGCAGACAACAGAAAAGCCTTACATAATCGCTAGAAAACTTCATGAAATACATCATCCATTGTTAGACCTCTTCCAGTGCTCCTCCAGGATTCATATAAATACAGTGAAATAGCTGACATTCAAATACCAGATATTCTGCGCATCGTACACCAGAATTAACTACTAACCATGTTTAACACTGAAAAAGTTTCCTTAGTCAAGAAGCTATCTGCAAACGTTTTAGCACCATGGCTCCATCTAAAAGACATTCCTGTGTTCAGCAAATCCACACGCACAAGAAGCCACAGAAGTAGGAAACCAAATAGAAGTGGTTTGTCGGAAAAGCTGCACAAGTGTTCCAGGACTGCAGCCGTTGCTTCGGTGGCAATACTGCATTTCTGTGGTAAGAGAGGGTAAGTGGATTTGAGGCATCCTGTATTTCTGTTTAAATTAAATCCTTTTTCCTATTACTCCACCCCCAAACAACACCTCAGAAAAACGATTTTAATTAAGCTAAAGAGGATCATAGAGACCCTAGCCATTCAGAGCAGGCTGTAGTCTCAAATCAACCAGTTACTACTTTAACAAACACACGGGCTTACTCTTGCTAGAAAGAGCTATCCCTCCCCACTCTTGGGACAACCAAGGCCACATACGAGCATTTTTCCCACAGGCAGAAACAGGATCCAGTTGGATCTCAGGACAGGTATCTAACAGAGCAGCTACATTAATTCCCCAAGTAAGGGCCTTCTGTCCAACTACTGGGGCAGTAGGATGAGTGAAAGCAGGATGGCACCCATCTAAGCAAAGGTCTGGAAGCACCTCAGAATCTGTTTGCTTTGCCCATCCGCTGTTGCTATTCCTACATTTTCTTCAATTAACTCAGCAATAACCCAAATGCCAAGATGAATTTTCTAACTGAAATTCCCAGCATTGGAATGCTTAATGTCTAGAGATTGAGGAAAACCTCACCAATCTTTCTGAGGCAGTTTCAGGTAATTTTGTATGTTTTTTCCTCCTTAAGACACCGCTACAATACAAAATAACATATCCACAGGACAGCTCTGATCTAAACAGAGACCTTGGTACTTCCAGTGGCCAGCTGTGCAAAACGGTCCCTTGGGAATCCAGTTCTAAGGCCATGTTTGCCAGGGGGATCAAAAGATGGAAGTAGCATTACAGTTTTACCTCCTCAAAACACTAGAAAATTCTGAAGACAGTTGTCTCATTACCACCGTAGCATTCCTGTGCTTGGAACTTCAAGCCTCAGTGCCCTAGGTAACACTTCATACCGATTAAAAGAAGTGAGATAAGGAGATGCCCCGAAGAAAGCTGGTTTCTAATCACGACCATTGATGTATAAAAGGAAAGCAAACTGAAGATCCCCCCAGCAGTCCCCTTAGCATTTCTACTGTCTTTAAACTTGCTCATGGACAACCCCAGAAAAAGCAGGAAACTAGCTGCCACCAGCGACTGATCCCTCAGGGGATAACTAGGAACAACCCTTTAAGTGCCCCCAACACAGGGAAGGAGCACCACACACTTTCACATAATCTGCAATTCCCAGTTCTGCCAACAAAGCAGGGGTAGCCTGAACACCTTTTTCTTAGCTTGGGCCACAAAACTGAATTCTTACAGAAGGGGCATACAGGAAAGATGAGCACTTCATCCACTTTTAGTTTTCCCTGATTATCAAAGAAGGGCCAAGCATAAGCACCTGCTGCTGCAGCACCTCAAATATTGGAAATAGACTTCAATAACAACAGCATTAGAGTACAGAATAGCAGGTTTTGAAACTCTAAATTTATGGTAACTGCACCAGCATCAATACTTAACAGCCGGTAATTGTGAAAGAAGAACAAGAGCAGCAGGCTGCCCAATAAGCAGGAGCTGGACACATTAATCCCAGTCTCAAGAGTTGCAGTCCTGCCTTCAAAGCTGTTAGCAGGCTGAAAAATTAATGAACAGGTTTCTTCAGCATCAGTTGCAACATATCTGTCCACCAGAAACAGACATTCTCCCAAGTGATTTCACTTTGCAAGTAATAAAATCCAGACTGCGTTGCAAACAAAGAACTGCAGTTCCACCCCTGCTTGCTCTCGCCTTAAGCACATTGGCTACAGAGGCTGCTAGGGTTTTTTTGATGCTATTTTCATCTCTTCTATGCTTCCAACACACGTTGAATCTCTCAAATTTCCCTGCAACTTGCCGTTTTGAAGTCTGCTTTCTCAGACAGAGCCAGTCCACGCTCATCTTCAGCGGAAGGTCTGCATAACCAATCGGTTTGCATCTCCATCTGCAGAGCAAATCAGCATGCAGTACACAAACCAAACCAAGACAGCCCGAGCACTTTCAAGGTATTAAACTGCTGACTCAGTCCAAGCGACTCCATTTCAGAGTTAGTAAGGCTGTTAGCTAGAAACTGAAATTTGTGCCCCTACGAACTCTTCTCATCTCAAGTGATCTGACAACATATACGTAAATAAGGACTTGACACGAAACCTGCTGGCAGCGACCAGTTTTGTGAAAATAGGATGCTTTTCTCCAAAATTCATGTTCTTTCCAAAAATAGACAGTGGAACAAGACAGTATTGTAAGGACATGATAGAACCTTAAGACAGTAGAAGAGACTATGGCTGCAAATATCCAGAGTTACGTAAGAGATGGAAGGGACCAATTTCATAGAATCATAGAATGGTTCAGGTTGGAAGGGACCTTAGAGATCATCTTGTTCCAACCCCCCTGCCATGGGCAAGGACACTGCTCACTAGACCAGGTTGGCCAAAGCTCCATCCAGCCTGGCTTTGAATACTTCCAGGGAGGGGGCAGCATTAGATTTCCACCTAATCCAAGGGATAACAACAGCTTTTTCCTAGTGCAAGCTCCTGGCAACCCTTCCTCTCAAAGCACCTTGCAGATTCCACTTCCCAGGAGGGGCAAACAACGTTAGACATAGCACAGGCCTGACTCTGACCTAATTAAAAAGGCATTTCCATACAACGTGCTGGATTCTAAACACTAGAACAAAACTAAAAGCAGTCAAGTACTACTCTGTAGCTATATTTAGACTGTTTAGATTTCTTGCACTTGTCTCATTTACACACATTTCTTTTGGACTATTTTTCCTCTGCGCAGTCACGATGACCATCATTACATAAAAATGAAAACATCTCTACCACCTTGCAGCCTGTATAGGAACAGCGCTTGCTAGTGGCCCTGTCTCAATTAAAACCTGATTCATCCCATCCAGTTTTATGTGAAAAATCCAAAAGGGATTTAAAAAGCCAAACTGCAAACATACAGACTTCTGAATTTTGAAAGTACATTAGATTGAAAATGAAGATTCTATTTACCCATCTTAAAAATACATATTCCATCTTATCCAATAATATTTTTCTCTCAAGCTTGTGGGAAAGCAGATGGATGTTGAGCATTTGCTTTTAAAACAGTAAGAAAATGCCTTTGCAAGATCTGAATTTACTATAATTAAAGCTACTTGAGCAGTATGTTTTCACAGATGTTTGCATCAGACCTTCTACAGCATACCAGAACCAAAGCTATGTCTCCATCATTTGAACACTAAGGTTCATAGCTGCAAAGCCTGCTGCTTCTGCAGAAATAGATGCTGCTGATCCTTAAAGGATTTTCTGCTTGAAAACTTCAATCCTTATTCCTCAGAGAAACTTATGTACTGATGGAGAATGCCTTTTCTGAGGATATCAACCTTTAATAGCTCAAACATCTGCAATATAAACAACAGAACTGAATTATATTATACAGCCTTCTATATTGTATTTCCCATATCCAGAGTTCAACTTTCACATACTAAACAAAAAAAATTCTTTGTAAAACAAAGCCAATGTGCCTTGTGTATGTGAAACTCCTTCAGATGGCATCATATGGACACTACCACGTACCTCTGGCAGACTGCAACATGGATCAAGGCTTCAGAGTTTGAAAAAAGATAGAAGTTCAAGTTTCATATCAAAAACGCCATCTATTTTGAAACTTATCTCATGAATATTTGCTCACAAATCCTTCCTCGGCACAAAGGCAACTCGGATGTCTCAGCACCGCTTTTAGATCTCTGCTTGACAACTCTGAAGTACAAAAGCTTAAGGCAGCAAGAGATAGAGTAAGCACTTCTCTGGAGCACCTGCACCACCCTGGCTGAAACTTCTTAATACAATCAAGCTTGAAACAGACACTTGTCTTGAAAATCCACAGCTCAAGTGGTTAAGGTATGCCAGCTGAGCAACTGCAAGCACCATCTTAAAATGGTGCTACCTAATGTATTAGTCCCATGTGCGCTGGTAAAAACTGAACAGCAGATGACCATGATGTAACTACAAAGCATTAGCAAGATGATTCTTCCAAAGTCAGCTTGCAAAATTACAGACCATTTCAAATCCAAACTCCAGGTAAGTTACATGCATTTATGCCACAGATCTCACTTCTCAAATCTGCTCAACTGTGCAGCCCATAAAGCTCAGTAATGAAGGAGTTCAACAAGCAGCTTCTAACTCCGGGTGAGGGAGCTGTATTAATACTGTCAGGGGAAACAAGACCTGATTGACATTCACGTTAAGCACATGCATCACACGCAGCACTAACAGAATATTACAGCAAGTATATGCAACTGATTTCTCAGCTCTGGGCTCTCACACAGAGACTCTTTTCATTTCACTACAGCCTGGGTTAAAGCCAAACAGTTTTATGGCATTAGAAAAAAAATATTTCAAGAGTATTTCCAATGATTGATGAGGATAGGGCTCACCTGGAAAGAGATACGTGTGGTTCCTAGACTAAAATCAGAGGCTCTGCTGGAGGAATCAAGCCCAACATGAACACAGAAGAAAATAGATTTTAGTACTTTTAGAAGAAGTAAATAAGAATCAACTTGCAATTAAATACGGCTTACTAATTATTTCAACCATCATTTTAAGAATTGCCAACAAGTCATGCTCTGAACATTCAAACACTCAGTCACGGTGGCGGGCGTCTTGCCAGCGATGTCCAGAGGGGCTGCACAATTCCGCACAAAGCCTCTTCGTGTCACTCCATCTAAAAGAACTCCCCTAAACTACCCCTCTTCTGCAGCCTCTGTTCAAAAGCCAGAAAAGACAGACAGGCAAACAGCTATCTTTGCGACCTCCATAGCATGCACTGATGGTTCCCAGACTCTCAAACTGTAAACCTGGCACTAAATCAGCAGATGGCTGTTCAGATGAGGTTCCAACCAAAAGCTTTCTTGTGCTTTGACACCAGAGCAAGAGATCACACGTCACTGTACGGCTGAAAAAACAGACATCTATCAGAATGACTTATTCCAGACAACTTATCAATTTATACAAAGTCAGAAGACAGGATGAGCTGATGTCCATTCACAATTATGAAGCAAGGAAGTTGCAGACTTTACAGCCATGCTCTAGCATGTCCATAAACACCAGTGTGACAGTGAAAAGCACACTGTTTCCATCACCCACACCAGCCATGCAGACTCAAACAACAGAAGTTTTCACTGAAGAACACTTCCAGTTCAAAAGCCAAAACATTCTCACCAAAGGAGTCCAGAACAACTTCAACCTCCTAAGTCCTGTTAGATCTCCCAAATCTCTAGAGCTGCAAATCATGTTTCATATTGGCTGCAAGAGCTTATAATACACACATAGCATCAGTGAGTCCTGCAAGCCACACAAAAATCTTCTGAAAACGCAACATACATGCAAGACATTGAGATCTATGCCGACACGGCAACTCAACCAGACAATGTTTGGGGTTGGTTCTGTTTGGTTGGGGTTGTTTTTGGGGCGTGGGGTTTTTTTCTGAGGCCTGCAAAGACTAGGAAATAAGAGCATGGTCACTGATATTTATTGTTCCATTTTACAGAAGTGTTAACCATGGAAATTGCAGAATTTCAGTAACCCCCCTGCAACTGAAGGCTTTTTAAAGCAACAAGCAACTCCTCTGGAGGTTTGAGCAGCAAGTAGTTTAGCTAATACATGGTTGATTTCCGTGTTTTTTAGCATAAATCCATAGTTATTGCCAGGTTTTATTTTTAATTCAGTTCCATTCATATACACTGTGGTCTTCTAGTCAAGAACTACAATCTCAATCTACAGAAATTTGCTGCAGAGAAGCTATTCTAAGTTAATGACCATGCCCATTCTCCCATTAAAGTGCTTTTTCCAGTCATGTACTTAGCACTCAAGTTTTTTTATGGCACTTTGTTTCACATTAATGCTCAGCAGCCCATGCAACACATTGCATTTTGCAACCACATTGCCAATGGCCATTGGCAGACTTCCATCTCCCCTTTCTCAATATTATTTGAATAAATCAAGGCTCATTTACACATGGATGGCAGCAAAAACCCTTTACAATCTGCAAAGTCAAGTTAACCCCCCTTAATTATCAGCCTTAAGTAGATTTATTATAAATCTTGTTACACTTGATTCATTGTTAGCTAGAATCACATCAGGTATCTCAGTGTTTGTGCTAGAAATCCAGACAGAAACACAGACTGAGGATAAAGGCAAAAAGACCACTAGACAGGAGGCTGGATACATGTTTTAACCTAACAAAAGGGCAGGAGACACTTAGAAGATTTCAGAGCAATTTTTTTTAACTGCTTTAGGAACTGCACTGGTGAAGCTCAGCATTGGTGGCTGAAGCATCATCGTCACTATAAGAGGACTTGTACAATATTCTGGAAAAAGTTTACAGCTTCTTTTGAAAAAGAAATTCACACTTAAATGGTTCAACTTCATTTCTTTTCTTTTAATGAGTCTAGTGCTAAAACTGTTCCTATGAGACTCACTGTAAAGCTTCATCTATTTCAAGACAGAGTAATGCTTACAGCCCTCTAAACTAACAATTTGGTCACCAACTTGTGATCCCAGTGACTCCCTGGTAAACTCACAGCTGTTGGACCAAGTATTTATACACGAAACAACTGACGTATTTCCATCTGCTCTCCATGACAGGAGCATGACTATATAGAACAGTAAGTCACTACCGCTTCCAAACAAAATTCAGGGAAGAGGAAAGGGAAACTGCTGAGCTGGACTGCCCTTGACCCACGACACAAACAGACAACTCAGCTGTCACTTATGTTTTGGTCATCTGAGAAAGAGCAGAAAGTGTATCTGAAACGAGACACCCTATCCAGCTGAAGCTCAATCTAGTCCATGGATTTTTTTCCCCTTCCTGGAAAGAGATTTGGCTTGAGAAGGAGGAAGGGAGAAGGCAAGAGTGTAAGGCAAATGCCCAAGAGAACTGTAAGCACATTTCCATGGATAAGATTGATCTACCAGCTGGAAAAATCTAAGTTTGGAAGAAGACAGCTCCAGCAGCCAAAATTTAGGTGCAGCATCAAACTCTGCTCATCATTCTTTTACATACAGTAGCTCAAACACAAATAGGTACAAAATCTACTTCATCCCAGAGTGCAAAGGAAGAAACAAAAAAATCCATGTTTTGCCAGATAGCTTATCCAGGGACCACAGGACAAGGCAGGAAGGCCAGAGCTAGGAAATCAAGCAGAAGTGTCATTGGCAATGACTGATACGGTGTTTTGTTTGGAGGGTGGAGAGGTTGGGGGGAAAGAATAAGAATACTTCCTGAACAGGTAAGCAGCAGGAACAATTACCATTCCCACATGCAGGAACGAGAAAAAAAGATGCCATTTCCGTGCATATTATTGCCAGAGAAGATAAGGAGAGAAGTCAAATGGAAAGTGGAAAATACTTTTGTACATCGCCAACTCATTCTTTCCATTCAAAATTCCAATGCAAACTTCCTTAGATTTCATACTCCTTAAATGACAAAATCTACTTAAAACACCGCTACGCTTACAGCCTGCAGTTCCTAACTGCACTCACCCACACCTACCTAGTTAACAGGCATATCAGTTAAGTCATTATCTAGTAATTATCCCTGATTTTCTATAGGGTAGTTGCACCCCTTCAAATTTTACAAGTTACCCAAACCATGTAGGTTGTTGCAAAAAGTTAAGCATCAGAAGTTGAGCAACATATACTCTTGGATGTGATACAAGAGTAAAATCGCAGAACACGAGCATAATTTCCAAGTTCAGAATCGTCTTAAAAGCTGCCACATTAGAAGCCACAACTGTTTTTTGACAGAGGTCAAGCCACTAAAGAAGCTGTGAAGCAAACTTTCAGTGAAACAATTCAGTACACCAACCAGCAATGTGCAATCATAGTAAATAATGGAAGCTACCACAAGAAGAATTTGGGGAGATATTTTGCTGATGTTCAAAGTACAACCAGCTGCTTTAGCGGAGTGGATTCGCCCATCTTAATCTAAAGCTGCTTGAGCTTTCTTCACAGAACTGGGCCATTCCTTCGCTTCACCATGCCAAGACAGTTACCGCTTTCACTTGTGCTGGAATTCATACAAGAAAAGGACTTCCAGAGTTCCTACAGATTCTTCTGAACCAGTTTACCAGCAACCTAAAATTCAAACCACCCAAGCATGTAGTCTACAAAACCGAAAAAGGCACATGGGAAAACAAAGCGTGTTTTCCTAGAGGAATACCTGACTATTAAATTCAGTTATCTATAGGCAGATTTTCAGGTATATGCCATGCACAATCTATTAATGTACTACAGCATTTATGCTTTCAGCAGCACTTCTTTACTTTTTCCCCCCTTTCTTTTTGATCCTGAGAGTGAGCAGTGAACCTCCTAGATATGTTAAGGCTTGCATAATGAGAAGAGCAAGCGCAATCATACCATCACCTGCAGTGGTTCATAGCTGCCATCAATAGGCAACAAAAATCAAATTCAAGTGCCATGTCCAGGTTTTTTTTGTCGCGTTTTTATTTTCCCCATGTGCAGACAACTTGAAATGCAGTCTGCTTCTCAGTTGCTTATATGCAGACAAAAAGCTCAAGCTACATGCAAAGGAAGTACTGAAAACCACAGAAGAAACATGCTAACAGTGAATGTTAAGTCTTCCTGTATCACACATTTCTGCAGTTTGTTCATTTTCAGCACGCTGTCCCTGGCAAACGTAACAACTCACGAAGGCCCAAACCAGGACAAATGCAAATAAAGATCATGCCCTCAAAGAACATTGTACATCCTGTCTCTACTGGTCTACAGCCAGAGATAATATAAAAATAATTCAATCTTTTCAGACAGTATTTCTTACTCTAAGACACGCGTCTGAAGAGACTGCTTTTCAAGAACTCTCCAATTTGAGGTTACTCTCACCTACCATAACTTTTCTTTAGGGAAGACTCAAAGGCTCTGAGTCCAAAGCAGTTACAGCGTAACAGAGCACATTAAGTTATCATCTTGCATCTTTACAGAAATACACGACTTGTACTTCCTGAATGAAAGTATACTGTAAGCAGCTGAATGAAGAGAGATGCAAACCAAAACAGTTTAATGCTGGGAAATAGCTGTAAGAAAAAGATAAAGAAGCAGATTTAAACAACAGACATGATAACGTTTTGCAACATTTCAGCAAAACCTGCTAACGGTTCAGAAATTGCCATTAACAGATGCATATTACATAAGAGTATACAGATTTGCAGATCCTTCAGATAATCAGCCTGGATTGCTGAAGCTTTTAATAGCAATATTTGTGGGTTACTGTTTGTATGTCATTAGTCTTTGCCAGGATAGGAGCTGTTTCCATAGCAGTCAAAATACATTCATATTGGGGTCACAAACTCGCCAGCAACAGTCAGCAAAGCAGAAAGAGGTCACATGGGTACTGTAAGAGAGGAAAGCATCCAAGAAAATTGGGTAACACCACCAGCAGGACAGACTTGAACCATCATGAGACTGTATCAAACAGCCAAAACCAGATGAAAGGTCCATAATTGTAGGTATCATAATTGTTGGTATCGCTTTGTACTATCTTCTGTTTAGACAAGCATTCCTACATAGTTGTTTCAAATTTACCCAAATTATAGGGAGATCAGTATTCCTATTCTTCTCTTCTTTCAAAGAAAAAAAAAAAAAAAAGACTCTCAATCACTTAAATGAGTTTTTCCATTTGTAGTTGCTTGCTTTCTCTTGGTAGCCCCACATCTGCTATCAGAACCCACTACCTTCAGCCACTGAGACCACAAAGTTAGGAATGGTTGAAACCATTCAAGTGAAATATATGATCCAGGACAGCTAAACAGAAAAAAGGAGGTTTCTCCCCCACACAGAGAGTCTACCAAAGCTCGTTTTCTACACCATCTGCTGTCCTGAGAAACAAACAAACAGTTTTGTAACAGTTCTGGGTAACACTAGTTACCCATCCAAAGTTTCTATCCAAGACCACTTATTAACAGAGGTGACAAGATCCAAACTGTTCTGGAATATGGCTCAAAACACAGCATCCACATCACCAAACCCTCCCCTTTGTTTTAATCTTACCGGTAATACGCTAGGAGCAATCCTGCCCACCACCGCAGAAATAAGAAGACAAAAGCTACTCTCATGATCTTGCCCTGAAAACAGATACTTCAGAGAATTGCTGCCCAGACTACTGCCAACAGATAGATTGGATCTTTCAGCACCACATTCTTGGTCATACCGAGCACAAAAAGAAATGGCATCCCTACATTAAAATACACAGCCCTGGACAAAGCACCGTGTCCAGAGTCACTGACACATCACTTAACTGCTCCTAGATATTTTGTCTACAGCACAGGTGGCCATCAAGCATAAACACATTTTTTGCCAGATTTCTAAATTCTGAGTCAGTATGCAGGTAGCAGTCCCAAAGATTATGCTTAAACAAAAGTAATAAATCCAAAGGTGGTAAATTTCTCTGCTTGAGTGATTTAGAATGCATTACGCTTGTGAAAAGTGCTTACTTACTGCCTTAGGTGGACATTAATACTTAAACACCTTCTGGAAGACAAAGAAGACACCAACACAAGTATAATTTTCAGCATGTTGAAACTTCTTTTGCCAAAAAACTTTAAGTTGCCTGTGAGTCAGGCAAAGTAAAGCACAGTGCTGCTGGGAATTACCCAGGCAAATCTGAAAGTGATTTAGAATAATCTGAATGCGTACAATGCCCATGTTATCATCAGGTTAAAGTGACAACTGAGATGAAGTTCAGAAGTGCAGCTGAGAAATGAATCTGAGTTCTCCTGGACACTGTATTGCATCCCATTCTCCCCTGGCTTATAAGAAAAAAGATTTAGCAACATCTGTGACGATCTTGTTGCAGGAGACTCCTTTTGGGTTAAGAGGATAGCATCACACAGCACAGAACATTATTAACACGTTTACCCTTTGTAAACCTGAGTTAAGGAGTACTCTGTAGGTTGTGTTCATAAAACAAGAAGCAAGCAAGCTCCCTTTCTCAAAGATGACCTCACGTGCTTATTGCCTGAGGCCATGGTTTCAATCCTAGTCACCTCTTCACCTCCTCTGGCTCTCGCAAAGGGAATACTGAAGGCAACAAAACCTGTGCATTAATAAGCGCAGGTTCTAAACTACCAAATTTTTGACACTATCTAAGTATTCTGAGGAAGCTGGATATAAGGTAGAAAGAAGGGTATCTGCAGAACATTGACCAGAGACATTCAGACACTATTTAAAGCTCAGTACAGAGTTGAAACTATTCTCAAAAGGAGCTAGAAGAAAGCCCTGGGGACCGCAGGCAGCCTCCACAACGGTACTTCCACTGCCAGTATGAGAAGTTCAGTCTCATTGGTCAGGACAAGAATTTTAACAGCATATTGGAAAAGAATTTCACGTGTGTCAGGTTAGACAAAAGCCCTCAACTACTCCAAGAAATCAATTTTCAAGCAGCACTATAACTCCTGCTATTTAGAACAGGAATTGCACGTCGAGTACACTGGGAGGATGTTCTTCCAGATACCGTACATGCACACGATCAAATTAAAACCATGGAATCATTATTTAAAGTTTAAGAGTCAAAAATAGTAGCTTGGTACCATCTGCTATTAAAAAAAACACATGCTCTGCCAAGAGAAAGTCTTATGCCCAGCTGCAAACTTGAGTGGCATTTATTATTTCTCTTAAAGCCCAAACATTACAGCCATTGCGTCTGCGTTTCCATTTTCCAAAAGTTTACAGCTCTCAAGACCAAGCTTGAAAATGTGAACCTCAAGACTGGCAAGGAAAAGTACTCGGCTTTTAATTCAGCTCAACCATGACTTAGGAGAAGCAATTAGTGATCTCAAAAAGAAGTTGCTAGTCTTTACAGGAAGTGAAAGTTTCTGAAGACATGCATGACAGGAAGCATCGAGGCTGCCACTGCTTAGCACAGACTTTGTCACATCCAGTATGGAGAAGCGGGGTGACAGTCGAAGCTGTGCCATTTAACAAGCTGCTGGTACGAAACAACACAAACAAACAAACCAGCCAACAAAATAAGAAAGAGGACATGAGGCCCTGAGGGAAGTTACTAACCAAAAGGCACTGAAGCTGCACTTCACCATGCACTGCATCCATGGAGACAGCCACGGATCTCCTGCTGCTTGTTTTATTTATTGCTCCAGCAGACAACACTCTAAGGACCCTGCACAGGATGTCTCTGGGGAGTTTTGTCAGGTTCCCCTCCAAGCCTTTCAAAGAAAGATTGTGGTCCTGATATTCTCCCTTTAGCCCTCAAAAATTTAGTTATAGAGCTCACAGTTTTTATTTTAAGCCACAGAAACCCAAAACAAATCTCATTTAAGAGATTTAATTCCACAGCTCTCAAACCCACCTGAACTAACAAACATGAACATATTTATTTCCACAAGAAACACTGCATTTTCAGGACGTACTTATCCAATTATATTTATTGTCTTACACGGGGCCAGTTACAAACTGAACCACAGCCATGCCTGAAACTGACATCCCTTTGAGGTGAGATTATTTTCCTAAGTAGAGATCTCCTAACAGCTGCAGCTCCAGAATGTACTTCCAAGCTCCCTTCTCTCTTTCAGGGTCACCTTTGTGAAGTCTGAAGGAGTCCGACCATTGTTTATACTTCTGCAGGTAATTAGTCTGGCTCCTTTCCCACATCATTTATCAAGTTGTCAATTGTATCAATTACAGCACAAACACTCATGAATATGGCTCCCTTTTGTTCTTCAGCTACAGAAGTTTTCAAATGTGAGAGCTGAAGCCAGTAAGTACCAGTAACTTGTTCTGTGCCGTCACATGGAAAAGCAACTGAAAGTAGACTTAGACTTGACTGCAAAAGTTTCAAGCTCCCTACCATGTGCACACTTGAAGAAGTCCAGTGTAACCTGAAGGTGTCATACATTTATGGATTTACACCTTTTGCCTTCAGTATTTTGGACTTTGTAGAGTTGAGAACAGAAGAAAAGCTAATCAAGACCTAGTAACGTTCACAGACATCGCCATATACCTTTCACGAGCATTTGCAACAATCAGTAACCTAACACAAAGAAGTAATGGAAGGGAGGCATACACTGCTGTTACAGCAGTTGTGATAACATAGTTGTGCTCACACACCACTATTTTTAATGCTGATTAGAAGTACAGGGTAGGCATGGAAGCCATCACACCAGATTAGATTCCAGTTTGATCTGTTTCAGTAACAGTTCTATAAAATATACAGAATTAAAGCACGGTTACAATCATCAAATATTGTATATTTATTTCAGGATGCTGACTATTCATTCCTCCCGAACTAGTAGGATGTGATCGTTTTCCAGTAGCACGTTAACAGTCAGATGAATTCCAGGTCCATCCTCCTCAGCTTCCTTTCACTGCACAGAGGTTTTGATCTGGTTTTTCATTTTGCTTTAATGCAGCTATAAGACTGCATATCAGAGCCAGCATCTCTGCAGTCAAGCCTCCCAGCGAGCAAAATGCAAACAGCTTTAAAAAAAAAAAAAAAAAAAAGAGAGAGAGAGAGAGACTACAGGATGCCACAGTTATGTGATACAAGACCTTTTTTGGTTGTCAGACTTGAACGAGCAGCTTCTGAAACATTCCCAGCTCAGCTAGTCCAAAAACCAGAGAGATTTTTAAGAATTATACTTGACTTCAGTGGGCTGATACTCATGGTGAGTCTGCAGTGGAGTGTAGCCACCAGAGTATAGAAACTACATTCCATTGTTCTCTGTACAACAAAAACTCAGTATTAAAAAAAACTTTAACTAAGATATGAAGATATGTAGAATTAAAACTGAAGTGTCACTGGGAGTGAAGATGTACCTCCAAACAAAAGTTTTAGTCAAAAACGCGACATATGGAAATATTATTCAGAACCTCACTACTTCCTGTAATAAAAGTGAGGACCAGCTGCATTATCATTGCTAACAGACTGCACTACAGAATCTCATGGATCACATCCAGTTGTTTGTTCTCAACTGTTTTCATAGCTACTGCCTATGGAAAGCTCCACTGGTAAGCTGGAGGGAGCATCTTACTCACTGCACCTAATGCATAATTCACAGTCTACAATAGAACTGCATTTCTGTAACCTACACTAGATTACCTACAAGATCCATAACTCGAGGTAACCAAGTTCACATTCATCTTCCCTTCAAAGCAGTACCTAGCACAACATGTTCTTGCACCGCTCACTTCTCAAACTCACTGCTTAACTTCAGAAGCTCCATCTTGCCTAGGAGACTGCACTCAGCCTCCTGTCCCTCAGCAGCTCACAGGTTAAGCACTGAACACCTGACTAGCATGGCACCGATGGCAGAGTACTGGAACTGATGACTGACCAACCTTTCTGGAAAGGAAACAGAAGGTACAGGAATGATACAGCACACACTAGGCAAGCGGTATACAGATAAACCACATGCATGGGGTTACCAGTGATGTGTTTTCAGCTCATGCAAATGTGATTCCAGTTACAGTTTGTAGATCTTGCTTCCTTTAAAAGATGCTATTCCAAATGAAAGAGATGGTAAGTCTACAAATCCCAGACAAATACATGCTTCAAAACAGCTGTTTTCCTTTCATCTGAAAAGTTACTTATTTGAACAACAACCCAGAGCAATAATTCTACACAAAGTTTTGCAGTGCAGCAAGAGACTGCACCAGCCTGTATTGTTCTGTAAACCGGAGGTGAGACGAGCATCTTCGTTTAAAACTGACTCAAACTGAAACAAGGACTCAGGATGACACATTACCCCCATGATTAGGCTTTTCTAGTCAGCGAGGTGACTCTTACTACCTTGGTGCAAGGGTAGTACTTTCATAGATAAGCTTAACACAAAGAGGGATCACATTTTTGCCACGACCTTACCTGAGCTGTACTGAGAGGTGACAAAAGACTCACCACTCAGATATGTAACTTCAAAAGCCCAAACAGCAACATGATTGTACAGGAAGAGATATTTTAAATCAGAATAGGAGAGGGTGGCAACCACTTTTGCCAAATTCCACCTACTTAAATACCATTGAAGCAGTAACCCTAACTACTACACAAGATTTATGAGATGTGCTAATGACAACAGTAGGAGGCACACTTGACTCAGAATAACTGGAGCCAAGATGAACATATACAATGGGAATAAAAGTATTTGAAGGTTAACACTGAACTAACAGTGTCCCTGCAGAATCTGAAGCTGAACACTAGTCCTAAGCAGGTGGTAGTTGCTGCTGAGTTCTTCACAGTTCCCTCATGCTCAAGGGCAGGTAGTTCCAATTTAAATATCTGCAATCCAGTATTTAAACTGGGTTCAGTTACAATTTGTCACCTGCCTGTACGAGCAAGTTAAGCTAGGATTGTCTATCAGCCATGCCTTCCTTAGGCTGTTGTTGGACATCAGTGAGCAACCTTGAAATACTCAGTTCCTTCTAATCAAACCTTTGCATCTCCCAGATCAAGAGAAATCAAGTCTTGTCCAGGACCTCCCCTGCTGGAGATCCTACCAGCAGTAAGTTATCCATAGAATTTCAAGTCTTTCTCCTGTTTCCTCCACAATTCAGCGCATCCAGAGTAAGGAGCTACAATGCTGTTCAAGAACCTTCTTAAGGCTACAGAGCAATGTGCTCTAGAGAATCATCAGCATCTTCGGAACCCAAGCACTCACACTCCTCTCAAAAAGGAAGACTATATTCTTAGATTTTACCTTTTAACTCTACAGAGGACATAAAAATTAGACGGTCTCTGGCAGTGATTTTATAATTATGGACTATTGCAATGTTGCAATGTGACTATTGCAAATTCCTCTGTGTTGTCCTTGATCCACAGAATTCCAACAACAAAACTTGCTCCAGTATTTAAACCCTAATTTGACTGAACTAAAAGCAGCACACTGGTATATTCCTTCCTTCCAAACAGCACAGAACTTAAAGAAACTAAAGCAGTTAAAGTGTGCTGGAAAAGTCTTAAAAAATGTAATTCCAAAGAAGTGCGATACACCTTTATCAACTTTGGACAAGTCCAGAGAGAAATAACTGAACCCGTGTGGTCCTGCTAAGCAGCCTCATCTGGCAGCACTACAGCGGTACTGCAGAAGACTCTGGACAAGTGGGACACCTTGGATGCCTAAGCTTGCTACCAAAAACACAGGTAAGAGAAGTTATTCTATTGCTAAAGAAAACATTTTAAGGCAACTAAAAATAAGCACAAGCTTGTTAGGATTGCTATAACATAGCATGCAAGAAATTCATTCACACTTCCATAAAATAAGCATGGTTTGAAAGTCCACCAAGCCACAGCATACTGGAAAACCATGACGACACTAAGTTTGAACACCTTCATGGATTCAGATTTTATTTTGATAAAAATGCATAAGGAACTTTAGGACCCTGTCAAGATTTTTCTAGATAAAGAAGAGCATGTACCCATCATACCAACAACTCCCAAGTTCCTCTTTTTATTTCTAGATGCAATAGAACAGGACCTGATCTAACTGTACAGTCCAGCTCCTTTAAGCAAATACTTCTAACAGCTACAAAATTTATACTCATTTTTTAAAAGAACGTCATTTTGTAAGCAGTCCCCTTATGAGAGGAAAGCTATGGCCTTCAAAGTAATTCAACCCACAATACACTCCTTGAACATACACAGCCTCCAAGCAGCACAGCAAACATTTTCCTCCAACCAACATTTTCATTCAAGCTTTTTGCAGTCTCATCGTCATTTTAGAAACTAATCATGACATTCTTCAACTGAAAGCTCAGCAACACAATCTTCGTACAAGGAGTTTTTTTATTGTTATTAAATTACTTCAAAGAAGGTGCTTCTTCGGACAATTTGTTCACATGGTCTGGAAGATGACTAAGACAGTTCAACAGAGGTGGTATTAGTGGAAAGTGACTGACGCCAAGCTGCCATTAGTTTCTGATCAGTAAGCACACTGTAAAGATTAAAACAGATTTCAGAGGTTAAAGTCAAGGAACTCCAAAATCACAAAGATTAAAATTTCAAATAGAAGTCATATCATTTTGGTGGATTAATCTCCTCTCAGTTCAAACTGCACATGAAAAGCTTAAAGTGTTGGGCCCTGCTTATTTAAAATTTGTGCTCAAAAGACCACCAGAGGAAGAGCACAACCAGCATGTAAGGAAGGGTGCATGCTTAAGGGTCTCAGGGAAAACTGCAAGTTTACTTCCACAATCAGTAAGTGTAGAGTAAAGGTGATAATAAAATCAAGCAAGGTGCTGCTGAAATGCTTGAGCAGTCATCCAAAAGGAAGGATGAGATACAAAATTGCTTTTGAGGGGAACAAAGCTGTGCCATAGTACTGCATCTCATTGCACTGAGCTATCTGCTCCGATCCTCTTCAAAAACCTTTGGGAGTTTGACCCGATGCTCTTTTGTCTGCCCTAAGTTGCATCAGAACACACACAGTAATAAAGCCATAGTACATGAATCCCTCTACAGACTGCGCTGAAACAACACTAAAAAGCACGCACTATCCTTTTAATTTAACACTGAGGCCTTGAAAGCAAAATAGTACAGCAGGTATTTGCTCCTGGTAGTCCAGCTCTTCCCACTTCTTTTAAGGTTGTTGCACAGCAACCTGCCTCTCAGTTACACAAGCTTTGACTCGCATAAGCCAAGGGTGTTCTTGCCATCACCAGGCTGAGCTTCTGCAGAACTCCGGCCCTGCTCTCCCCCCAGCTTTATCCACCAGTCATTTGCAAAGGTTAAGCTTGAGGTTTTTCAAAACTTCACGAAGGAAATGATTAATTTCCTCCTTGTACCTGTATCAACTGAGAACCCTAGATACCTTAGGATGAAAAAACAGCTTTATTCGACAAACAACACGACGCACTACATGACTTGGTGCGCATTCGATGGTTACCTCCTACAGGAGCTCGCTGCCACGAACACTGGAAATATCTGTGAAATCTGTATTCTAATATTTTTCTAAGAGAAACACCTAAGCATACATTTTAAAAAGTTGATGTTGTTAATTTACAATGGAAAATTTCCCTCAGCTTGTCTGAAACGGCAGGCTAGTATTTCTACAAACCTTCGAGTTACCTTTTGCAGGTGCTAAAACGTAGGATGTTGTAAGAAACAGAACTGTAGTACATTTTCTGAAGATGAAAAGCTAAAAAATAAAAACTATTCAGACTCCAAGGAAAGGCTGCACCTCCCTCCAAAGCGGTGGCTCAGGCAAGGCCCTCAGTTCCCTGCCTAACTAGAACAGACCTGGAACTGAGGGGTGTTACTGCCATGAGGCACGCAGCCAAGCACCTGGGAGACCGACCGTGCTCTGCTCATTCACAATCATTATCTGCTTTACCTGTAGCTCGCACCAGGCGACTTCCACAGTGGTATCAGTATCCAGTCCTTTATACACAGTTTTGAAAGAGCCCCTTCCGATCTCGATGTCAAACTTCAGGAAGCGCCCATCGGGGGAGAAGCCCACCGCCTTGGTCTCCAGCTCTTCGATGTCCTCCTGCTGCGTTCTGCGCTCCTCGAACTCCCGGCTGGCAGCTGATGTGCTGCCGGCGGCACTGGTAGGGGGCAGCGCAGCAGCCTCATCCTCCTCCTCTTTGGGCAGCAGTGGGGCAGCATCCTTAGCGGTGGGGGGCTCCTGGGCAGCACGGCCTTCCAGCGGGAGCGGGGTGGGTGGCGGAGGCTGCCGGAGCAGCGAGGGGGCCTGGGAGGCACCGAGGGCGGTGCACGAGGTCCGGGCGCACTCGGGAGGGGAAACCAAGGGGGTGGCGCTGCCCCCCGAGACGGGAGCGGAGGGCGCAGCGGGCTGCAGGCTGGGCAGCTCGAGGGCCGTGGCATTGGAGTCGCAGATGACGCTCCGGCGGAAGAAGCGGTGCTCGGTGGCCGCCGCCCCCCGGCTGTCCTTGTCCATGGTGTGGCGGCGGCGCCGGTACTCCTCGCTGCGGCCTCC
>WBMW01003510.1:229619-258370 GCA_013396635.1 Penelope pileata | reverse complement strand
CCGCCGCGTCCCGGCGCCCAGGGCAGCGGCGGCGCCGCAGGCACCACCCGAGAGCCGGCCGGGAGGAAGGGGCGGGGCCAGGCGGGTGGGTGTGGCTGTGCGCGCAATGGGCGGGGCGAGGCTGCAGGGGCGTGGCCAGATGGAAGGGGCGGGGCCGCTGGCAGCGGCAGCTCCCACCCGGCGCCGGGTACCGGGCTCGCTGCTGGCTGCAGCCGGGGGCTTACCTACGGGGCGTCATCTGAACCCATCCCTGCAATGACGCGGTGCCAGGCGTCTCCCTGAGCTCACCCTTCCCTCCAGCTGTCCAGAGCAGTGCAGCAGGGCCCAGGAGCACCACTCTGGCAGTGCCACAGTAGATCAATCACGTTAATATCAACCCACGTACATGGCACTTTTCAATAATGTATGCTAAGGTGTGAATATACTGCAAAATTTGGCACAGCTGAACTCAAACTAATCCAGCAAACACAGAAACTGTCTTCTGAGAACCTCCAGCGAGAACAAACACCCATTTAGCCATTCCAGCACTCATTAAAATGAGCATCAAAGTCAGAGGCCTTATCTTAAGCCTTGGCAAAGTAACCCCTCCCTTGTGCAGAGTAAAAGCACAGCCAACACAGACAGAAATCTGAACTAACTGAAGATGAAGCACGGAGGTGACACTCCGTTATGTCACCAACCGACATCTCAGCTTCCCACCGAGCTGAACAGGAACGCTGCTTACCTCTAATCCTCCTCAGCAGGGGCAGCAGGATACAAAAGGCTTTGTGTGCTAAGTGTTAGTTAGTAAAAGGCATCTGCTTTCTGCTTGGTATTTAACTTAATTGCATAAAAACAGTCACAGCAATGAAATAGGTGGCACTTCCTTTAACAGCTTGCTGCTTAATGACATCAAAGCTCAATGCCACTGAAATCCATACCCCACTGCCAGTTAATGAAGGTCTTAACATGAAAGCCTATGCAAAGAGCAAACCCAAGCTGCTGACAGGAACAGGAATGGTGCAAATATGCTGGGATCCGAGATCACTAGCACATATCCACAGCACAGCAGGCAGTAATGATTATTAATTATTTAAGAAAAGAACATAAGAGCACCAGCATAAGCTGAAAAAATATGCAGAAGCATCGCTCTGGGATCCTCCAGTTGGATTACTGTTAATTAGCACAGCACATGAGTCTAAGGGAAATTTCCAAAAGCATCTTCTGGTAGCAGGGGCGTCCAATTAAGCCATCATCTGCAATACTAAGAGTTTTCTTCCTGATAGCATCACAGACAAAACACAATTTCACAACCAAGAATAGTCTAGCTCTCCTAACTTAGCTGGCTGACTGTACAACAGTATAATACAATCTTACACAGGATCAATTTAACATCTTGCATTAATTTAGAAGATTTTTTTTTCCCCAGATGAAAATACTAGAAGGCTCCCCCTACCCTTGGGGAACTGTGTTTTCTTAAAACAACTGAGTGTAAATCAGCTTTTGGCTCACCTTAGTTTGCTACCAACAAGCTTACTGCGAGCTCTGCCACCAAGCAGCTGACATCTTGCCATTGCACTTGTCCTTTTTATTGTCAGAGGACATGATGGATGCTCCAGAGACCTCTTAACTCCTAGCTCCAAAACAGATTTAGCAGAATATTGTTCATGTAGCAACAACAAAGTAAGAGAAGATGCAAATGCCCTGCACTATCTTAACAATCGCTACCCTGCTTGCTGGGAATAAAGCAGCTTAGCACAGCAGGTGAATGTCACAAAGTTTAGTTATCTGAAGGGTTAGTCCTGCTTGTGTTGTGCAACTATTGGATATTATTTTTTGAAAATTTACCAGATAAAAATGATTTTTCTTTCCAACAGCTTCTAATCACTTCTCTATTTAATGAGGCTGATGTTAGTTCTAATAAACCAAAACTTCACAAAACCTTCTCCCCTGAATCCCTGCTCGACTTACAAAAAATACCATCAACTCACTCCGTCTTTCTCTGATCTCCAATTCTTTCTTAATCAGCTCTGAAATTCATTTAGGATTCCTTCACAGTACAGCTGCTTCCACTCTCCACATTCCTCTGTATTTGTTGGCATCTCCCTCTCATTAAGGGCCTGCAGCAGCATCTGTACACACAAGCCCTGCTTTCATTATCCATCTGATTTAACCATGCAACAATAACGGAAACTGTGTTACTCTCAAAAAATGTGTATGGTACCAAATGAGGGAATTGTTTTTGATCTAGAATCTTTTTTTTTTTCTTTTGGTAATCTTTTATATTTCAGAATTACAATGGCAATTCTTGTCTGCCAAAATCATCCTGATGCAGAAACAGTTCAGCATTTCCTGAGAATTTAATGCAGCTCCATCATTCAATCTCTTTTTGCATACTTGGGACACCGTATGAGCAGAAGAGGGTCCACAACAGTTGGTTGGTATTTCCATGGCCAGTGGTTAGCACAACTTGTGTAGCTTACAGTGTATACCAGGAAATGAAATAAATAGTTCAGCTGCCTTGGTTGCAATATTTAACGTTTTGAGGAGGCATGACAAGATTTTAAAGGGATGAACAAAAAAGCCCTTAAATGTTAAAAAAAAAAAAAAAAAAAAAAAGGTTAGGACTTAAATCTTTTTTGTTAATCCAGGCTTAGCTTGTACAGTAAAAAACCTTCTTAGCTCTCTACTTTATTCAAACCCAGAACTGTTCCCACATTACACTTGGTATTTACAAAGTTGCAAAGTACACTCTTATATGATAACAACATTACAGAACTTCATTTCAGTCTCCATTTTACAAGGATATTAACTGAATAAACAAAGGAAAAGCTTTTTACCCAGACATTAACGCTTCTGTCACACTGAATTCTGCAGGTGGCTCTGCCTGAGGGTTTTCAATACATCTGCAATTTTTACTGACCCGTTTTTGGAGGCACGTTGAAAACACAATCTCAAACATTACCACGCAGCAAACTATTATGACAAAATAAAAAGAAGCATCCATGATTAGAACTTGATTTTAAAAAGTAATCTGCTATTAAATCCATCATGAACACATTAAAGTGTCTTAAATGACAGCAGACATTTCAGTGCACAATACAGCAATGCCACATATATTGTTATATCCACTAATCTGTCTTGCAAGACCTTATTTCAGAGACCACTTACTCAGCAATGCTTCTATTTATCCTGGACATGCAGTGTCAGATGCTTTAGGCTGATGTTCAGAGCATCTGAAGAGGGAGGCAGCTGCCAACTGACTGCGGTGGGAAGCGTGGATGTACAAACGTTATGGAAGTGAAATCCTGGGCAAGATCCAGAAATTCTTCCTCTCTCTCTCAGGTATGAGAACTCTGCTAAATTTAAAAAAACAACAGCAACAACAACACCACCAACAGAACACCTCACAGCATAGCAAGCTGTCACATTTTTTACAACTCCTGAAGAAAAACACTGATAAAAAAACACTATTCTTCTCTCACAGGTACCTAAGCAGAGTAAATTGATAGAAGAGTTTACTCCCTAATAGAAAAGGCTTACCAGAACTCAGTGAGGATGTGTTAAAAAATGACTGAAGTAGGGAAACTAAAAGATGCCTGCAGGCTGACTTTCAGATCTTTACAATGTAAAAAACATTTGTCCTTATGAGAGCCATACAGGAAACAAAAAATAAAAGGTTATATTTTAGTTTGGCTACTATTTCAGCCACTAACAATATAGCCTTAAATGCCTGGTCAGTAGGGTGTCATTAGAGAATTCTGTATTAATGGCACAGAATTTTTATTATCAAAATGAACTTGATTTTAAGGGGTAAGGTAACCTGATAAACTAATAAGGGATTTCTTAAGAGATCTTGTATCTTCCCTTTAAGACAAAGGTACCTTGCTACTTCTCCATTTAAGATCAAAGAAGGGAAAGAACACAAGGAGACAAAAACAGAAGACAGAAAAAGCATTTGAAGCTTCAATTTTCTAACACTTTTGCTTTTAGCTCAGTACAATCACCAGATTCACCCTATAGAGAACGAAGATGAAAAAAAGGGAGGTTATATACGGCCCAAAAGAACTCTGGGCAACTTTGCTGATGTGTTTAAAGCTACTGTACTTCACAATTCTTATTTCAGAAGTAGAATGATAAACAAAAAACAAAGCACTTTTAATCTTCAAAGTAACGTATGATCAATGACAACTTCACAGCACTTGATAGTCGAGTATCAAAATCTGTATTTTACTCTGGGAGAAAAAGGTGTGTAGAGAATAAGTGATCTGCCTGGGTCTAATGCTGAACCAAGGATGGCACTCAAACATCACAAGCTTGTACATTAAACCATAAAACCACTCTTCCATCCACAAACTTTTCTTTTGTTACCAGTTTTTATTTGAGCAAATGATTATAATAAATAAATAGAACACGGTGGGTTTTTTTTCCAGCCCCTGCAGAAACATTAGGTACACTGATGGAGGTACATCCCCGGATTATTTGGCTAAATCTTCAGCACAGCACACCAATTACTCTTCTATGCCTCTAAAATTAACCTAACCATTTCAAGTAGGTTAACTTACAGAAGTATCTGCTAGGGCCAACATATAAATAACTTCATATTGGCAACAGCTTCATTAGTTAAACTACATTTACAGGCAGGGTATTCCACAGGAAATAACCAGCCTCTGGGTTAGTTATGCTTTCTGACCCCTCACAGCTTTTGAGAAGGCAAGTCTGGCCTGGTAAACTGAATTTTTCCAATAACGTTGGTCATTAATCTCAGTCTCATCTTTGTCCATCTAAATCACAAGAGATCTTTTCAAGAGCAGAAGCACAACGTTAACAAGATACTGAGTCAAAGATCAGTTTAATAGGAATTTTACAACTGCCTGCAGTACACAAAGTTTGGGAAAAAAATCCTGAAGTATTTGAAAACCAATAAAAGTTTATCCTAGAAATGCACATCTCTCTAAAACTGCAGGGAGAGATCTTCATATTATTGCACAGGAAAGTTATTGTCATCTGTGGGAGTGCTGAGAGATTTCATTTACATACTAATGCTGCAAGCAGTTTGGGAGAGGAGAGTTACTTAGCACCAGTAATGAGCAGAGAAAAAAAGAAGGCAGCTACAGTCCCCACGGACTGTTTTGTTTTTAATAACTTCAGACTGTCTAATAACGTCTTTAATAAGCTGCTCTCAGCTATAAAGCTGCAGTCAGCCTTTGTCAGTGAAGATAATACTGCCCCAGACAGGGAAAGAGCTCTGTTGTAATGCACAAAAGATCCCACCTAAATAAAGGCTTCTTAAAAGAGAAATGAGGAAAAAATGCATTAGTTTAAGACACAACTTGTGCTGCCCACACTGAATATTCTTTCATTTCTCAAAGACTAGATTTCAAAAGGTTATTTATTTTAAGCAAAATTATTCTAAAAACCCCACTATCAGTTTACTCCAATTAGATAAACTTATTTACAATGTATTCATGCCCTATAAATAGGATCTAAATTAAGACTGATCATGTCAATTTTCTGTTTATGTTACCCACTTATCCCCTAACTGACTATTATGCGACAGGCATTAACACTGCAGCGGCTTATCTAAATTTAAGACTTTTTTCACTCCACTCAGTTTAATGGCAGTTCTCACTGAAGCTCACATCTTGCACAAAACCCTAAGGTATGCATACAGCAGGTAAAACATGGACATTCCACTATGTTAAGCACAGAATTCCTCAAAACAGTGGGTCACCTTCATTGCTGATAAATGTAGTTCCAACTCCAGTGTCGCAAAAACCAGTCATGACACCATAAACTCAAATGGAATCTACCCAATGTTGGGTTTAAAAGTTGGTTTCTAAACCATTACTTATTCTAAAATAATTTGGTATCATCCTGTCAGCACCTGACTTTCTTAATTTTTATAACTTGCACTAGCACGATGGACTCAATTTTCCCCTATAAATTCTTGGGATCTTTCTAGTATTATCACCACTGTTTTCTTTCCACCAAGGAGCTTATTGTGACAGCAGTTACTACATTGTACAGATCAGAAGCAAGACGACATTTAATTCAACAACATTCAGGAAAATGTTCAGCTTGTCAAGGTTCCTAATGCATTCACAGAAACTATGAAAACTTAAAATTGTGTTTTTAGGAGGCTGCTTTTACAATCACAGACAAAACCTTTAAAAAAGAGCAACGATTTCAGAGAGACGCCTATAACTTCAGTAGGCACATTGTCAAACACAGCCAGTCACTAGTGTGGTTACCCTATCACTTTAGCAATACAGCAATATAGATAGAGGTATGTTTCTCCTCATTTTAATACTATTTTCTGAAGAGTTAGAATAAACAACTACAGCCCCCAGTTATCGTACTTCGCTCTCGCTTAAGGAAATACAAATTTTCTACTTACAAAAACAGATCATTTTTTGAGTTTAAGCAGCAAAGAGGTAGCTTTCCTCTCTCGATAAATTTCTGCCCCATCTTACTCCTTAAGGAAAAAAGTAAATAAATAGATCAAGCTTTTCTCCTCCTTCTGTTCAGAGGAACAATAGTTAATAGCTAAGATGACCAAAGAGATGTTCTTGGATTCTACCCACACCCTTTTTGCTAGCAGGAGAATAAGAAGGAGAGTATGAACGAAACTGAACTAAGAGATGCCTTCTTGTTGCTCCTGATATCATTAGATCAGCACCTGAATATATGCCAAGGGTAAAGCAGACTTGAAATGCAAACTATGAAAACTAAAAAATTCTCAGTGAAATATAGGCTGCCAATCAACTCAACTAATTCAGTACTAACAAGTATTTAATTAAATGTGAAGCTGCCGGTACTGTAAGAACAAGATCCTTAATGTTGATTTTACAAAGAAACGTGTGAAAAAGGATTTATCAGAAAGTTAAACACAGATCTAGATTCTCAAGTAGTATTCTCCACAATCAGAGCTATAAATACTACAGTGAGATTTTAAATCCTCCTACACCCTGAAATTATTCAGGATTCTAACCTTCCTGTGGAGGCACTGACCTTCCCCTCTTCATAGCACCACCACCTGATAATTAGACAGCTACACTTGCACCAATCATGTAATGAGAGCTTTCCTTTTTTTTTTTTCTTTTAAAACTTGTTTCTACTTTAAAGCTATTCCATTCTATCTCAGCAATCCTGGGAAATAACGGTAGCATGCAGTTATACACCCAGAGCTCAACTAAGAGGTCAAAGAAAGGGCTTTCTCATTGCCATTCCTAGCAGTGCCCTGTCATTTCAATACACAAGGTTAAATTACTCCAGAAGTCTCCCTACAGGGCTTCCATTGTTTGTCAATCAAGGCTGGGACACAATGGCACTCATTCATGCACATAGCAAACAAGTAGACAGGGGCCAACGATCAGCATACAGTCTCATTTTGGTTCTTCTGCAAACAGTTTGTAGAAAGATGGTGTTTCAAATAAACTAAGTCAATTTTTAAAAGATGCAAATTCCTAGTACAAAATACCTAGTGGGGAGCTCAGACAAAAATTAAGAGAGCTTGAGAGCAACTTGAACAACCACCCAAAATTAACTTAATCATTAGGACTGTTCCTGAAAAAGATCTGCTTGCTACGACAATATGCAAAAAGATTTTAATAGTTAAATACACATTCAGAAAAGTTGAAAATAGCCGATTCTTTTCAAAGACAGTCAGAACAAGGTTTTGTTTTTAAGAGTACCACTTAGTGTTTAACCTCAGAACTTAGTTACTGAGGGGTACACAGACACCAATGTTCCAAAGTGCACTTTAAGGCTGTTTACTTCATATCTTCTGGTTAAGAACCAAAGAAGTTTAAGGTTTGTTGATGGGTTTTGCCTTTTTTTTTTTTGCAACATCTTAAAAGTAGAAAAAACAATTACAATATGACCAAAGTCCAACGTTGCTGACAACTGGAGAGACTCTAGCCTCACGCACCTCTTCATTGTTTCGCCTTTTCTACTTCAAGATTTGCTAGAGCAAAGACTTTGTCTCCTGATCCTGTGAGAAGAAAAAATTTTTTATTAAATATTAGTAGAAATTTTATTTTAGAGAATTTCCTGGCATATAAATCAATTCATTCAAGATGAAAAGAAATCAAACCTACATTATGAAAACCAGAACACTGGAGCTCATTTAAAGAAAAAAAGGAGACATGCTGGATTGGATAGGTCTGAAACTAGCTATGTAGAGAGCTTCCAATGGAGCACCCTTTTGAAGAAAGGGATTCCCACCTTGCCTGCACTCGCAGAAAGAGGAGTACTGAGAGTTAGGTCACAGAACCAGCTCATTTGTGCCCTGACCTAGTCTGGCACATTCCTGCCATGCATAGTTCTTTCATCACAACTCTAACTGTACTGATAGAATGAACTGTCATGCTTCTTTAAAGCATAATATGAATGAACTTTTATTCTTGTCAACGTGATTAGAGTTATGACAATCACGGCAAGAAGAGTGCTTTAAAGCTTTATTTTGACAATGTGCCAGTAATTGCAGAATTCTGTGCATCAAGCAGAGGAGAAGGCTCTTCTGAAGAGTAATTAATGATTAAAAAAAGTTTTGTTTAACTGCAAGAGTGATATTGTCTGCCTGAGATACAGCATTTAAGCCTTCTGCATTATGGGGAACATTTGGCATTGGGCTTATTTGTTGCTTTTTCCTCATCGATACATTTTTCTTCCCCTCTATCAGAGGAAACACGTATCAGAGTTTCATTAATAAAATAGAGAAACATATGTCAAAAGCTAATGGCATCAATCTTTTGCTTGCATTTTCTTTTTCACAGAGAACCACTGGCACTTCTATCTGTCAGTATTCAAAGAGGCAACGAAATTGGGATTTACGGGAATGAAAACTCACCAAGGTCAGTGGAGACTTTCTCAAATTGACTCAGTGCTGCACCAGCATTTGCTGACAAAAACGTCTCATCTTCTGTTGTCAGCTGCATCAAAAAAAGGCTATAACTGAATTTTGTACCTTAACTATGCATATTCCCATCAGCTACATACATGAAATACAACAGGTTACAGTGACTATCAATTTGCAGTTTTATCTAATACTAAAAAGCCAAAGTAAAAATGCAAGTTGCTGCCCCTGCCACTGAATTTCTTCCTCTGTGTTGTCTGTCAGACAAGAAAGGACATCATAAACATATAAACACCACTATGTTTCAAGACCTCCAGTGATCATTTTTGAAGTGGTCACCCTGAACCTCTGTACCACAACTATGCAAAGGCTGCCACTTCTTTGTCACGTGGTCCATACAGAAATGAGCTAAGATCTAACCTCACTTTGTATCATCTACTGACAAAAGCAAAAACAGAGTCACTGCCAGCTTAGACCACATTAACAGTCAATGATCTAAAAAAAGTCTTCTTTTATAGTGCTGTGAACCATCAGTGACATTTACACATGTAGATTTTACTTTTATGTCTGCACTCTGATGCCTTGGTGACAGATGCTCATAAAATATTTATCATAAAGAAGCAACAATCTACATTTGGAAGGTTCAGATAGTCCAAGTTAAAACGCACTCATTTAAACAGCCTCAGATAGATATCTTTGTTAAAGCAAAGCACAATTAAACATGTCTAACTATCCGCAGCATTTGTCAATTTGATAATTAAAAATAGAGGTTACAATAGATCATCAGGTACAAATATACAGAATTGTGTTAGAGCTAAGGAAAAACTACTGGTCACCTGCCTTTGCTATGTTTTCTAAAAAGGCATCTAACTGCTAAACATTTTGCAGTATTGTGCAGACAAACGTAGTATTTATCAACTTTTTTTGACTTTTTCAACTTCTTTTCTCCTTTATATACCTTCAAAAAAGGAAATAACTTCTCTTCCTCCCTCTAGTGGTTAAAAAAAAGGGATTGTTCTACACACTTAAATACTCATTGAGGGAATAGAAAATTTACCACTTATTTTTCAAAGTGATTTATCTTACACCAAGGAGTAGGTATTATCAACAATACAGAATTAAATTACAGCTTAAAGTACAATAGAAATCTTAGCTAGTTCTAGCCAGGTGGTAGTTAGACAGTAAAAGACTTGTATTGCATCTTCCATAAACATCATCACCTTGTATCAGCTTCTGTGATTCACCTACGTGGCCTGACAAAGACAGCTTCTTAAATCAGTAATAGCCTTATATAAATGTACAATACTATTTGACATGTTTAGTAGTGAGTGCTTCAGGACAGTTACTGCTACATTTTATCATCATTAAAAAAGTTATAATTTCTTACTTTAATAACTAAAATTCACCTTCAATATATAGACAGAAATATCTATTCACAGCTAGCTATCATACACCTTACCTTCTCACCGAGCTTTCTGAGGGCAGTCAGGATTTCAACTTTCTGCTGCGTGTATAGGTCTCGTCCCAGCTTCCCCACCATCAAGTCTCGGTCCATCTGCATACCAAAGGGGAAAAAAAGTCAAAATATTTAAGTTTCCCAGTAATTTCATTCAGTAAAACAGTATGACCAGCACAACAGCCTTAGCATACCATCAGTAAGCATGGGACAGAGCTACCCACAATTTAAAGGATTGGTGCAAAATTTTTCTGATATTCTGCAAATATTCATCGAATCTAACATTGGCATTCGTGAATTCTGTGCTCTTTAAACTCTCCAAGGAAAACTATTCATTCAAAGTTATGGATTCACATATCACTGATACATGAAGGAATCACATTTCAGTTTATCTAGTTCTCAAGTTCAGTCTTGATCTGAAACATGAGTGTACCACCCTCCAACTCCTCAATGCAATTCCGGATTCAGACTGTTCAGATTTCTATCTGCAATTATATTCAGCTCATTAACTCTCTGTTAATCACATCTTTTTTTGTCTTGAAGCAGCAAGATAAAAAAAAAAAAAATTCAAGAAATATACACTGTTGCCCCATTACTCATTGAACATCTAAAACTGAACAAAATCTGAAAGATAACTTCTTTATCTCCATGTGCCACTAAATGTTCTAATGCATTTGGTGCTCTCCTTGCAATCATTAAGAATTCAAATCAATCTAGTTCAAATAAACAGTTTTTACAGTAAAACAGAAACCATCACCTCTGCCAACCTTGTCCTCAATTGCCTTGGTTGTTTCTTTGCAAACATTCTAATTACTTCTGGAGTTTTAAATGCTTGGCTGATGGCTGCCTGAATTGCCTGCAAGGAAAAGAACAAGAATGACCAGAACTAATAGCAATCATAATCCACAGCTGCATGACAAGATTAATGAAGCCTGGAAAGCATCGTTAATATCCTCTGAATCATTTGGTAAGTTTTTCTTTGTTTGCATAAGCATAGAACTGAGACGAAAAAAATGTAACATTTATGCAGGGCTTGAAAAATCTGCTAATTGGTGCAATTATTCTGAGAAAAAGATGCGAAACTTTTAATTAGAGTCTAGGTCTTAATTAAATTTCCAATATCTTCTTGATATTAAAATAACACAAGTGGATGTGCTATGCTATATTTAGCAGTTTTAATGCCCACAGTGATGATTACAGTTCTTCCAAGGGTAAGCAGAATGTAATTGATGAGGTCAATCTCCAGTTGCTATTCAAAATCCTCTAAGGAGTATCAGAGCTTTTACATCACGTCACCACAGTTATGTCTGGACAAATCAGGATCTGGAAATAAAAACTCGAAACACAGGGCTCAGAAGAAACAAATTATGCCTTCATTAAATACTTGAAATGACAAAACAGATCAGATGTTTGGAAGTCAGCATAAAACAAGATCAATACACCAGAAGAAAAATTAGAGTCATTGCTACAAGTCTTTTGATTTGGACTGGGATCAACCTCTGAAATACAAACCACCAATATGAACACAGGAAATGTTATCTTTACCCTTCTTAGCAAATAGGCATGAACTTTGTTTCTCACCATATATTGTGCCAGATTTCCCCTCATTCTTTTCATGTTATTTAATATGATTTTCTAATATTCAGGAGCTGCAGTTTCCCACTTTTTTTCCCCAATAGTGCCATGGTTATGATTCCTTTTCCTACTCTAAATGAAGAAACCCAACCAAGTTTTTGTATGTAGACATATATTAAATAATAAAAACATTTGATACAGAGATGCAGGTTTCACACATGCCTGTCTAGATATTACAGTAGACCACTTGATATCTGTTCTCTGTTTCACCGAGTCCAGACAGAATGCAATCTACTTTTAGGTAACACATCAGGCAGACAGATCTGAATGAGAATCTGAGTAAGAATCATCCTTACCAGTTGCATGCCACTGAGCTCATCCACCAAAGTCATATCTCCAGACATAATCTTCTTCAGTGAGTCATTGATCTCACCCAGCTGTTCTAGAGTTTCTTTCTTGGTCTCTTCATACTCATCTGCATCTAGTTCCTCTCTAAAAAAGATCCAACAGGACACATTAATTCATAGCATTAAATCCGAGTTGTAACACAGAGAAAAAGACATCAGTGTGTATCGTGAAGCACAGGTGCATCATGAAGCACACTTCCTCAGACAGCAATAAAAACTTCTCATCACTTCAGATTATTCTGCTTCTAGTCCTCGTACCTCTTATTTAGCTAAGGAATACCCAGTTTTCTTCTTGTTTTTGTATTACCTCCTAGACACCCACGTGTTTGTGCTACTAGTATGAGTACTTGTATTAAGAAGACCCTGCTAACTACAAGGTAGACAACAGATGGTGCAATATTTAAAATTGTATTTTGGATCTCAACCAAAAAAAATGCAGTGAGATAACTGTATTTAAAGCTAAGGTGAATCAAAACTATCTGAAAAGTTCACCTCCTCACTCCAAAACCGTTAAGTGATTCAGCAAAAAAAAATCAGCTCTTGATTCTATTGTTTAACCGCGTTCAAAGAATGACACATAGAACTGTTCCTGAAAATACCCTAAATATATATTGCTTAGACTAGTTAGTCAGAGGGAGCTGATAAAACCACACAGGATGCTTGAGTATCACCAGCGAGATGAAAAAAAAGTCTCCTTGGCAACTCATTCTATTTCAAATGTTACTGGCTTACAAAGGCTAAAGAGTCAGGACAAGCACATGAAAATATTTAATTACAAAAACAACAAAAAAAAAAACCCACAACCAAAGCATCTGTAATTATGACACAAAGCAACATGGACACAGAATGAGCATCTTAATGAGTATTTTTGCCCCCATGTCCTGGTTCCAGCTGGGACAGAGCTGATTTTCTTCACATCATCCCACATGATGCTTTTCCTCAAGAAGACATTAGAATGACCTTAATAAAAAGGGTTTTTTAAAGTTTCCTTCAGTATCTAACACCTTATCATAACTAGAAGAACAAAGCCACAGCAAAACGCAACCCAAACACAAGACTTTGGAAAGAAACAGTTCTCTTCTGCCAACCACTTCAGAAAAATATTCCCATTTAAGAGGAAAGCACCTACTACTGTTACCTGCATTCCTCCAGGTCTTGCAGCTGCTGCATTAACCTGTCCAGCTGCTCTTCCAAGTTTTGTTTGAGCTTACTGGTCTCCGTCATTCCTCTTGAAGCCATTTTCAGTTTTTATATGAAAATTTTAAGTTGTTACATAACAATCCTAGGAGAAAGGACATTTTTATTGTGGATTAGCAACTTCAAATGCATTTTAAAATGATCCCAGTATCAATATATAATATCCCAATGATGGAACATCTAATAAAAGCACTTGGAGATCCCAGCAGTGGAAATACAGAAATGTTAGGCTGTTTTGTTTTGTTTTTGTAGAAAGAAATTGTACACTAAAATCATAACTCAAATACCCATAGCACATAGAAACATCTCTGAAAACAGGGAGGGACGAGGAGGCGCAAGGGAGGGCGACTCCACCTCACCCATAGCAGCCTGTTCTGGTGCCCAACCATCCTTTCTGTGAAGGAACTCTTCCTGGTATCCCACCTAAACCTCCCCTGGTGCAACAAGAGTACTTCCATGATACAAGGCAATATCCCCTTCAACCTCTTTGCCTTCTCTTCAGCTGCCCCTTGGGAAACTGCTCCAGACCCAGCGACCCAGACGGAGCTATCTGAAGCCCCCGAGATGAACCCGTCAGCTGCACAAACCGGAGCCCCCGGAGGAGCTTCCTGCCCAACAGGCCGAGCCGCCCCAGCACAGCGCGGACCCGAGCGGCACTCCCGGCGCTGCCCCGGTCCCGGCGCGGCCCAGTGCCAGCGGCCCGATCGGGCGCCTGGAAACGGCCCGAGGAAATACGATCCTCCCGCTGCCACCGTACGAGACGGGAACTAACGGAAGGGCTGGGGGAGGAGACACGGAAAGACGGAACCGAAGCGCTGCCAGCCCCTCCCCGCCCCCCCCGAGGTCAGCCTACGGCTCGCCTCTCCCTCAGCGCTCCGCCGGTCACGGAGGTGGGTGAGGCAGCGGAACGAGCCCGAGCCCGGCCCAGCACCGCCGCCTCACCTGGGCCGGGCCGGGACCGCAGCGAGCGGCGCTGCGTCGGAGCGGGGCCGCTTCCGGCGCGCCCGGGCCAATGGGAGCGCTCCGCGCGGGGCGGCCCTGAGGAGCGGAGCAACCGGGGGCTGGGCCCGGCCGCCGCCCGTGCCCTGCGCCGGGGCCCGCACGTTGCCGGGTCGTGCTCCGGCGGGGTCCCGGGGTGTGGGGTGGTGGGAGGAGGCTGCGGGAACGGAGCCGGAGCGGGTAAGCCTCATGAAATATTAACGCGTACCGAGATTGGTACTGTAAGCCTGCAAACAGGCTGAATGAATGTTTGCCTCTGAATTAGGAAATTGGCCAACGCGTGCTCAGCACAAGTGCTCATCTGTGGAAGGAAACAGGTTTCAGAGCTGGGCCTAAACCTGCTGCGGGCACACCTTGCTGGCAGCAGTGCAGACGCAGCCCCAGCATGGCCGAGCGCTGCCAGGAGCGCGGGCAGCACCGTGCTTGGAGCTGTGTGAAGGCCGCTTTGTACGAAGCAGATCCCAGCTCCGCAGCTGCTGTGCTGGTTCTAAGGGTGACAAACCAGTGGTGGGAATCACAGCCATACCTTTTGTCCTCTGCTCTGTTCCCCTCACCAACCACGTGGCTGTTTCCTGTGCCAACAGTCCTAGACACAGCATGTCAGGGCAGCTTGGGAGACCCCGAGCATGGGAGAACTGTAACATTCTTAATGCCCATGCAGATACCCAGTGCTACAAGGTGAACTTGTGATGCAACAGCTGTTTCTCAACAGTGTGAAAAAAGATGAAAGAGGACATTGGACTAAGCCCAGAAAAGGCACTCTACAATTTCATCTTAAAATCTTCCATTATTTTTGCCCTTACTCTTTTTTTTCTTCTTTTTTTTTTTTAAACAGAAAATCAATCCTTTTCCAATTTGCAGTATGAGTCACTTTCTTTAGAAAGTGAGGCTTTATGCATTACAAAGGCAAGTCCGACTCTCTCTCTTGCCTGTTCCCATAGTAACTCTTGGAGCTGATGCCCCTGTGAAGACTGCATTCCAAGTAACACTAAGCCCTCCCAACGCTGAACTATTCTGCAGTAATAAGGAATATTTTAAAAGTTTGTGAAACTCTTGAAAGCACAGCAAAGTACTAAAACTTGCAAAATATACCTCCTAAGACGCCCTGTAAGAATTCCTTCTATTCAAGGGCTATCTGAAGTTAGGAAACAGAAGCTGTTAGAAGATTTAGCTGCAATGAGATGTCAACACTGGGGGGGCACCGAGCATTGCTGTCTTTTTTGTAAGGAGACTGAACGTGGGGCTGACCTTGGGATTTTTCCAGGCATTAATGTTGCTGTAGGAATAATGGCAGACTATTCAGTCTGCACTATTCAGATTACACAGATACCTCAAACATCTCACAAACAGCAACAGCAGGAGAATAGCCCATAATACATTTCAGTTTTCATTTGTTTGTGCTGCAGTTGGACTAATAATCTCTCTTTGTGAGTTTTTATTTTTTTTGCATAAGCTCCTTTTCTTTAGAGTGGGCAGTACATTGGCCTCTTTAGGTGAGCTGCCTACTTTCAGTGAACTTCCTAAAGGTGCCTCCTTGTCATGCATATAGGAGCCCCAGCTGCTAAGATAATGCACAAGGCAAATCTAGGTTCACCCGTCTATTGCATGTGTTTTCCTCCTAGCATGCTCATTTTTCTCAACATAAGTGCCAGGAAAGAATTCTCCTTTCTGCAACTTAATGTCACTGTTGTCTCAGCATTCTATCCAGGGGTAGCCAGAAAGAACTAGAAACGGTTGTTTTAATCTCTTAAAAATTGGATAACAGTATCACGTGAACAATCGCAGGTCAAATGCTGATGGAAGGAAAACAGTGTTCAATTTGATCTTGAAATCATCTGCTTATTGGCAGCACAGACGAGTAGAAATAACTACTTTCAAATCTCTCTTGCAGTAACGAGGCTGGGAACTAGGACCAGCATTTCTCCACTGGGCTCTGTAGCTGCGAGGAACAGCTATGGACGATCCCGAGAAGACTGAAGTAGTCCTGCTGGCCTGTGGGTCCTTCAATCCCATCACCAACATGCATCTGAGGCTGTTTGAGCTGGCTAAAGACTACTTCCATGAAACAGGTAGGATGGCAATTTATCTCATTCAAAAGAGCTCTATCCAGACACTTATGCAGATATTTTTGGAAAACTAATTAAGTATTGAAGCTGGTATGAGAGTGTGTTTCCTACTAAATCCTGTAGGCTAAATACATGAGTGAACAGTCTCACATATTTGCTGCCTTTTACTAATTCTAATGAACTAAGGCACGGGTTTTAGTGTTTTTCTTTCTGAAATTAGAAAGGCACGAGTAGATGTCATAGAAATACACCTTTCAAAAATTTCTTACTAAATATTTAATTGTGCTACCTTGTACTGTGGCAGAAATGTACAGTACTTTTCCACTGGGCTGGTTATTAGAGCTGTCACTGCTGTTCTGAGATACTACAGTGAATAATGGGTGTGTATCAGTTTAAATACAATACTGTGGAAGTAACATCTGCTTAACCACTTTTCATGTTCTTGCATGATGTGTTTTGTTTTGTTTTTTTCCCTACAGGAAAATACAAAGTCATCAAAGGAATAATTTCACCAGTAGGTGACGCATATAAGAAGAAGGGTCTGATCAGTGCTGATCACCGAGTGACTATGGCAAAATTAGCTACCAAAAGCTCGGATTGGGTGGAAGTTGATGATTGGGAAAGCAGTCAGAGTGAGTGGATGGAAACAGTAAAAGTTCTAAGGTACTCTTCTGCAAAACCCTAAAAGGTCTCAAGAACCAACAGAAAGTTCTTAGATAAGGAATGATGTTAGCTCTGAAAGTTAGAACAATAGCAGGCTAACCTCAAGTCGTATTGAATAGACTCAGTGAAGTCAGAACTGCTATTTACATAAACTGTAAATGAAGGATTGCAACTTTGGTCCTAAACATACGCAAAATAAGCCTGTGAACAATTTTTTAGAACATATATCTTTTCTTAGGCTCTATTCAGCTTTTGTGCTGAAAAGATATTCCTGAGGAAGGAAGAGAGACATAGGAGGGTGGACATAAGCTATGCAAGCTTCTCCCATTTAATTTTGATTGTGTTACACTGCTCATTTTTTGTGTTTAAAGGCTGGCACGAGAATCATATAAATAACTCTTCTTACATTTTCTTACATTTTACATTTTTTACTCTTTCAGTCACTGTTGCTTCACTGAGGTTCTTCTTTTTAAAATGAACTTTTATTAAAAAAAAGCAAACTAACCTTTTAGTCGTTGTTTTGAAATCTTGGCACTTGGACCATCTTACGAGGCAGCTCTCTGAAGTCCCTCTTTGAGCAGCTCAGTTCTTGGATGGGTTGTCTGTAAAGGTATACACGAGGAAGGGGTGAAACGTTATTTAGCAGGCCACACTCTTCCCTATATTCTTCTGCATCTTTAAAATATCTAAAATACCTCTGTTTTGCAGGCACCACCATCAAAAGCTTTTATCTCCTGATCCCACTAATAGTTTGCAGAATGCTTCACCTTTAACAAAGCCAGGACGGAAGAGGAAACACGAACCAAATAGACATGACCCCATCAAAAAGAAAAATCAGAGTCCAGATATAAAAAGTTAAGTCTGTTTGCAAATTAAATGCTTAACAGTACTTGCTATTCCTGAGTAGCTTTTCTTTTCATGCTGGTTTTTTTGTCTCTGATTTCACTGAGCAAGGTTATTCACCTAGATCCCACAGCATAAAGCAGTAGGCTTTGTAACAAGAAGATTGCAAGATATATAGGGCATGAAAAATACTCAAGGTAATAGAAATTTGAGCTGGAAAATTCAGAGCTATCCATCTTACCTAAAGAATGTTGTTGTACTCTAGTTACAGCCTAGAATTTTGGATCATAAGTTATTAATTACTGAAGAAAAAAGGAAAGGAATAAGTCCCCAAATTCAGGATGTATATGAGTACAGGATCATTTTATGGAGCTTCCATAACCTTTTTTTCAGATAAACTTTGTATTAAGGTTACTAATTATAAATTATAAGCTCTGAATCCTTTTTATTTTGCTCCATTGTCTCATCCTAACCAAGATACAGAGAGGTAATCTAGATATCATATGGCCTTATCATGTTAGCTATAATCTAGTGGTCTAAACCAAGCCCTGTTTCTCACTTCTTTTCCTTTTTAAGATGTCCCACAGGTTAAACTGCTTTGTGGGAGTGACGTGCTGGAATCCTTTGGAATCCCCAATCTGTGGAAGTCAGAGGACATCACTGAAATCGTGCAAAATCATGGTCTTGTATGCATCAGCAGGGCTGGGAGCAGCGTTCAGAAATTCATCTATGAATCTGATATTTTGTGGAAACATAAGAATAACATTCACCTTGTGGAAGAATGGATCACAAATGACATTTCCTCCACTAAAATCAGGAGAGCACTGCGGAGAGGCCAGAGCGTTCGTTACCTTGTGCCTGATGTAGTTCAGGCATACATAGAAAAAAATAATCTGTATAGTCTGGAGAGTGAAGACAGGAATGCTGGGGTTGTCTTGGCTCCCTTGCAGAAAAATGCAAGTGATTCCAAGAACTAACAGGCATTTTACAGATAATTTACTTTATGCTGTGAAAAGGTACGTCAAGATGGCTTTTGGTTTCTTTATTTTTTCAGTCAATAGCAGGCAAATTCTATGGCTTTAGTAGATGTGTAGCTGCTGATGAGGTTTGCTTTGCTTAAGAATTGGGCCTACACAAATCTTTTTTTTTTCAGTCCAGTAATAAGATTTGCACATCTAGACATCACAGTTCAGTGAACTAAATACAAGAATTTCCACTAGGATATGAGAATTACAAATTGATGAACAAAACAAATGAAAGTGTTCTGATTTGTTTTAACCCAGGCTGCTCTGACTGCAATTTATTAAACAGAAACACATTTCTAATAACTCACAGTGTTGTAACTCAGTTATTTTATTTCAAAATACACTACTTACTGGTAGTAAATCTGTAATTTTTTTTTAAATTGCTAACACATGATGCAACTTAAAGAAATTATTTAACTGTATCCTGTGGAAGGGAAAAATTAACTCCTGGGTGAATTGGTGCTAGATATATCATGGCTTCAGTAGCCTGCCTTTCAAATATGAAGCCCATTTGTTTGATGTCATGCAATTTGCACCCAAAAATGCCTTGTGCTTTAGTTTTCCATTCATGTTTCCAGAGCTGTAGGTTCAGTTCAACGATGTTTCTCACACAAGGATGGACCTACTTCAGAAACTGGTTTACAGCCATTGATTTAATGGATATAAGTTAATAATAGTGTCAGAGCAAATTCTCAGACAATTTTCTCTTTATTTCCATTAGTAAATGAGCCTTTACTTTTGAGCCAAACATACAGAGCCAGAATTGTTTCTGTTACTGAAGTTGAGAAGAAATAGTTGGACGCTAAGATTGTGTATCTAAGTTAAATGTTTTTTTTTGCTAGAAAGCTGATTTAGAATCTAAGAAAACATTGTCTGTTCTATGTGAATATAAACCAGAGAGGCACTGGGAATGTCATGGTAATAGAATTCTACCTCCCTTGCTTTGCTGTCATCCCATTTTTGGTTTGGTTTATGTGCCTTAATAAAAACGTCAAGGTTTCCAGGATGCTAACAGACCAACAGCTTTTTCTGCTATCTCCACAAGACAAACCTGCTCACATTTTTCAGATTAACAAAGCCAACAGAATGCAAGATTATCAGGGCAGGGAGCCTAGATTCTGGTGGGCAAGTTTCGGATCACACACTGACTCTAGGATCATAACTGTGTCAATCTGTCATCCTCCTTCCCTGGGCAGGTGATCCCCAAAGAGCTGAGGTAGACGTGTTGACCTTGCTGGGAGCTTAGAGTGAGTCTGGATGCCAGAAGCCAAACAGAAAATTATGGGTTGCCCTCATGCATGCAGGGCTCATATAGAACCCAGCAGAGACTCCACTGGGAAAACCTGTGACCTGCAGCAGGGCTAGGATAAGGCAGGCAAACCTGGAGCCTTACATGATATTCTGCAGCTCCTGTACAGTAGAACTACAGTTCTGTCAGCTCCAGCCTGCAGAACTGGCCATCTACAGAGAACACGCAAGGAGATCTTTAGTGTAACCAGATCAAGTCACAGCTTAGCAAGTCATCTGTAGCTGTGCTGTGACATAAAGTAACTTCAACTCTACTTGTTTTTTCTTGGTGATTCCTGCATCAAATGTGCTTAGTCTGCTATTTTTTCCCCTATAGTTTAGGCAAGCTTATACTGTATTTTGATAATGAGGCTGGGTTCATGCATCATCAACAGTAATAAAGGTACTGAAGGACAGGTTAGGTCATTCTGTCACACTTTAGATATCAAAATGTCCTTGAAGATAAACTATATTACTAGTGGTGCATGGGAAGGGATGAGAGCTACATTTCTTTTTTGTCTGCTGCCTGTGGCTGACAAGAACAGAGAGCAAGATTTATTTTCATCACTCAAATGAATTGGTGTGTTTCGGAATAAACAGAGCAGATCTATCCAGTAGGAAAGCACCCTATTTATGTGGTCACTTTTCAGGTTTATTTGCACTTTAGGTTTATTCTTTTAACTAATGACTCTGGTATGTATTGGTGTACTTTGTGTGATTCTAGAGAACCTGCATATTTAATAGGACGTTTTATAAAGCTGTGATGATCAGACAGTTATATTTCACTGGGTTTTCATGTAGTTATGTGTGATGGGTCTTTCAATAAAATAAACTGCATGTAAAATGCTAATTTTAGTCGTTAACCAAATCTGATGTCTGATGACTGCATGATTTTTAAGTAGGTAGGACGTGTCAGTACAGTTTATTCTGTACAAGACAGAATGTTGTTCCAAAATTGCAGTGAATATAGATCTTTTGTTTTACCAGTTGGGATCCAGAAATCTCCCCGTTACACAACACTAGGAGTATACACATACTGACAATCTACTGTGCCAATCAGTTCCCAATATCAGCACCACAGTCAGTGAGGTGTCATATTCCAAACTGATAAAGTAAAACTTTAAAGAGTGGACTACATCTAGAGAGAATCTATATATTTGAAAAAGTAAGATACAAGGCTTTATTATTTTTTTTTTTTAAAACACATTATTGCATTTGGTTCTACTGTACTAAGAGAGCATTGAGCCCTTATAAGACACATGTAATTCAGATTCTAATTATTTTACTAACACTGCAACAGCAGTGGGAACCATTTTATCTACTGGAATGAGGCCACAACCTCAGCAGAACGTGTTAGATACACAGCAATTAAGATGAAAATGGAAAAAAAGTCTTTCCACAAAAAGAAAAATAGGAGAATTTTTAAAAGAAGATGAAATGAACTGTCATGGGAGGTGGCCAAGACACTAGGCAGTTCTTGCAAAAAGTTCCAAACCCAGTTTTTTGGATCAGCCTTGAGATAGTAACCCCAGCACCCTCTGTAAGTCTTGGTTTGAAATTTAGCACTGATTTGCAGAAAAAAAACACACCACATCCCGGACAATCTGCATAACCTTAGTATTCAACTACAACATTAGTGCAAACTTTTACAGAGAATTTATCCAAGTACTGACTTCTCTTTACTTGGAAGAGACAGTAGTATGCAATGGTGCTCTTCCAGTATCCTAACTCTGTAGTAACAAATTGTGGGTGAAACGTTACTATTTGAGTCCAGGGGGAAACATTAATTTGTATTTCTCTGTGCCATTCCTAATTTAGTGTATGTTGGAGAACAATATCCATTTGCAAACAGGAAAGAAGCTTTGACGTCTTGATTTCCTCCTCATAGGATTCTGAGTCATATAGGTCAAACTGTCAGCTCCAAAACTGTAGCTAAAGTTCAGTGAAACAATTCTCTACAAAATATTATTCTTTTACTCAGCCTAATCTGAATCTACCAATAGATAGAAGTAGTAGCTATGAGTGAATTTTCTCATTTAAAATACTGAATTCTCTTGTTACAGAACCATAGAATTGTTTGGGTTGGAAGGGACGTTAAAGACCACAGGCAGGGGCACCTCCCACTACATCAGGTTGCTTAAAGCCCCATCCAGCCTGGTCTTGAATATTTCCAGGGATGGAACACCCACAGCTCCTCTGGGCAGCCTGTCTGAGTGCCTCAACACCCTCACAGTGAAGAATTTCTTCCTTATATCTAATCAAAATCCACCCTATTCTAGCCTAAAGCCACTACCCCTTGTCCTATCACTACATGCCCTTGTAAAAAGTCCCTCACCAGCTTTCTTGTAGGCTCCCTTTAGGTTCTGGAAGGCTGCTACAAGATCTCCCCCGAGCCTTCTCTTCTTCAGGGTGAACAAACACAACCCTCCTCTTTCCTCTAAAAAAGCCCACAGACACAGAGCTGCAGAACTGTGTACAGAGCTCAGGCCTCTAGGTGCATCATTTCACGCTTAGCTGTTGCGTAAACTTTTTGGCTGGTAAAGTATCTGAGAAAATAGAGAATTTCGTATTGACTCTGCATGTTGCCCCATGTGTCTGGATGTCAATTTAGCTAGGATATAATTAATAGCAGTAAAGAAATCAGAACACCAATAGTCAAACTGTGGCACAGCAGAGCTGTGTTGAGTTACGTTAGAGAACAATGGATGCAAACAAGGGTTGTCTTTCACTTTCCTGTTACAGCCAGTTGACAGTAATGCTGCCTACTGTTCACTACAGACACAAAGCAATGAGATACGCTACTTATTTCTATTACTCTGTCTGCAGTGCTGCTTTAAGACTTGCTGATACAGTTCAACAGGTAGATCTCCTTTTCAACAGATATGTAGATTTCAGATCATAAACCCCTAGACCCAGTAGACATGCAGGGCTAATCTCAGCAATGACAAATCGTGTCTGTGATTCTTTTTAAAGTATATAAGATGGACAGAAACAGTTTAAACCAGTCTTTGGGTTGTACTGTGACACTTGGGTTAATAACATTTGCTCCATACACAGATTTCAGAAACTGTGAACTTTTCCCTCCAACCCAGCCAAAGCTGATCTACAAATATCCTCTCACTTATTGGCTCAGCAGCAGTACCCCTCCCCTCCATCAGAAATGCTCTCAGATTAAATCCCACCCAGTCTTCCTCATATAAGGCCTGGTTGGAAAGCTGGTTCTTCATTTTTACTTTTGGGGGCAGGAGTTGACTCTAACTTCTTTCCATAGTCTACCAATGCCTGTGGATTTCAGTGGAACCTGGAACCTTGTCAGTAATGACAACTTTGAAGGCTATATGACGGCTTTAGGTAGGTGAAAAGACCTCATTCTATCCTCTTCCCTTCACCCGTGAGAGGCTCCTGAATTCTAATTATTTGAATTCTTTTAAAATCTATTGCTAATATTGCTGAAGCTTTTTTTTTTCCTTTGCTCTGAAAAATAATGGAAGGATACTTTTTTTTAATCAGAGACAGGGAAGAGTTCTACTAAAGTTCTCTTGCTTTTCAGTACAGACATCAAACCTTTCTTATTGCTAAATAACAAGAAATATGCCACATAATGCCTTTCCTCTCTCAAAGGATGAGAAAGATGAGGCATTAACTACTCCCTGTAGCTAATAAGTAGGGAGTTCTTGGGGTCTGTGTGTGGGAAAAGACCAATTGTTCAAGAACATGCCTTGAGCTGTGTAACATATAACAGCTCTGGGAGGGGAAGAAAACCAAAACAATAACAACACAAAAAAATGAAAAGACCAAGCTTGCATAGCAGTAAGGTCAAAGCATCCACAAGAAATGCTTCTGGAAGCAATACAGGTAAATCCTATCTACCAGAATGGCTGGTGGTCAGTACAAATCATGCTTTTTTTTTTTTCCTTCTGTCAAAGGTATTGACTTTGCAACACGCAAGATAGCAAAAATGCTGAAGCCTCAGAAAGTGATCAAACAGGATGGTGATTCATTTTCTATCCATACCACAAGCACATTCAGAGACTATATGCTCCAATTCAAAATTGGTGAAGAGTTTGAAGAAGACAATAAAGGCCTGGATAACAGAAAATGCAGGGTAAGACTGAATACTTCAAAAATCAAGAAGTTCTTACAAAATTAAGCTGCCATAGTCAGTCTTGCTACCCAAGCTGAAATTGTTTCATTAATTATTTCTAATGTAATACAGAGGCAGGAATCTGAGTTAGTGATTAAAAGTTTCACTTACCCACAGCAGCAGTATTTAGGTCCCTTTTCTCCAGGAAGAAAGGATATTGTCTAGATGTATTTCAGAACTGAGGTAATAACATATAGAAACACTTTGTTTCTTCTTCAACAGAGCCTGGTTACCTGGGACAATGACAAACTCATCTGCATCCAGACTGGGGAGAAGAAGAACAGGGGCTGGACTCATTGGCTGGAAGGAGATGACCTCCATTTGGTACTTATTAACTTCAGATTTCTATATTTACTTCAGAACTGTCTCCATATGACAAAAATACAATCTGTATTATAGCCATAATGTGCAAGTTGTCTTCTAGCTCAGCAGTACATAAGGAGCGCGTTTTGCCTTAAAATAGTTTAGCTGGAAGAATTTTACTCTTTCATTCTTATTTGTCTTGCATAATTAAATGAAGAATGTTAAACATAACAGCTGAGTGATGGTCAGTAGTCATGGCAAAAGGGCTGTCTCCTCATTTGGAGATAGTTCTTTGATTACTATATATGTTTCTGTACTTTTTTTTTTTGGTAGGAGCTTCGCTGTGAGAATCAAGTATGTAAGCAAGTCTTCAAGAGAGCTTAAATGGAAGTATCAGTTCTGACATGGAAACACAGCTACGTACAGGAGGCCATGCATCTTCATTTCCAGTGACAGCTATACAGACAAGAACTGATTTCTTCTACCTGTGAACCTAAATGATCTGATGTTTCTGACTCAGGAAATACTGTTTGTTGTTAGCAGTGTTGAAGATCTGACTTTTGCTAATAAACACCGAAAACCATCTGAAGTACCTGTCTTCTGAATGTGTTTTGGAGAGGGAAAAAAGAACAAGCCATAAGTGATACAGCTTGTTTTCCAGTTAAGTAATCATCTAGATCAAAACAAGAGCATTCCTCCCTTCCCCACCCCATCTGAAAGGGCATGCCAACATCAAACAAAACTCCAGGAATGGTAAAAAGTAAAAATGACAAAGGATATAGCTTTACTATTTACAATGCTTCTCCTTAAGATAGAGATGAGTACTTCAGGAGAAGTTAACTGCTTGCCTATATCTTACACATGTAACATGAAGTCTTAGGTTGTGCCATAGCTGCTTTGTTTACAAACAATTAAATTCAGCTTACCAGAGGAAATCAGCCTGTGACCACATCCCACAGTAACGAAAATAGGTCTGAGCAATCATGCAAGTTTCAGTCTGCAAAGCAACTGAACACCATCAGCACATACAGAGTAAAAACAATGCTTCTTCTGGTAGGACTCATTTGCACACATTTGTTCAGTTAGGTGATATACTTCTCTGTGCAACAGTTCACAAGGGCAGAAATGAGAAAGAAGTTTTATGCTACCTCATGTAAATAAGTGGTGTGATCAACTTGTTACGTATGAAATGAGCCACTGCATCTCCTTGGTAACACCAATATTGCACAGATCTTATTGCAGGAGTTTAAGTTAATGAGCTTAAGCTAGATTCAGTTAGGATTTTCTTTTTCACAGAAACTCAACTTAGCCCTGAACACTTGCAGAGATTAGTAATACAACTAATTATTCAGCTCTCTCTTCTTCCTCACTGTCAGTTCAGAATTACTAAGGCTACCAACAGAGGCAGACACAGCTTATTGAAGCTGGGAGAGCTTTTAATCAGATTCACATCCCAGACAATGACCAGAGGACTCTAAATTTAAGGTAGCTTCTAAAGTATGAAGAGAACTAACACTCCTTAGAAGTTAGGACAGGGAAATTGGGAGGACTAGAAGTAAAACATACAATATATTTTCTATGAATCCTGACAACGTCTTCATTTTGGAATGGAGTGCTGCTTTTATTTAGTTGGAAACAAGATTTATGGTTCCATGTTATTCTAACACAAATAACACTTTCATGAAGCCAACACGGGCTGTCACACCTACCCAGCAACACATTGCAACAGCCACACAGACTGGGCTACTCCACTAGATGGCACCACTGCAACATAACGCATCTTCATTTACACTGCCGTGATACCCAACAGCAACATTTTAAGCCAAAATATTGCAGATTTATTCAGGTTGCGCAGCTTAAAATTGTGTATTCCAATGAACTGTGCACGAGAAGCACCACAAAGGCAGCGTTAGCCTTAAGAAGTCTGTTAGTACAATGAGAGAGTACAAGTAGAAATCAGGAAAATGCAGTCTTACAAGCTTTCATGACTAGGAATGTAACACTTCAGTAGTGAGGCTACTATTGAAAAGTCTTTACTATGAAAAATAATGAAGAGTTACCAGCAATTACGTTACTTTTTTCGCATTGCAACCTTCCTACTTCAAATTGCTGATTTGAAAGCAGGCAATGCTACGCAGAACTCACTTGAGGATGCTTTGGAGATGTTAAGGGAGAGACAAGATACTACAGAGACAGAACTGCTTAGGACAATTTAACTTATATGCCAAACAATTCATACACTTATACAAAATACAAATTAAACATCTTGAAAAGCAAGGTGAAAAAATAAAGGGAACAGTCCTATACTCTATAACCAGGGAAAAAAGAAAAAGACATTGAGATAACTCCTGCTAGAAAGATGTGCACTTGAACTCTAGAACTGAAGGACGGGAACAAAACTCACCAGGGAGGCATTTGAAGGGTTTTGTTCAAAGGTGTTTCAGATCACTTCAATTACCTCACTGTAGCTTTGATGGTGAAGCTTTTTCAGCAAGCAGCCTTTGAGATTTTTCAGTCAGTGCAACTGCTGACCACGGGATTTTAAGGTACGTCACCTGCACACAGGAGAACTTCATAGATGGGAGAATGGATGCTTGTTGCCTTCTGGATTTTACAACCAGAATAGACAATGGAAATTCAAAAGAACAGCCAAGATGAACACTCTGTAAAGCATTTTATCTAAATATATGAAAAATAAAAAGTTATACAAGCAGTATATGAAGATGTAAGGAGTCACGTCCCCATGACACCAATAGATACGCCCTCAAGGTTGCTGATTTTTTCTCAGAAATGTATACTTAAACATTAGCTGTTAAGATACACAGTTGTGTGCAGTCCTCTAATCATTTTCTTGGAAAATATTTTACACAATTACTATATGGAAGAAACTGGAAGAGTTTAGCACAGGAATAAACTAGCAGGTGTTTTGGATTATAGCCTCAACTCCATGCGAAATAAATACAACAAAATGAAACATCATCCCAAGAAGAAATACAAGAAAATCGAAGGTAAGGATAGGTAGGTGCTCAACAAGACAACCAGCAGTATACGTTAAGATCCAATTATTTATGCAAAAAACCTCATTTTCCATTCTGGATAACTCAGTAAAGTCATTAAAAAACATAACTTTTGTTCAAGCACTTTAAAATCAATACAACAGGAAAGGTGTGCACTGAAACGCAATAACAAGTACTGTACCTGCATCACATATGGATAAAAACCCCACATGTTCAGTGCTATTAGGGCACTAATACTTGCTTTAGGACTACCTGTGGGACTCACACAAATTGTTATTCCACTCCTTGCTCACACTCTGCCTGTTCTCCTGCCATGGGATTCCTGCACTGAGTCAGACCACAGGCACGGTGCACAGCCTGCTAACACCTCATTGGCAGAGCCTGTGCATCCTGGGGGCAAAAGCCTGCTGATGCAAGTCCCATTTTTGTCCTCTTCCAAAAGAACAACTTCACAAAATCCCCTCTCCCTCACCCGTGCCCCACAACCGATGTGAGGGGCAGAGCACCGCGGGCTGCCCAAAGCACCAGAGCACAGCCGCTCTGTTCACTGATGGGCTTTTGAGGGGGAAAGTAAAGAAAGTGAGAAAAAAAATGAATATTTTACACAAAAATATCATTTTGTGGTATAGTGAAAGGACTAGATGCCAAGAAGTTCGTGTTTTTCCACAGGAAGAAAAAAAAATACCTCGGGTTCGAACCATTTAGAAAGGGGTAAACAACGTACTCTCGGCTCCGTCTTTCTCTCAGCGCCTCGCACCGACCGTAGCGAAGAGGGAAAAAGCCCGCGGTGTCCTTATCGCTTTACCACTCGTTACTGATAAGCGGGCCGAGCACTTAAAAGGGAGGAGGACACACACAGACCCGCAAAAGGAGCATTGCGGTAACCTTACACCACGTCGGCACCGCGACATCTCACCCCTACCTGCTACT
>WBMW01003510.1:213824-229223 GCA_013396635.1 Penelope pileata | reverse complement strand
CCCGTGCCTCTCCTGAGCGTGATTTTACAAATAATGGGCAAATCCTGCTGTGTTACATAGCGAAACTGTTAAAATTTTGCTTTGTCAGGGCGTTTTTTGGCAAGCTTGGCGTGTGTGGATCTTACGCCTAACGTCTCTCTGTTTTTCCATGACTACTTTGTAATCCTTCTGCTCACCCCTTGACGCCTGGGCTGTGAGGAGCTCTGTGACTGCAGAGCTTTTAGCCGGGTGAGCCCCTCTGTGCCAGTGGCACCGGCATCGCCCGCAGCGCTGCGTGGGGCACTGAGGCTGCAGAAAATGGGCTCCTGGGTTGGAGTCCTCTGCCTTTGTCTGTAGAATGTTTGTCCCAAGTGCCTGGAAGCGTTCCCGCGTCCTTCTGGTGCAGTTCAGGAGTCACTGGTCCTCCAGGTGATTGCTGGAGACACGCTGAAACCTGGCTGGTTCTGAGGGAATCACGCTGTCATTTCTCATTGTTACTGCAAAGACGGAGTGAAGGCGGTGTTGGTGCTCCTCCACATCTCCGCTTTGCTGCCACTTAATGCAGTGGGCTCTGGGTCGGAGTTGGGCTGTACAGAAAACAGCCTTCTAACACAGAAATGTTTTTCTCTTGTATGTGAGTTCTGTATGAGAAACCTTTTGTCTGGCAGCAACTGAAGGGGAAGAGAACAAAACTTGCAATTAATTTCAAGGCCCTTGTAGGTGAGGTTATCTCCTTATATTGAACCATAATTAATACAGCATTAACAGATTTTAACCTCAAAAGAGAAGAGGTGAGGTAGAATGGATTCATGGCTTTAGGACTACAGGATGTATTTTAACTTCAGGAAGATATTTTCACTGCTGTCTCTCCCACTGAAATTCTCTCAGTGTTTACTTTCTTAAAGCACTGAGGTTGTCTCTGAAATCTTCAGACTGGGAGGAGAAAAAATTCTCTTTTTGTGTATGAATGTTAGCACAGTTGTTAGATAACAGTGAGGGTTGGGAACTGCATAGAAAAAAGCTGAATCAAGTCAAGGGTGGAATAAAGTGGGAAAGAATGAGGTGAGCTTAGCATCTTTCACCTATGATTGTTGAGTAGTTTAGGGTTCTGCTTGCTGAATATAGACCATGACCAACATCCCCAGGAAGTGAAACATTCCTTAAACTTGATTAACATGCTTTAAAGAATACAGGAAAAACAAAGCTATCCAAATTACATTTGATTGGACAAATGGGGAATTCTTCTGCGACGATGGAGGGATAAAACTTTTCTTTGGAATTCCACTGAACGGTTGCTACTAAACCAGATGTTAACTCATAAATGATGTGTATGTATATCTGAACTGGGGTGCGTGGGCCCAGGGCACCAGTCTTCCTGCATGTACCTTTCCTGGTCTGCTGTGTAATTCAATTACCAGTTAGCTGTCTCTAGCAGGGTGCTGTTTTTACAGGGTTTGTTGCAGTGTGCCCTGCTGACAGCTTTTTCTAAGTCCTCAAAGATCAAAAATGCGTTTCTGAAAGTTACTGTCCTGGGACACAGTCCAGATGTGCCCAGCAAAAACTGTACCAATTAAATCCGATGTGCTGATTGCATTCAACCAATTAGATTTTTTTCATTAACCTTTTAAGCTGTATATTATGAAGGGAAGATATGTAATGGAACAAACAATGCTAATGTGGTAATTGGTACCAAACAAGTTGTCATTATTGGGTAACGTGATGACACACAGCAGTTGTCATTGGCTGCTGTTGCAAGGAGTTACTGCTGAGATCAAGGGTTAGGTGTTGTTGAGGTACCCTAAATGCTCCTAATAAAACATTTAATATCTAAAACCACCGTGTGTTTCTTCATGGCAATGGGGCAAGTCATATGGTGTGAAGTGAAACCAGGTCGCTGTGACTTTGCACTCCCGCAGCTCTGACATGTTCTCTGTGCTGCGTGGAGGCACCGGGCTGGGGCCTGGCAGGGCTTGGTGCTGTGCAAATGCTGCATCCTCCGAGTGCCCAGCCCAGAGCCCGTCCTGCTGCCCAGCCTGGATCCCATCCTGCTGCCTGGGGCCATGCAGTGTCCAGGCACAAGTGCATGAGCCGGGCAGAAGGTGTGCACCAGCTCTGCGCTGTGTTCTCAGGCTTCTGTTGCAGCAGTCGCTTTGTTTTTCCACCCTTTTTTTAAGAATGTCTTCCTTAAGTCTCTAGTTTTCAGATCTAATTTCAAATTTCCTTGAAAATTGTTTGTAAACCTGGTAGAATATGGTAACTCGGGGCATCTAGGGGCCAAATCTGGTTCTTTAACAATCACAAGATGTAACCTCCGTAGAGAAATCTGTCTCTTTCAGTGTAAAAATACTTGCAGTTTGTTTATATATTCGTGTTAATTTGTTCAGCAGTAGGGAGAGTAAGTGTAATTTGTCATGCTCAAATGGGTAGGGAAAATCTTTTGTTGGGTTTAATGGCAGTGCTTTATCTCAAAGCATCCCGGTGTCTCTGCAGGGTTCTTTGTTACTTGCCCTTTTTCAGAAATGTCTTCAGGGCAGGTTGCAGTCTGGAGTGTTGGTCCATAGGAAAGATCTCTGGTTAATGGACTGAGAGGGAAAAGCACAGAGGCAGAACCCAGCTTGGTGCCCTCCTGTTTGCAGAGCACTGAGTGCAGCTGCTGTGACGTAGCTCTGGCGTGGGTCTAACCCGGCGCTGTAGATGGAGGAATGTTGAGTGGCACAAAAGACCTCAATTATTTGCTTGAAGCTGGGAAGTGGTGAAGAGAGGATCTGTGCAAATCATGCCTTGTGAGGCACCTGGCCTTGTTTGACTCGTCAAGGTTTGACTGTTTGAGAATAAATGTATAAATACATTGATTAATATTAACATTTGGGTGTATTTGCCTGTGCCTCTTTTTCCAGTAGTTCCAAATCTGATGTTGGGAGGAGAGTGGCTAGCAAGAACCAATATGAACATTTGCAGAAAGGCTTCACATCACATTTATTTTTGTTCTTTGCATAATTATTCTTCATCTTTCTCCCTTAGCCACTTGAATTTTTACACTTGAATTCAATCCCCAGTTACATTTCGGTTCAGCTAGGATGTTTTGCTGATTGTATTTCAGTACAGCTCTGTGAGCTACGTCCAATTCAGTTGGGTTCAGCAGTAGGGAAAATAGGTACAGGGATGTGTGGCTGACATTATTTTAGGCATGCCTCTGAGGGGTCAGGTTCTGTATTTTTTTTTTCAGTTAAGCAGCTCTGGAGGAAAACTGAGAATTTTTTACGTTTTGTCATGGCACCCTAATACGTACAGCTTCTACTTGTGGCAAAACTGAGCTGTATTTATGCAATTACAGCTCTCCTATTTTGTTTGACGAGGAGGAATTAAGACATTGTAATCATAGCCTTTTTTCTAAGAGCAACAACAAAAAAAGGGTTTATTTTCTAGCTGCCTTCCATGCTGATGCAGTGACACCAGTCATGGAAGAGATGTTGCTCCAGACTCAGTTTTCCCACAGTTTTTGAAGTCTGATTTAATTTGATTTGTTCTTCTTCCTCTTGGGGTAGGTTTCACAGACCATTAGGTGACTGCAGTAATGTGCACAGACATGGACTTGACACAGATCTTTTCTTCACTCTTGAACTTGCTTGGCAGTTCTTCAGGATTGTCAGCAGAAATGAGAACTGATAAATTACATTCAGTGCTTGAATGTCGTAATAAAAACAGGGAGTAACATGAATGGTTCGCTTCTGCAGGGAGTGGACATCCTCAGATGTGATGCTTTTGTGCTGGGTTTATTTCTAGCAGAAGCTTTTGTATTAGATTCTCTGAAGCAGCCTGTAATAATGATTTGTCTTCTGTATTTTTCATTATTGCTTCATGTTTCCTAGTTGTAAAATAGGAATTTTGTAAGTTTTATCTTCATGTATCAGCATTATACCATCACCAACTAGGTTTTAATAAATAGGTTCATAGTGGCTTTTTGAAGACAGACAGTGATCAGCCTTACTAGTAATGTGTGAAAATGTATTTTCTTACATTCTGCCTGGTCAGGCCTGTCCAGGTAACAGGAGGATGCTGTTTAGTCTGCATTTGCTCTCAGGATGCTCCTGTCCAGCAGATGATCTGTAGATTGCCAGTGTTGCAGAGCTGTTTCAGATAACATTGGGTATGGTCTTTTTTTAATAACGTTTGGTTGGATCTTCTTAAGCAGAAATTTTTTATTAGTATTACGTGGCATGAACTGAAGGTAAAGGTCACGTTCATATTATCCATTTTATCAGATGCTGGAATAAATCAGAAGGTGTGTTGGAGGTTTGGAAACTGCTGAACAGTAAATGTTAAACTCCTCTTACACAACGATTTGAGGGACAGACACAAAATTATCCAGTGTAAATGGTTTTCTAAGGCAGCAAATATGTTCTTAAGAAATAAACATCAGGGATAATTTGATATTGTCACACGGAGCAGAGCCATGGCAATGAGGCTGGGCTGCAGACAGTAGGTTTTCAAGTGATGCTTCTGTCTCTGCAGTGTTGCAGGAGGGAATGCCGTGCCATTTAGGAGGCCCAAAGGGGGAAAACAGTGGAGTGTGTGTATATATGTGCAAATTAATTTGTTTAATGTCTTATGTCCGTTGTGCAGATCCGTCGAAGGCGCCTTGCCCGGTTGGCGGGGGGCCCGTCCTCCCAGCCCTCCACACCGCTCACGTCCCCGCAGAGAGAGACCCCGCCTGGGCCCCCTGCAGCAGCACCAGCCCCGGGGCCATCCCACAGCCTCGGCCTCAATGTCCACAGCATGACCCCAGCTACCTCTCCAATTGGTGCATCAGGTAGGCTGGCCGTTGGGTGACAGCAGTGGCTGAGCGTGTGCTGTGGCTCCTTGTGTTTGGAGCATGAATGCTGTTACCAGAGTGACTTCTGTTTTTACTAAAAGTAATTTTCTGAAGGAAACATTCTCTAATGGTGACTGAGGGTACTTTGGTTTTAATTGTCCGAAAAATAAATGGTTTGATACAATTCTTCTTCAGGCATCAGTAAACTCAGGATGATATTTAAAGTCTTTACCAAAGATTGTTGAATGTAACACCGTTTCCTATTGAAAATAATTACAGAAAGCAAGCCAGCCTACCAAGGAGAAAGGGGAAAAAACCTTCTCAGTCTTGCAACACAATTTTTATTGATTGACTCCTAGGTACATTTTATCAATCAGTCCCAAGTTCATTTTTGACCTTTAATTGCCAGCGTTTGGCACAATTAAAAGTGCTGGGCTGTGACTGTGCATTAGCAACGTAAGACTGAAATAGTTGCTTTCTTGTTTGTGTTACTTTGCAGTGTATTTGAAGAAATAAAGGTTTTGCCAATTCCAGAATTTACTGTAGTGAGGACAAGTAAATTTACAAATAGCAGTTAGCTCAGATTATGTGAAGTTCCTTTTCTATTAAAATCAGACAAATGCAGAAAGCGTGGGAAGTTGGGAGCGTTACTTTGTGGAGCAGTGAAAGCCATGACCTTACATGTAATGCCACTTCTGGCTGGGATGGTTTGGATTTACGACAGTGTAGCCTGGAAATCAAAACAAACTGGTGTGGTTCTCCAGTGTGGTGTTCTTCACATGCAGACTTGCTTGGGATCTTTTATGTTACTAAGTTAAGAGATTCTCTAAACCAATCTTAAATATGTCAAGATTGTTTTAAACAAGTTTTCAATATGGTTTCTAATAATTTGATAGAAGTAATAATTTTTTTGATGCTTCTTGATAAACATGCAGAAATCTTAATCTATTTGCTTTCTGAAATGTTATGTTTTTCACTTTGGCAAGGACATTTGTTTCCAAGCTTCCAGTGGGCTAGAAATTTCATCGTTTAGTTATTGACAGTGCTGGTCTGAGGGATCTGGGAGGAGCTGCTTTCTGCTTATTTTGTTGCCGTGTATCCGGAGCAGGCCGGAGAAAAGCTACCAAAAGCATTTCCTGGGCAAATCTCACTGCAGTTGGAATCTAACCCTGTGCATTGTCCTCGTGATTATAGACAGCAACCCAGCAGCAAAGATGTCTTTATTTATTTTGCGAACAGTGCAGAGTTCACTTACCGTGTTCGCTCAGCCTGTGGTTACAGGGCTATTTTAATCCCTCTTAGGTCTGGCTCTTGCTGAAAGGACTATTTCTTTCTTTCTCTCTGCCTCTCCCTCTGCTGTCAGTAGCAACTGTGTGGTCAGGACTTAATCCAGGTGGAAACTAACCCACAAAAAATGAATGGTTAGTTTTCAAACAGACCAGGTCCTGATCCATCTTACTGCCCAGCTGCATAAACGCTAATGCCAACAGAACAGGAGGTGTGGAAACACGTCCCTGAAGGCAGGAATGTTCATACACTGGCAGACAGGATTATTGTGGTTTGAAGGAATTGTGTAGTCAAGACCTTAGAGATTTGTGTTTTATGGATTCATCTGTCTGCACTGGGCAGTTGCTAATTAAACAGACAAGACTTGATCAGCAGAACCAGAAGGTACCTGCTCACTGCATTGTTTGCTTCCTATAGTGCCAGTCATTGCAGCAACTGAATAATGCATATATTTTGCCTGTCACAATAAAGAATTTGGTCAAATTGGGGAATGAATCAGGAATAAGTGTTCACAACTGATTATCTGCTATATTTATTTAGCATAAATGAGGACTTGGCTAATGCTGAGTGGTTTTCAGGAGCTCCTTTGCAGCAGTAGACTAAAATGACTGCAGAGGATTTTAATTGATTTGGACATACAAAAAGCAGCCCCAGCAGAACAATGTCCTTGGAAGCATCCATTTGTACAGGAAGTTGCATGTCACAGTGAGATCAGACTCATGCCTGAATTTCATAGCATGTGTGATCATTTATTTCCTGTGCATTTTTAAAGTATTTTGGAGATCCTGAAAAGAGTGTATCCGTGACAGCCACGCACACTGGGTGTGTGATCTTTACAACTTCGGCATGTTCCTGCATGCTGTTGTGCTTGCAGGTTTTTTTTTGTTTATTTTTAAAGGAAGACTGGAACTTCAGGTGTCAGTTGTTTTATTGTATGCCTCATCCATCAAAGCTCAGGTACAAGGCAAATCTGGAGGATTTCTTGTGAAGAGATGGTAGGTAGACAGTTGGTTTAAAGAGGCCTGGTGATGAATGCTTCAGTACAGTGGGTCAAGTTCATTTTCTTGGGACCAAGACCCCAAGGGAATTAAGAACAACACTCTCTTCACCATGATAAAACATTGTTTGCTTTAGCCTCCAATGTAGAGGTTGTGGTGGACTTTGGGCTTTTGCCCCCTGCAAAGACTTCTGGTGTCAGAGCTGTAATATCCATCCCTAAGATCCCAGGACTGGGGGGAAATAGTTGTGCATTTAGTACTGGAGTTTCCTTACTTTACGTTTTCCTGCTTACTGGGTGAAATCTTATGCAGATGTTTGATACTGGTAAATAAGTGGTTAAGTGAAATCTAACTTTTCTTGGAGGATCTTCTTTCCTATCTCTGTTCTTCTTTCCATAGGAAAAACCTAATGTGCTCAGGGATGTTGTTTGGATGTTTATAAATGAGTGAAAATACTCAGTTACAGCCTTAAAGATACTAAACAAAACATAGAAGCCTTGAACAAAACAGAATAAAATGTCAGTTCAGCAAGTATTTTGTGGTGGGTGCAAGTTACATGTGCATTCCATGGTGCCTTGCTGTACTGTAGAGTGCTTTTAGTTGTCTCCAATTATAGAACATGGCTGTTTGGATATTCTGCTTGTTAAATTATTTTCTGAATACTAGTGCAAATGATTTTTTTTTCCATTTTTTATTTGAAGATCTGAGTGTTTTTGGTGTGTTTCCAATTTAATGTAAGGAGGAGTTAAATATAAACTGGCTTTATGCACAGGCAAGCAGAACAAGAGTTGCAGTGATGCAAGGAAGCTACTTTTCCTACCTCCCGTGCTGAATTCAGCGAAATCTTCTAAATATTTTTTCCTTCTGCATTTTTTTCCCCTTAAAATGAATTGTTTCAGGATCTCTGAATGCTTTGGGAAGCATTCAGAATGTGGTGCTGCCATAGGCGCGGGACGAGTTTGCACTTTTCAGTAGTGGCACTGAAACGGAGTCAGTGCTGGAATTTAAAAATAGGCTGTGAATCTGTCTTACACTTCCCACCTGAAACTCAGTCCTCTTCAGGGAATGTCTTGTAAACAGCAGGCGAAGAACCTAGAGGAGAGAAATGCAGTGCTGCTTTCTTTTTCAGCAGACAGACTAATAATGCCTTTTTCTGTGTGTTTGCCTTCAAGGAGTTTCTTTACTCACATGCAAGTACCCGACATTGACAAGACTACAGTTGCATCTTTCAATTAATGCTATTTCCTTATTAGTCATGACTTGAACCAGAGTCACTAGACAGAAATTTTAGGAATAGGCTGCACTTAGAAGCATCTCTCCGTTTAACATGAACCATTTAGATGCTTGTAGGGCTCGTTCAGCTCCCAGAGTTATTGAACACAGGGTTTTTTCTGCATTACTTGGAATAATCCATGTCTTTCCTCATGCCATTCTGGTATGTAATGCCTCTCTGATGAAGTCTTCACTGCCAAGTGAATCCATCTGTTCATCTCCTAAAGCTCATCAGCCACGCTCCAAAGCCGTGTTTTACATTTCTGTGCATTCCTTGGGGTTGCACTTTGTAGGACTTCTTGGATGCTTATCATGTTCTGGTGGAGAAGGAAAAATAGCAATTATTTCTTAGTAAATTGTGGGAGGATTTGTCTAATGGGGAAGTTGTTAGAACTTGTAGTAGTTGTCTTGCACACGGGAGAAGCCTTTTCCAAGAAGAACTTGGAGAAAGCTGTGAGTAGCCTTTCTGAGATCTGAGACACAAGAGAAGGACGTTACATTGTTCCAGTGATAAAGATGAAAACGTGCTCATTTTCTGTCCCTGTGGCACACTGCTGGGGAAGGGTGCGTGCATGGGTTCTTTCTCTGCACAGACACAGCTGAAGCTACGTTTGTAGCTGTTCCTGCAGACTTTTCTGGAATTGTGAACTTGGCAGTCATTTTTGCCATTTTTTCCATTTTTAAACTATTTATATCTTTTTTAACTGTATTCTTAACAAATATATTATAACTTTTCATTAACCTCTCTTTCAAAATCTCGCTGTGAGCTGATGTGCTCTTCCAGTGGTCACCTCCAGCTGTGCCATGTCTATTGCATTTTAGTGTATGGGTTTGATGCACACTTCTCTCTAGTCTCATTAGTTGAGAGGAGGAAGCATACGAGAGGAAGGGCATAGTGTCCTTTTCTCTCTGGCTTTTCTGTACATTGTTATAAATCCATGCTGATTTATTAACCACATTTAAGTATTACTCAAGTCTGACATCATTCACATAGACAGACCATATGTAGATCCTAGAACCAAACAGCTTTCTAGTGCTTTTTATTCTGGGAGTGACTCTCTGCGCACTTTGTGGATGCAAATTTAATTTTGTTCTCTGTGTTACGATACAGTTAAGTGTTCTTATATTGCTACTATAAGAGGTGGTAGAAAATATGATTATCTGGAGTCAAATATGATTTTTGTTAACATTTATTTCCTAATGCATTACTGAGAATGCTTAACAGCAGGATTGAAAAACAATGTTTCCTCACCTTTTCCATCCAAATAATTGTGTAGTGCCTTCTCATCTCTGCAGTAGTAACTTTGGTGCCTTTTTTTAGGAGTAGCCCACCGAAGCCAGAGCAGCGAAGGAGTGAGTTCACTCAGCAGTTCTCCATCTAACAGCCTTGAAACACAATCTCAGTCTCTCTCTCGGTCTCAGAGCATGGATATTGATAGCGTCTCCTGTGAGAAAAGGTAACAATAAAAATAAAAAATGCAGCTTGTATAAGCTGGCAAATACTGCGCCTTGCTTATCTTCAAAACCGCTTGCACAGGAAAGTATTCTAAATGAATGCAAGAGGTTTAAATGCTTAAAACTGACACACTGTTCAGACCACTATAATGCTTTTTCTAGTCTGTCTTTAATGGTAACTCCTGAGCTAAAATGATAAAAGACAAAGCATCATCCTAGACATTAAATGATGAGCATGTCCATGGGGAATGATTAAACTGCTCTATTGAAACGAGTGTATCATGTTATGGAGTGTGATAGCTGTGTGGTTTGTATTGCCTGCTGAAGAAATCTAGTGTTGTGTTTCTTGACTGCAGAGTAAATGCAGTATGAGAAGCACTTATGAACTAGGGACTTTTAATTGCTATTTGTGCATAGGGCTGTTCTGTTGCATTGGTTCTTTCTCTGCTGCGTGAGATAACGTTCATTCAGTCAGCATCTTACAGAGGACTGAGCAGCTTTCTGCAAGTTAATGGACTTTGTCTTATTTCCACTTACAGTATGTCCCAGGTAGATGTGGATTCAGGAATTGAAAACATGGAGGTAGATGAGAATGATCGCAGGGAGAAGAGGAGTCTGACTGATAAGGTTAGCCTCAGTCCATCTGTGTTGGCCTTTCTCTTCCAGATTACATACGCAGTTTATTCTAACATTGAGCTTCAGAATTGAATGGCAAATCTGTTCAAATTGTGCAATTTGGAGTTAACTGTGCTGGGTTTTTCATTTCTTCGATGCATTGCATGCTTCTGTTATGTAAAACTTCATTTATTTCATGAAGACCTCACCTCAGACTTTGTAAATTCTCTCTTTTTTTTTTTTTTTTTAACATTGCTGCATTTTTCCTCACTGACATAACGTTACATGGCTACATCTCTGCAATCTGTCATATTCCTGGGTTTTGCCATGTGTTCTTTCTCAAAACGAACAATGTTGTTTTTTGGACAAACTTCTTTACTAGAACTGTGTGTGGGTAAGTATCCCAGATAGTTGAACTGAAACAGGAACAGAGGGTTTAGAATGGAGGACTGATGGAGAGTATTGGCTTGCAGTGAGTTCAGCTGCCTCCCTGTTTTGAATATTTCCTTTTGAGAGGATGGAACGAGCTTTCAGATGTCATCTATGGAAAAACTTTTTTACTGCATTTCCTCATAAAAATTTGTGGGAAGGGAAAAAAGTCAAAACCTCAAATATCAAAGCTCTCTTTGGATTTTCTCAGAAATAGGTTTATGACGATTTTTGGAAACTGAAGAAAATATTTCATTATGTATCCTACAGCAGTGACCTATTAATTTCCAGATCTATTTTTTTAATACACAATAAGCCTGAATAAATGCTTCTTAAGATACCTCTGAAGGATGTTCCTGGTTATTTGTATAGCTTTTAGAAGTATTCTGAGTGTTGCTTCAGGTACTACGTATGCAGAAGTAGTGCTGCGTAGTAAGGTTTTCTTCTTAATGATATTATATTAAATTAGAAAATTTAGCTGTCAAGGTTTAGACAGGAGGTAGAACTAATTTTCAGTAGAAAGAGGAAGAAAGCAGGGACAAAGCTTTAATTCACTTTTAAGACTGTCCTCTGTCATTTGATTTTAAGGCCCCTGTGAAATAAAGCCACAAAGAAATGGGACATCGGGATAGCGGAGAGAAGTTTCTACAATTCTTGCAGTGCTCATTAGATGCCTTTGTTTATTCCTGATCTGTCAGTAATAAGCTTAGTTGGTAAAAGTCTGGCTTCAAGCCATCTAGCACTAACACTGCTGCAGAATCCTTTGCAGTCAACTCTGAGCTGCAAAGCAGGCAGCTGGACAGCGTGCATTGTGCTGCTGTGAAATAAACAGCTTGGAATCAAGGACAGTGTTCAGTGAGGAGGGGGGGCTCAGTGGAAAGTAAAGCAAAGCCCTGCAAACTTGGCTCAATTCCTCTTAGCTTTTTGGTGTCTCCAAATGAGTGAGTGAATAGGAGACAGGGTAGTCCTCATTTAGGAGCAAAAATTTTCTTGCCTGGTTTATCTGCATTGGAAGTGGTGTCAGTAATAAAGCCTTCTCTGCAGAAATACGTACAAGAGGTAGAATTACATGGAAAAACTGTAGAGTACTAGTAGAATAATTAAATAAAAATGTGGCTTATGAAATGGTTTGAAGGAAAACATTTGAAAAGGTTACCGTGCTGGTAGCTGCTGAAAATGTGCAGTCTATTATTATTATGTGATGCCCAGTTCAAGGGAGAAAGAGAGTTCTTAGTGTCACCTCTGTTTTTATCAACCTACATTTTGTTCTTCCTCCTTTCTTCCAACATAAGCTGTTTAAAGAAGACCTATGTCTGATAAAATTGTGATTCAACTACTGTAATTTTAATTAATGCAAATAAATTGTGAGTTTTTTTTTTTTCCCCTTAACCTAGGAACCTCTGTCTGGGTCTGAGGTATCTGAGGAGCAAGCTTTACAGCTGGTCTGTAAGATCTTCAGAGTCTCTTGGAAGGACCGAGACAGAGATGTTATCTTCCTGAATTCTCTCTCTGCCCAGTTCAAGCAGAACCCAAAAGAAGGTAGGAATCTGAGCTGTTATCATACCTTGAGATTATTTCAGTTGAGTGACATGCTCCCCTATCTTTTGCTTTTCGTCCCTTTACTTGATTTCAGCTCTGGGAGGAAACTGCACCTGCTGTCAGCAGAGGCAGCAGGAAATGGAATACCTAAAAAGGAACATGGGGAAAGATAGGTCATAGTTCCTTCTGTAGTCAGTTGTTGTGATCCTGCTGGTTATTTGTTCTGTTGTCAGACTAGCACTGATACTGCAATGTTGCTGGGTTTCTTCACAAACCTTTTACTGACTTAATGGGTTGTCTTGAATTGTAATAAACATTTAACAGTTGATTTGATAAGCTAAGAATTTGATTGTTGTATATAACAAGTTACATTTTTCCAGCTGTACATTATGACTAGCTTATTTTTTTTCATATCTGGGCATATGTGGTTTGTGGTTTTGTGTGTACTTTTCTTTTGTGATGTGTCTTGTCCAAAGCAGCAGCAGAAAGGAAAAATGTGAGGGATGGACAAGACAGCTTAAATGAGGTGTAGCAACAATGTTAGGTTATCTGTGATCTTTGGTACTTTCCATGAGAGTTACGTGTAGCTGTAACTTCACAGCCTAATTAATACAGACAGAAGGATAGTTGTTAACTTCAGTTGATTGCTTTTGCACTTTGTTCACACAGGTAAATTACTGTCCTTTTCAGATGAAATCTCTGGTAATATTTACATCTCTGAATAATGTGTAGTTGAAGACAGTAGATGAGGGTACTAAATCACTTCTTTTATTCCTAACAGTGTTTTCGGATTTTAAGGACTTGATTGGACAGATTTTGATGGAAGTGCTGATGATGTCCACCCAGTCAAGGGATGAAAACCCGTTTGCCAGTCTGACAGCTACATCTCAGCCAATTGCTGCAACTGCCCGGTCTCCTGACAGAAGCCTGATTTTAAACACGGGCTCCAACCCAGGAACCAGCCCTATGTTCTGTAATGTGGGCTCCTTTGGTTCCAGTTCATTATCCAGGTGACTTCTAACTGAGTATTGATTTCACTTGAATATTGATTGGTAGCCTTAGGCACAGGAATAGCCCCAAAACAAATAGAATAGATTTTAGAAGTTCTTCACAGTTCTTCATGTGAATTTCCCTGCAGTCTCACCCTTTTGATCATACTGCCATGTCTAGAAGCATGGGTTAAAACCCTGTAGCTCGTTCCTTCCAAGAAGGATCCCTAACTTACATCAGTGAAGGCTGTGAATATGTGAATTACGACATAGTTTTATTGGACATTAATAAAAAGGATTAATTTGTGTTAGCTGCAGAACTATAGCTGAAGAGTCATCAGAAGGGGAAGGGCATCTGCTGCTCATTTTATCTTTTTCACACTTTTTCTTCATATCCTAAATCATTGCTTTTTTTTTTTTTTTTTTTTCTTTTTCCCCTGTAACTGGTTTAGTCTCTATGGGACTAGTCCAGCTCCTACTACCAATTTCACAAGCTTTGTACCAATGACTGGTTCACCTCTTACCCCACCAGCCAGTTCAGTTGCCACCACATCTGTGCCTTCCATTACTGTCAGCTCTCACCTCACAGCAGCAAGCCCTTCTTCGATCCAGCCTTCCTCTCCGAGGTACCGGCCATACACTGTTGCCCATTCTGGAGGCTTTTCAGCTTCTTCCATCCCACGTTCCTTGAATATTTCCATCCCAGCTAGTTCAAGTCCTCCAGTCATGGCTTCTAGCCCTCCAGCCATGCCAGTCATCGCACCCAGACAGAGACCCACAACGATGGGTCCGCCTTTGTTTACTGCTTCACCCAGTACCTTGCGCAGGCGTTCGTCTTTACAGAACAGGATTCCTCCTAGGTATTTCACAAGAACAAAGGAGTGTGTTTCATGTGTGCCGTGCAGGGTGTGGCATGATCGTGCAATTTGGGAGAACTGGTGTTTGTGCTGAGCTCACTCTACTTACCTGGAGTTTATTCTGTGTTTTGGTTTGTGCTAATACTTTGACTTGCTAACAAGCTGTCTTTGCCAAAATGCTAAAGCTGCTTCTGTGAGCATTGGAGGCATAATGTAATTACTTTAGGGTAGCAATCTCATTTTTATTTTCTGCTGTTTTTGCATCCATCCCATTTAAACTATTGGCTTTCTGTTCAGCTGCTACTGCTGGACAGTAAACCAAGCAGACCTCCTGCTCTGCAATCAGTTTTCTCAGTAGGGCTTCAGCTGCTTTGTTGAAAGCTGTTGCTTGCTGGTCTGCGTTAGATTTGATTCTCTAGTGTCTACATTTAAATTACAGATTAGCCTGTTTCTGTAGGCTAGGCCAAGTACTGCTGCATTTTCTCTCTGGCTGCTCCTAGAATCCCCATTCCCTGCAGGAGGGAGAAATGAACAGGCAAGGTTATGGAACCACTGCTTAGCAATTCAGTAGCTTAGAATTGTAATGCAATTCAGTGATACCTAAACATTCCCACTTCAGTTGTAATTTTTTGTAAGGTCTCCAAAATTATTTTTACTTTTTTGGTTTTGAATGTGTGGTGTTTTGATATGTGAATAACTCATAGTGGTGTCACGGAGCATGGTGGTACAGTCTTGGTTTTTTATTTTTACTAATACGAGTTATCTGTTGTCTGCATGTTTCGAGAAGATGGTTTTTGGCAGACTTACAAAGAAAAGCTGTTGTGTTCTTTCCTTTTGGCTTAGAGAAAGTCTGATGGCCTTTTTCATTTCTGTTGTGGTAGTATATACGACAACCCTTTCTCCCTCCTCTTCCTTGGCGTTTCTGATGTGTCTGAGGACAGTAGTGACGAAGAAAATGAAGATGATGATTTTTCTTGTGTCCAGTTTGGGTCCAGGTATTGGAGAAAGAGAATGTAACCTGCATGTCTGGTTGCTTAGGAACTAACAGTATGTGTAGTGTCAAGTGTTTTGCAGAGTAACTTGGGAAATGAGTAAAGCCAAGCAGGTTGTTTGTAAAAGGTACATAGGCATGTGTAATGAATGCTAGCTAGCTTTTTTTTTTTTTT